>OW121808.1:756382-1356382 GCA_933228885.1 Leistus spinibarbis
AAAACTAAAACTAAAACTAAAACTAAAACTAAAACTAAAACTAAAACTAAAACTAAAACTAAAACTAAAACTAAAACTAAAACTAAAACTAAAACTAAAACTAAAACTAAAACTAAAACTAAAACTAAAACTAAAACTAAAACTAAAACTAAAACTAAAACTAAAACTAAAACTAAAACTAAAACTAAAACTAAAACTAAAACTAAAACTAAAACTAAAACTAAAACTAAAACTAAAACTAAAACTAAAACTAAAACTAAAACTAAAACTAAAACTAAAACTAAAACTAAAACTAAAACTAAAACTAAAACTAAAACTAAAACTAAAACTAAAACTAAAACTAAAACTAAAACTAAAACTAAAACTAAAACTAAAACTAAAACTAAAACTAAAACTAAAACTAAAACTAAAACTAAAACTAAAACTAAAACTAAAACTAAAACTAAAACTAAAACTAAAACTAAAACTAAAACTAAAACTAAAACTAAAACTAAAACTAAAACTAAAACTAAAACTAAAACTAAAACTAAAACTAAAACTAAAACTAAAACTAAAACTAAAACTAAAACTAAAACTAAAACTAAAACTAAAACTAAAACTAAAACTAAAACTAAAACTAAAACTAAAACTAAAACTAAAACTAAAACTAAAACTAAAACTAAAACTAAAACTAAAACTAAAACTAAAACTAAAACTAAAACTAAAACTAAAACTAAAACTAAAACTAAAACTAAAACTAAAACTAAAACTAAAACTAAAACTAAAACTAAAACTAAAACTAAAACTAAAACTAAAACTAAAACTAAAACTAAAACTAAAACTAAAACTAAAACTAAAACTAAAACTAAAACTAAAACTAAAACTAAAACTAAAACTAAAACTAAAACTAAAACTAAAACTAAAACTAAAACTAAAACTAAAACTAAAACTAAAACTAAAACTAAAACTAAAACTAAAACTAAAACTAAAACTAAAACTAAAACTAAAACTAAAACTAAAACTAAAACTAAAACTAAAACTAAAACTAAAACTAAAACTAAAACTAAAACTAAAACTAAAACTAAAACTAAAACTAAAACTAAAACTAAAACTAAAACTAAAACTAAAACTAAAACTAAAACTAAAACTAAAACTAAAACTAAAACTAAAACTAAAACTAAAACTAAAACTAAAACTAAAACTAAAACTAAAACTAAAACTAAAACTAAAACTAAAACTAAAACTAAAACTAAAACTAAAACTAAAACTAAAACTAAAACTAAAACTAAAACTAAAACTAAAACTAAAACTAAAACTAAAACTAAAACTAAAACTAAAACTAAAACTAAAACTAAAACTAAAACTAAAACTAAAACTAAAACTAAAACTAAAACTAAAACTAAAACTAAAACTAAAACTAAAACTAAAACTAAAACTAAAACTAAAACTAAAACTAAAACTAAAACTAAAACTAAAACTAAAACTAAAACTAAAACTAAAACTAAAACTAAAACTAAAACTAAAACTAAAACTAAAACTAAAACTAAAACTAAAACTAAAACTAAAACTAAAACTAAAACTAAAACTAAAACTAAAACTAAAACTAAAACTAAAACTAAAACTAAAACTAAAACTAAAACTAAAACTAAAACTAAAACTAAAACTAAAACTAAAACTAAAACTAAAACTAAAACTAAAACTAAAACTAAAACTAAAACTAAAACTAAAACTAAAACTAAAACTAAAACTAAAACTAAAACTAAAACTAAAACTAAAACTAAAACTAAAACTAAAACTAAAACTAAAACTAAAACTAAAACTAAAACTAAAACTAAAACTAAAACTAAAACTAAAACTAAAACTAAAACTAAAACTAAAACTAAAACTAAAACTAAAACTAAAACTAAAACTAAAACTAAAACTAAAACTAAAACTAAAACTAAAACTAAAACTAAAACTAAAACTAAAACTAAAACTAAAACTAAAACTAAAACTAAAACTAAAACTAAAACTAAAACTAAAACTAAAACTAAAACTAAAACTAAAACTAAAACTAAAACTAAAACTAAAACTAAAACTAAAACTAAAACTAAAACTAAAACTAAAACTAAAACTAAAACTAAAACTAAAACTAAAACTAAAACTAAAACTAAAACTAAAACTAAAACTAAAACTAAAACTAAAACTAAAACTAAAACTAAAACTAAAACTAAAACTAAAACTAAAACTAAAACTAAAACTAAAACTAAAACTAAAACTAAAACTAAAACTAAAACTAAAACTAAAACTAAAACTAAAACTAAAACTAAAACTAAAACTAAAACTAAAACTAAAACTAAAACTAAAACTAAAACTAAAACTAAAACTAAAACTAAAACTAAAACTAAAACTAAAACTAAAACTAAAACTAAAACTAAAACTAAAACTAAAACTAAAACTAAAACTAAAACTAAAACTAAAACTAAAACTAAAACTAAAACTAAAACTAAAACTAAAACTAAAACTAAAACTAAAACTAAAACTAAAACTAAAACTAAAACTAAAACTAAAACTAAAACTAAAACTAAAACTAAAACTAAAACTAAAACTAAAACTAAAACTAAAACTAAAACTAAAACTAAAACTAAAACTAAAACTAAAACTAAAACTAAAACTAAAACTAAAACTAAAACTAAAACTAAAACTAAAACTAAAACTAAAACTAAAACTAAAACTAAAACTAAAACTAAAACTAAAACTAAAACTAAAACTAAAACTAAAACTAAAACTAAAACTAAAACTAAAACTAAAACTAAAACTAAAACTAAAACTAAAACTAAAACTAAAACTAAAACTAAAACTAAAACTAAAACTAAAACTAAAACTAAAACTAAAACTAAAACTAAAACTAAAACTAAAACTAAAACTAAAACTAAAACTAAAACTAAAACTAAAACTAAAACTAAAACTAAAACTAAAACTAAAACTAAAACTAAAACTAAAACTAAAACTAAAACTAAAACTAAAACTAAAACTAAAACTAAAACTAAAACTAAAACTAAAACTAAAACTAAAACTAAAACTAAAACTAAAACTAAAACTAAAACTAAAACTAAAACTAAAACTAAAACTAAAACTAAAACTAAAACTAAAACTAAAACTAAAACTAAAACTAAAACTAAAACTAAAACTAAAACTAAAACTAAAACTAAAACTAAAACTAAAACTAAAACTAAAACTAAAACTAAAACTAAAACTAAAACTAAAACTAAAACTAAAACTAAAACTAAAACTAAAACTAAAACTAAAACTAAAACTAAAACTAAAACTAAAACTAAAACTAAAACTAAAACTAAAACTAAAACTAAAACTAAAACTAAAACTAAAACTAAAACTAAAACTAAAACTAAAACTAAAACTAAAACTAAAACTAAAACTAAAACTAAAACTAAAACTAAAACTAAAACTAAAACTAAAACTAAAACTAAAACTAAAACTAAAACTAAAACTAAAACTAAAACTAAAACTAAAACTAAAACTAAAACTAAAACTAAAACTAAAACTAAAACTAAAACTAAAACTAAAACTAAAACTAAAACTAAAACTAAAACTAAAACTAAAACTAAAACTAAAACTAAAACTAAAACTAAAACTAAAACTAAAACTAAAACTAAAACTAAAACTAAAACTAAAACTAAAACTAAAACTAAAACTAAAACTAAAACTAAAACTAAAACTAAAACTAAAACTAAAACTAAAACTAAAACTAAAACTAAAACTAAAACTAAAACTAAAACTAAAACTAAAACTAAAACTAAAACTAAAACTAAAACTAAAACTAAAACTAAAACTAAAACTAAAACTAAAACTAAAACTAAAACTAAAACTAAAACTAAAACTAAAACTAAAACTAAAACTAAAACTAAAACTAAAACTAAAACTAAAACTAAAACTAAAACTAAAACTAAAACTAAAACTAAAACTAAAACTAAAACTAAAACTAAAACTAAAACTAAAACTAAAACTAAAACTAAAACTAAAACTAAAACTAAAACTAAAACTAAAACTAAAACTAAAACTAAAACTAAAACTAAAACTAAAACTAAAACTAAAACTAAAACTAAAACTAAAACTAAAACTAAAACTAAAACTAAAACTAAAACTAAAACTAAAACTAAAACTAAAACTAAAACTAAAACTAAAACTAAAACTAAAACTAAAACTAAAACTAAAACTAAAACTAAAACTAAAACTAAAACTAAAACTAAAACTAAAACTAAAACTAAAACTAAAACTAAAACTAAAACTAAAACTAAAACTAAAACTAAAACTAAAACTAAAACTAAAACTAAAACTAAAACTAAAACTAAAACTAAAACTAAAACTAAAACTAAAACTAAAACTAAAACTAAAACTAAAACTAAAACTAAAACTAAAACTAAAACTAAAACTAAAACTAAAACTAAAACTAAAACTAAAACTAAAACTAAAACTAAAACTAAAACTAAAACTAAAACTAAAACTAAAACTAAAACTAAAACTAAAACTAAAACTAAAACTAAAACTAAAACTAAAACTAAAACTAAAACTAAAACTAAAACTAAAACTAAAACTAAAACTAAAACTAAAACTAAAACTAAAACTAAAACTAAAACTAAAACTAAAACTAAAACTAAAACTAAAACTAAAACTAAAACTAAAACTAAAACTAAAACTAAAACTAAAACTAAAACTAAAACTAAAACTAAAACTAAAACTAAAACTAAAACTAAAACTAAAACTAAAACTAAAACTAAAACTAAAACTAAAACTAAAACTAAAACTAAAACTAAAACTAAAACTAAAACTAAAACTAAAACTAAAACTAAAACTAAAACTAAAACTAAAACTAAAACTAAAACTAAAACTAAAACTAAAACTAAAACTAAAACTAAAACTAAAACTAAAACTAAAACTAAAACTAAAACTAAAACTAAAACTAAAACTAAAACTAAAACTAAAACTAAAACTAAAACTAAAACTAAAACTAAAACTAAAACTAAAACTAAAACTAAAACTAAAACTAAAACTAAAACTAAAACTAAAACTAAAACTAAAACTAAAACTAAAACTAAAACTAAAACTAAAACTAAAACTAAAACTAAAACTAAAACTAAAACTAAAACTAAAACTAAAACTAAAACTAAAACTAAAACTAAAACTAAAACTAAAACTAAAACTAAAACTAAAACTAAAACTAAAACTAAAACTAAAACTAAAACTAAAACTAAAACTAAAACTAAAACTAAAACTAAAACTAAAACTAAAACTAAAACTAAAACTAAAACTAAAACTAAAACTAAAACTAAAACTAAAACTAAAACTAAAACTAAAACTAAAACTAAAACTAAAACTAAAACTAAAACTAAAACTAAAACTAAAACTAAAACTAAAACTAAAACTAAAACTAAAACTAAAACTAAAACTAAAACTAAAACTAAAACTAAAACTAAAACTAAAACTAAAACTAAAACTAAAACTAAAACTAAAACTAAAACTAAAACTAAAACTAAAACTAAAACTAAAACTAAAACTAAAACTAAAACTAAAACTAAAACTAAAACTAAAACTAAAACTAAAACTAAAACTAAAACTAAAACTAAAACTAAAACTAAAACTAAAACTAAAACTAAAACTAAAACTAAAACTAAAACTAAAACTAAAACTAAAACTAAAACTAAAACTAAAACTAAAACTAAAACTAAAACTAAAACTAAAACTAAAACTAAAACTAAAACTAAAACTAAAACTAAAACTAAAACTAAAACTAAAACTAAAACTAAAACTAAAACTAAAACTAAAACTAAAACTAAAACTAAAACTAAAACTAAAACTAAAACTAAAACTAAAACTAAAACTAAAACTAAAACTAAAACTAAAACTAAAACTAAAACTAAAACTAAAACTAAAACTAAAACTAAAACTAAAACTAAAACTAAAACTAAAACTAAAACTAAAACTAAAACTAAAACTAAAACTAAAACTAAAACTAAAACTAAAACTAAAACTAAAACTAAAACTAAAACTAAAACTAAAACTAAAACTAAAACTAAAACTAAAACTAAAACTAAAACTAAAACTAAAACTAAAACTAAAACTAAAACTAAAACTAAAACTAAAACTAAAACTAAAACTAAAACTAAAACTAAAACTAAAACTAAAACTAAAACTAAAACTAAAACTAAAACTAAAACTAAAACTAAAACTAAAACTAAAACTAAAACTAAAACTAAAACTAAAACTAAAACTAAAACTAAAACTAAAACTAAAACTAAAACTAAAACTAAAACTAAAACTAAAACTAAAACTAAAACTAAAACTAAAACTAAAACTAAAACTAAAACTAAAACTAAAACTAAAACTAAAACTAAAACTAAAACTAAAACTAAAACTAAAACTAAAACTAAAACTAAAACTAAAACTAAAACTAAAACTAAAACTAAAACTAAAACTAAAACTAAAACTAAAACTAAAACTAAAACTAAAACTAAAACTAAAACTAAAACTAAAACTAAAACTAAAACTAAAACTAAAACTAAAACTAAAACTAAAACTAAAACTAAAACTAAAACTAAAACTAAAACTAAAACTAAAACTAAAACTAAAACTAAAACTAAAACTAAAACTAAAACTAAAACTAAAACTAAAACTAAAACTAAAACTAAAACTAAAACTAAAACTAAAACTAAAACTAAAACTAAAACTAAAACTAAAACTAAAACTAAAACTAAAACTAAAACTAAAACTAAAACTAAAACTAAAACTAAAACTAAAACTAAAACTAAAACTAAAACTAAAACTAAAACTAAAACTAAAACTAAAACTAAAACTAAAACTAAAACTAAAACTAAAACTAAAACTAAAACTAAAACTAAAACTAAAACTAAAACTAAAACTAAAACTAAAACTAAAACTAAAACTAAAACTAAAACTAAAACTAAAACTAAAACTAAAACTAAAACTAAAACTAAAACTAAAACTAAAACTAAAACTAAAACTAAAACTAAAACTAAAACTAAAACTAAAACTAAAACTAAAACTAAAACTAAAACTAAAACTAAAACTAAAACTAAAACTAAAACTAAAACTAAAACTAAAACTAAAACTAAAACTAAAACTAAAACTAAAACTAAAACTAAAACTAAAACTAAAACTAAAACTAAAACTAAAACTAAAACTAAAACTAAAACTAAAACTAAAACTAAAACTAAAACTAAAACTAAAACTAAAACTAAAACTAAAACTAAAACTAAAACTAAAACTAAAACTAAAACTAAAACTAAAACTAAAACTAAAACTAAAACTAAAACTAAAACTAAAACTAAAACTAAAACTAAAACTAAAACTAAAACTAAAACTAAAACTAAAACTAAAACTAAAACTAAAACTAAAACTAAAACTAAAACTAAAACTAAAACTAAAACTAAAACTAAAACTAAAACTAAAACTAAAACTAAAACTAAAACTAAAACTAAAACTAAAACTAAAACTAAAACTAAAACTAAAACTAAAACTAAAACTAAAACTAAAACTAAAACTAAAACTAAAACTAAAACTAAAACTAAAACTAAAACTAAAACTAAAACTAAAACTAAAACTAAAACTAAAACTAAAACTAAAACTAAAACTAAAACTAAAACTAAAACTAAAACTAAAACTAAAACTAAAACTAAAACTAAAACTAAAACTAAAACTAAAACTAAAACTAAAACTAAAACTAAAACTAAAACTAAAACTAAAACTAAAACTAAAACTAAAACTAAAACTAAAACTAAAACTAAAACTAAAACTAAAACTAAAACTAAAACTAAAACTAAAACTAAAACTAAAACTAAAACTAAAACTAAAACTAAAACTAAAACTAAAACTAAAACTAAAACTAAAACTAAAACTAAAACTAAAACTAAAACTAAAACTAAAACTAAAACTAAAACTAAAACTAAAACTAAAACTAAAACTAAAACTAAAACTAAAACTAAAACTAAAACTAAAACTAAAACTAAAACTAAAACTAAAACTAAAACTAAAACTAAAACTAAAACTAAAACTAAAACTAAAACTAAAACTAAAACTAAAACTAAAACTAAAACTAAAACTAAAACTAAAACTAAAACTAAAACTAAAACTAAAACTAAAACTAAAACTAAAACTAAAACTAAAACTAAAACTAAAACTAAAACTAAAACTAAAACTAAAACTAAAACTAAAACTAAAACTAAAACTAAAACTAAAACTAAAACTAAAACTAAAACTAAAACTAAAACTAAAACTAAAACTAAAACTAAAACTAAAACTAAAACTAAAACTAAAACTAAAACTAAAACTAAAACTAAAACTAAAACTAAAACTAAAACTAAAACTAAAACTAAAACTAAAACTAAAACTAAAACTAAAACTAAAACTAAAACTAAAACTAAAACTAAAACTAAAACTAAAACTAAAACTAAAACTAAAACTAAAACTAAAACTAAAACTAAAACTAAAACTAAAACTAAAAGCTAAAACTAAAACTAAAACTAAAACTAAAACTAAAACTAAAACTAAAACTAAAACTAAAACTAAAACTAAAACTAAAACTAAAACTAAAACTAAAACTAAAACTAAAACTAAAACTAAAACTAAAACTAAAACTAAAACTAAAACTAAAACTAAAACTAAAACTAAAACTAAAACTAAAACTAAAACTAAAACTAAAACTAAAACTAAAACTAAAACTAAAACTAAAACTAAAACTAAAACTAAAACTAAAACTAAAACTAAAACTAAAACTAAAACTAAAACTAAAACTAAAACTAAAACTAAAACTAAAACTAAAACTAAAACTAAAACTAAAACTAAAACTAAAACTAAAACTAAAACTAAAACTAAAACTAAAACTAAAACTAAAACTAAAACTAAAACTAAAACTAAAACTAAAACTAAAACTAAAACTAAAACTAAAACTAAAACTAAAACTAAAACTAAAACTAAAACTAAAACTAAAACTAAAACTAAAACTAAAACTAAAACTAAAACTAAAACTAAAACTAAAACTAAAACTAAAACTAAAACTAAAACTAAAACTAAAACTAAAACTAAAACTAAAACTAAAACTAAAACTAAAACTAAAACTAAAACTAAAACTAAAACTAAAACTAAAACTAAAACTAAAACTAAAACTAAAACTAAAACTAAAACTAAAACTAAAACTAAAACTAAAACTAAAACTAAAACTAAAACTAAAACTAAAACTAAAACTAAAACTAAAACTAAAACTAAAACTAAAACTAAAACTAAAACTAAAACTAAAACTAAAACTAAAACTAAAACTAAAACTAAAACTAAAACTAAAACTAAAACTAAAACTAAAACTAAAACTAAAACTAAAACTAAAACTAAAACTAAAACTAAAACTAAAACTAAAACTAAAACTAAAACTAAAACTAAAACTAAAACTAAAACTAAAACTAAAACTAAAACTAAAACTAAAACTAAAACTAAAACTAAAACTAAAACTAAAACTAAAACTAAAACTAAAACTAAAACTAAAACTAAAACTAAAACTAAAACTAAAACTAAAACTAAAACTAAAACTAAAACTAAAACTAAAACTAAAACTAAAACTAAAACTAAAACTAAAACTAAAACTAAAACTAAAACTAAAACTAAAACTAAAACTAAAACTAAAACTAAAACTAAAACTAAAACTAAAACTAAAACTAAAACTAAAACTAAAACTAAAACTAAAACTAAAACTAAAACTAAAACTAAAACTAAAACTAAAACTAAAACTAAAACTAAAACTAAAACTAAAACTAAAACTAAAACTAAAACTAAAACTAAAACTAAAACTAAAACTAAAACTAAAACTAAAACTAAAACTAAAACTAAAACTAAAACTAAAACTAAAACTAAAACTAAAACTAAAACTAAAACTAAAACTAAAACTAAAACTAAAACTAAAACTAAAACTAAAACTAAAACTAAAACTAAAACTAAAACTAAAACTAAAACTAAAACTAAAACTAAAACTAAAACTAAAACTAAAACTAAAACTAAAACTAAAACTAAAACTAAAACTAAAACTAAAACTAAAACTAAAACTAAAACTAAAACTAAAACTAAAACTAAAACTAAAACTAAAACTAAAACTAAAACTAAAACTAAAACTAAAACTAAAACTAAAACTAAAACTAAAACTAAAACTAAAACTAAAACTAAAACTAAAACTAAAACTAAAACTAAAACTAAAACTAAAACTAAAACTAAAACTAAAACTAAAACTAAAACTAAAACTAAAACTAAAACTAAAACTAAAACTAAAACTAAAACTAAAACTAAAACTAAAACTAAAACTAAAACTAAAACTAAAACTAAAACTAAAACTAAAACTAAAACTAAAACTAAAACTAAAACTAAAACTAAAACTAAAACTAAAACTAAAACTAAAACTAAAACTAAAACTAAAACTAAAACTAAAACTAAAACTAAAACTAAAACTAAAACTAAAACTAAAACTAAAACTAAAACTAAAACTAAAACTAAAACTAAAACTAAAACTAAAACTAAAACTAAAACTAAAACTAAAACTAAAACTAAAACTAAAACTAAAACTAAAACTAAAACTAAAACTAAAACTAAAACTAAAACTAAAACTAAAACTAAAACTAAAACTAAAACTAAAACTAAAACTAAAACTAAAACTAAAACTAAAACTAAAACTAAAACTAAAACTAAAACTAAAACTAAAACTAAAACTAAAACTAAAACTAAAACTAAAACTAAAACTAAAACTAAAACTAAAACTAAAACTAAAACTAAAACTAAAACTAAAACTAAAACTAAAACTAAAACTAAAACTAAAACTAAAACTAAAACTAAAACTAAAACTAAAACTAAAACTAAAACTAAAACTAAAACTAAAACTAAAACTAAAACTAAAACTAAAACTAAAACTAAAACTAAAACTAAAACTAAAACTAAAACTAAAACTAAAACTAAAACTAAAACTAAAACTAAAACTAAAACTAAAACTAAAACTAAAACTAAAACTAAAACTAAAACTAAAACTAAAACTAAAACTAAAACTAAAACTAAAACTAAAACTAAAACTAAAACTAAAACTAAAACTAAAACTAAAACTAAAACTAAAACTAAAACTAAAACTAAAACTAAAACTAAAACTAAAACTAAAACTAAAACTAAAACTAAAACTAAAACTAAAACTAAAACTAAAACTAAAACTAAAACTAAAACTAAAACTAAAACTAAAACTAAAACTAAAACTAAAACTAAAACTAAAACTAAAACTAAAACTAAAACTAAAACTAAAACTAAAACTAAAACTAAAACTAAAACTAAAACTAAAACTAAAACTAAAACTAAAACTAAAACTAAAACTAAAACTAAAACTAAAACTAAAACTAAAACTAAAACTAAAACTAAAACTAAAACTAAAACTAAAACTAAAACTAAAACTAAAACTAAAACTAAAACTAAAACTAAAACTAAAACTAAAACTAAAACTAAAACTAAAACTAAAACTAAAACTAAAACTAAAACTAAAACTAAAACTAAAACTAAAACTAAAACTAAAACTAAAACTAAAACTAAAACTAAAACTAAAACTAAAACTAAAACTAAAACTAAAACTAAAACTAAAACTAAAACTAAAACTAAAACTAAAACTAAAACTAAAACTAAAACTAAAACTAAAACTAAAACTAAAACTAAAACTAAAACTAAAACTAAAACTAAAACTAAAACTAAAACTAAAACTAAAACTAAAACTAAAACTAAAACTAAAACTAAAACTAAAACTAAAACTAAAACTAAAACTAAAACTAAAACTAAAACTAAAACTAAAACTAAAACTAAAACTAAAACTAAAACTAAAACTAAAACTAAAACTAAAACTAAAACTAAAACTAAAACTAAAACTAAAACTAAAACTAAAACTAAAACTAAAACTAAAACTAAAACTAAAACTAAAACTAAAACTAAAACTAAAACTAAAACTAAAACTAAAACTAAAACTAAAACTAAAACTAAAACTAAAACTAAAACTAAAACTAAAACTAAAACTAAAACTAAAACTAAAACTAAAACTAAAACTAAAACTAAAACTAAAACTAAAACTAAAACTAAAACTAAAACTAAAACTAAAACTAAAACTAAAACTAAAACTAAAACTAAAACTAAAACTAAAACTAAAACTAAAACTAAAACTAAAACTAAAACTAAAACTAAAACTAAAACTAAAACTAAAACTAAAACTAAAACTAAAACTAAAACTAAAACTAAAACTAAAACTAAAACTAAAACTAAAACTAAAACTAAAACTAAAACTAAAACTAAAACTAAAACTAAAACTAAAACTAAAACTAAAACTAAAACTAAAACTAAAACTAAAACTAAAACTAAAACTAAAACTAAAACTAAAACTAAAACTAAAACTAAAACTAAAACTAAAACTAAAACTAAAACTAAAACTAAAACTAAAACTAAAACTAAAACTAAAACTAAAACTAAAACTAAAACTAAAACTAAAACTAAAACTAAAACTAAAACTAAAACTAAAACTAAAACTAAAACTAAAACTAAAACTAAAACTAAAACTAAAACTAAAACTAAAACTAAAACTAAAACTAAAACTAAAACTAAAACTAAAACTAAAACTAAAACTAAAACTAAAACTAAAACTAAAACTAAAACTAAAACTAAAACTAAAACTAAAACTAAAACTAAAACTAAAACTAAAACTAAAACTAAAACTAAAACTAAAACTAAAACTAAAACTAAAACTAAAACTAAAACTAAAACTAAAACTAAAACTAAAACTAAAACTAAAACTAAAACTAAAACTAAAACTAAAACTAAAACTAAAACTAAAACTAAAACTAAAACTAAAACTAAAACTAAAACTAAAACTAAAACTAAAACTAAAACTAAAACTAAAACTAAAACTAAAACTAAAACTAAAACTAAAACTAAAACTAAAACTAAAACTAAAACTAAAACTAAAACTAAAACTAAAACTAAAACTAAAACTAAAACTAAAACTAAAACTAAAACTAAAACTAAAACTAAAACTAAAACTAAAACTAAAACTAAAACTAAAACTAAAACTAAAACTAAAACTAAAACTAAAACTAAAACTAAAACTAAAACTAAAACTAAAACTAAAACTAAAACTAAAACTAAAACTAAAACTAAAACTAAAACTAAAACTAAAACTAAAACTAAAACTAAAACTAAAACTAAAACTAAAACTAAAACTAAAACTAAAACTAAAACTAAAACTAAAACTAAAACTAAAACTAAAACTAAAACTAAAACTAAAACTAAAACTAAAACTAAAACTAAAACTAAAACTAAAACTAAAACTAAAACTAAAACTAAAACTAAAACTAAAACTAAAACTAAAACTAAAACTAAAACTAAAACTAAAACTAAAACTAAAACTAAAACTAAAACTAAAACTAAAACTAAAACTAAAACTAAAACTAAAACTAAAACTAAAACTAAAACTAAAACTAAAACTAAAACTAAAACTAAAACTAAAACTAAAACTAAAACTAAAACTAAAACTAAAACTAAAACTAAAACTAAAACTAAAACTAAAACTAAAACTAAAACTAAAACTAAAACTAAAACTAAAACTAAAACTAAAACTAAAACTAAAACTAAAACTAAAACTAAAACTAAAACTAAAACTAAAACTAAAACTAAAACTAAAACTACGTACGTGTAAAATTTATTTATATAAAATTTCAAATAAAATCGTAAGCGAATAAAATTTTACATGCATATTAGCTTTACCTGACCGTTATTGTTTTATACAATCTGTAACTATCTGGTACAGTCTGATACTGGCATATTTTTGCAACCTCTGACCAGTTACAGCCTGTTACAGACAGCGCCATCATATTTCAGCCTAAAAAGGCTAATATACGTGTTAAATTTTACACGCATATTACCTTTTACTGACTGGTAATGTTTTATACCAGCTGTAACTGGCTGGTACAGTCTGGTACTAGCATGTTTTTGCCAGCTCTGGCCGGCTACAGCCAGTTTCAGACAGCGCCATCATATTTCAACCTAATAAGACTTATATAAGCGTAAACTTTTACACGCATATTGGCTTTTACAGACTGGTTATATTTTATACACTCTGTAACTGGCTGGTACCGACTCATAATGGAAAGTTTTTGCCAGCTCTGGTCTGTTGCAGCCGGTCTCAGACAGCGCCATCATATTTCATCCTAAAAAGGCTAATATACGTGCTAAATTTTACACGCATATTACCTTTTACTGACTGGTAATGTTTTATACCAGCTGTAACTGGCTGGTACAGTCTGGTACTAGCATGTTTTTGCCAGCTCTGGCCGGCTACAGCCAGTTTCAGACAGCGCCATTATATTTCAGCCTAATAAGACTTATATAAGCGTAAACTTTTACACGCATATTGGCTTTTACAGACTGGTTATATTTTATACACTCTGTAATTGGCTGGTACCGCCTCATAATGGAAAGTTTTTGCCAGCTCTGGTCTGTTGCAGCCGGTCTCAGACGGCGCCATCATATTTCAGCCTAATAAGGGTGATATACGTGTTAAATTTTACACGCATATTACCTTTTACTGACTGGTAATGTTTTATACAAGCTGTAACTGGCTGGTACAGTCTTATACTGGCATGTTTTTGCCAGCTCTGGCCGGCTACAGCCAATTTCAAACAGCGCCATCATATTTCAGCCTAATAAGGCTTATACGTATAAGCGTAAACTTTTACACGCATACTAGCTTTTACAGACTGGTAATCTTTTATACAATCTGTAACTGGCTGGTACCGACTCATAATAGCATGCTTTTGCCAGCTCTGGCCAGTTACAGCCGGTCTCGGACAGCGCCATCATATTTCAGCCTAATAAGGCTGATATACGTGTAAAATTTCACACGCATATTGGCTTTTACAGACTGCTAATATTTTATACACTTTGTAACTGGCTGGTACCGACTCATAATGGAAAGTTTATGCCAGCTCTGGTCTGTTGCAGCCCGTCTCAGACAGCGCCATTATGTTTCAGCCTAATAAGGCTGATGTACGTGTAAAATTTTACACGCATATTACCTTTTACTGACTGGTAATGCTTTATACAAGCTGTAACTGGCTGGTACAGTCTTATACCGGCATGTTTTTGCCAGCTCTGGCCGGCTACAGCCAGTTTCAGACAGCGCCATCATATTTCAGCCTAATAAGGCTTATATAAGCGTAAACTTTTACACGCATATTGGCTTTTACAGACTGGTTATATTTTATACACTCTGTAACTGGCTGGTACCGACTCATAATGGAAAGTTTTTGCCAGCTCTGGTCTGTTGCAGCTGGTCTCAGACGGCGCCATCATATTTCAGCCTAATAAGGCTGATATACGTGTTAAATTTTACACGCATATTACCTTTTACTGACTGGTAATGTTTTATACATGCTGTAACTGGCTGGTACAGTCTTATACTGGCATGTTTTTGCCAGCTCTGGCCGGCTACAGCCAATTTCAGACATCGCCATCATATTTCAGCACAATAAGGCTTATACGTATAAGCGTAAACTTTTACACGCATACTAGCTTTTACAGACTGGTAATCTTATATACACTGTAACTGGCTGGTACCGACTCATAATAGCATGCTTTTGCCAGCTCTGGCCAGTTACAGCCGGTCTCGGACAGCGCCATCATATTTCAGCCTAATAAGGCTGATATACGTGTAAAATTTCACACGCATATTGGCTTTTACAGACTGCTAATATTTTATACACTTTGTAACTGGCTGGTACCGACTCATAATGGAAAGTTTATGCCAGCTCTGGTCTGTTGCAGCCCGTCTCAGACAGCGCCATTATGTTTCAGCCTAATAAGGCTGATGTACGTGTAAAATTTTATTTATGTAAAATTTCAATTAATATCGAATGCAAATATAATTTTACACGCATATTAGCTTTTACTGACTGTTATTGTTTTATACAATCTGTAACTGGCTGGTACCATCTGATACTGGCATGTTTCTGCAACCTCGTGCCGGTTACAGCCGGTGTCAGACAGCGCCATCATAATTCAGCCTAATAAGGCTGATATACGGAATTAATTTTACACGCATATTACCTTTTACTGACTGGTAATGTTTTATACAAGCTGTAACTGGCTGGTACAGTCTTATACTGGCATGTTTTTGCCAGCTCTGGCCGGCTACAGCCAGTTTCAGAAAGCGCCATCATATTTCAGTATAATAAGGCTTATATAAGCGTAAACTTTTACACGCATATTGGCTTTTACAGACTGGATAGTTGTAGTTGTAGTTGTAGTTGTAGTTGTAGTTGTAGTTGTAGTTGTAGTTGTAGTTGTAGTTGTAGTTGTAGTTGTAGTTGTAGTTGTAGTTGTAGTTGTAGTTGTAGTTGTAGTTGTAGTTGTAGTTGTAGTTGTAGTTGTAGTTGTAGTTGTAGTTGTAGTTGTAGTTGTAGTTGTAGTTGTAGTTGTAGTTGTAGTTGTAGTTGTAGTTGTAGTTGTAGTTGTAGTTGTAGTTGTAGTTGTAGTTGTAGTTGTAGTTGTAGTTGTAGTTGTAGTTGTAGTTGTAGTTGTAGTTGTAGTTGTAGTTGTAGTTGTAGTTGTAGTTGTAGTTGTAGTTGTAGTTGTAGTTGTAGTTGTAGTTGTAGTTGTAGTTGTAGTTGTAGTTGTAGTTGTAGTTGTAGTTGTAGTTGTAGTTGTAGTTGTAGTTGTAGTTGTAGTTGTAGTTGTAGTTGTAGTTGTAGTTGTAGTTGTAGTTGTAGTTGTAGTTGTAGTTGTAGTTGTAGTTGTAGTTGTAGTTGTAGTTGTAGTTGTAGTTGTAGTTGTAGTTGTAGTTGTAGTTGTAGTTGTAGTTGTAGTTGTAGTTGTAGTTGTAGTTGTAGTTGTAGTTGTAGTTGTAGTTGTAGTTGTAGTTGTAGTTGTAATTGTTGTATATGTAGTTGTAGTTGTAGTTGTAGTTGTAGTTGTAGTTGTAGTTGTAGTTGTAGTTGTAGTTGTAGTTGTAGTTGTAGTTGTAGTTGTAGTTGTAGTTGTAGTAGTAGTTGTAGTTGTAGTTGTAGTTGTAGTTGTAGTTGTAGTTGTAGTTGTAGTTGTAGTTGTAGTTGTAGTTGTAGTTGTAGTTGTAGTTGTAGTTGTAGTTGTAGTTGTAGTTGTAGTTGTAGTTGTAGTTGTAGTTGTAGTTGTAGTTGTAGTTGTAGTTGTAGTTGTAGTTGTAGTTGTAGTTGTAGTTGTAGTTGTAGTTGTAGTTGTAGTTGTAGTTGTAGTTGTAGTTGTAGTTGTAGTTGTAGTTGTAGTTGTAGTTGTAGTTGTAGTTGTAGTTGTAGTTGTAGTTGTAGTTGTAGTTGTAGTTGTAGTTGTAGTTGTAGTTGTAGTTGTAGTTGTAGTTGTAGTTGTAGTTGTAGTTGTAGTTGTAGTTGTAGTTGTAGTTGTAGTTGTAGTTGTAGTTGTAGTTGTAGTTGTAGTTGTAGTTGTAGTTGTAGTTGTAGTTGTAGTTGTAGTTGTAGTTGTAGTTGTAGTTGTAGTTGTAGTTGTAGTTGTAGTTGTAGTTGTAGTTGTAGTTGTAGTTGTAGTTGTTGTAGTTGTAGTTGTAGTTGTAGTTGTAGTTGTAGTTGTAGTTGTAGTTGTAGTTGTAGTTGTAGTTGTAGTTGTAGTTGTAGTTGTAGTTGTAGTTGTAGTTGTAGTTGTAGTTGTAGTTGTAGTTGTAGTTGTAGTTGTAGTTGTAGTTGTAGTTGTAGTTGTAGTTGTAGTTGTAGTTGTAGTTGTAGTTGTAGTTGTAGTTGTAGTTGTAGTTGTAGTTGTAGTTGTAGTTGTAGTTGTAGTTGTAGTTGTAGTTGTAGTTGTAGTTGTAGTTGTAGTTGTAGTTGTAGTTGTAGTTGTTGTAGTTGTAGTTGTAGTTGTAGTTGTAGTTGTAGTTGTAGTTGTAGTTGTAGTTGTAGTTGTAGTTGTAGTTGTAGTTGTAGTTGTAGTTGTAGTTGTAGTTGTAGTTGTAGTTGTAGTTGTAGTTGTAGTTGTAGTTGTAGTTGTAGTTGTAGTTGTAGTTGTAGTTGTAGTTGTAGTTGTAGTTGTAGTTGTAGTTGTAGTTGTAGTTGTAGTTGTAGTTGTAGTTGTAGTTGTAGTTGTAGTTGTAGTTGTAGTTGTAGTTGTAGTTGTAGTTGTAGTTGTAGTTGTAGTTGTAGTTGTAGTTGTAGTTGTAGTTGTAGTTGTAGTTGTAGTTGTAGTTGTAGTTGTAGTTGTAGTTGTAGTTGTAGTTGTAGTTGTAGTTGTAGTTGTAGTTGTAGTTGTAGTTGTAGTTGTAGTTGTAGTTGTAGTTGTAGTTGTAGTTGTAGTTGTAGTTGTAGTTGTAGTTGTAGTTGTAGTTGTAGTTGTAGTTGTAGTTGTAGTTGTAATTGTTGTATATGTAGTTGTAGTTGTAGTTGTAGTTGTAGTTGTAGTTGTAGTTGTAGTTGTAGTTGTAGTTGTAGTTGTAGTTGTAGTTGTAGTTGTAGTTGTAGTTGTAGTAGTAGTTGTAGTTGTAGTTGTAGTTGTAGTTGTAGTTGTAGTTGTAGTTGTAGTTGTAGTTGTAGTTGTAGTTGTAGTTGTAGTTTGTAGTTGTAGTTGTAGTTGTAGTTGTAGTTGTAGTTGTAGTTGTAGTTGTAGTTGTATAGTTGTAGTTGTAGTTGTAGTTGTAGTTGTAGTTGTAGTTGTAGTTGTAGTTGTAGTTGTAGTTGTAGTTGTAGTTGTAGTTGTAGTTGTAGTTGTAGTTGTAGTTGTAGTTGTAGTTGTAGTTGTAGTTGTAGTTGTAGTTGTAGTTGTAGTTGTAGTTGTAGTTGTAGTTGTAGTTGTAGTTGTAGTTGTAGTTGTAGTTGTAGTTGTAGTTGTAGTTGTAGTTGTAGTTGTAGTTGTAGTTGTAGTTGTAGTTGTAGTTTGTAGTTGTAGTTGTAGTTGTAGTTGTAGTTGTAGTTGTAGTTGTAGTTGTAGTTGTAGTTGTAGTTGTAGTTGTAGTTGTAGTTGTAGTTGTAGTTGTAGTTGTTGTTGTAGTTGTAGTTGTAGTTGTAGTTGTAGTTGTAGTTGTAGTTGTAGTTGTTGTAGTTGTAGTTGTAGTTGTAGTTGTAGTTGTAGTTGTAGTTGTAGTTGTAGTTGTAGTTGTAGTTGTAGTTGTAGTTGTAGTTGTAGTTGTAGTTGTAGTTGTAGTTGTAGTTGTAGTTGTAGTTGTAGTTGTAGTTGTAGTTGTAGTTGTAGTTGTAGTTGTAGTTGTAGTTGTAGTTGTAGTTGTAGTTGTAGTTGTAGTTGTAGTTGTAGTTGTAGTTGTAGTTGTAGTTGTAGTTGTAGTTGTAGTTGTAGTTGTAGTTGTAGTTGTAGTTGTAGTTGTAGTTGTAGTTGTAGTTGTTGTAGTTGTAGTTGTAGTTGTAGTTGTAGTTGTAGTTGTAGTTGTAGTTGTAGTTGTAGTTGTAGTTGTAGTTGTAGTTGTAGTTGTAGTTGTAGTTGTAGTTGTAGTTGTAGTTGTAGTTGTAGTTGTAGTTGTAGTTGTAGTTGTAGTTGTAGTTGTAGTTGTAGTTGTAGTTGTTGTTGTAGTTGTAGTTGTAGTTGTAGTTGTAGTTGTAGTTGTAGTTGTAGTTGTAGTTGTAGTTGTAGTTGTAGTTGTAGTTGTAGTTGTAGTTGTAGTTGTAGTTGTAGTTGTAGTTGTAGTTGTAGTTGTAGTTGTAGTTGTTGTTGTAGTTGTAGTAGTAGTTGTAGTTGTAGTTGTAGTTGTAGTTGTAGTTGTAGTTGTAGTTGTAGTTGTAGTTGTAGTTGTAGTTGTAGTTGTAGTTGTAGTTGTAATTGTTGTATATGTAGTTGTAGTTGTAGTTGTAGTTGTAGTTTTGAAGTTGTAGTTGTAGTTGTAGTTGTAGTTGTAGTTGTAGTTGTAGTTGTAGTTGTAGTTGTAGTTGTAGTTGTAGTTGTAGTTGTAGTTGTAGTTGTAGTTGTAGTTGTAGTTGTAGTTGTAGTTGTAGTTGTAGTTGTAGTTGTAGTTGTAGTTGTAGTTGTAGTTGTAGTTGTAGTTGTAGTTGTAGTTGTAGTTGTAGTTGTAGTTGTAGTTGTAGTTGTAGTGTAGTTGTAGTTGTAGTTGTTGTTGCTAGTTGTAGTTGTAGTTGTAGTTGTAGTTGTAGTTGTAGTTGTAGTTGTAGTTGTAGTTGTAGTTGTAGTTGTAGTTGTAGTTGTAGTTTGTAGTTGTAGTTGTAGTTGTAGTTGTAAGTTGTAGTTGTAGTTGTAGTTGTAGTTGTAGTTGTAGTTGTAGTTGTAGTTGTAGTTGTAGTTGTAGTTGTAGTTGTAGTTTGTAGTTGTAGTTGTAGTTGTAGTTGTAGTTGTAGTTGTAGTTGTAGTTGTAGTTGTAGTTGTAGTTGTAGTTGTAGTTGAAGTTGTAGTTGTAGTTGTAGTTGTAGTTGTAGTTGTAGTTGTAGTTGTAGTTGTAGTTGTAGTTGTAGTTGTAGTTGTAGTTGTAGTTGTAGTTGTAGTTGTAGTTGTAGTTGTAGTTGTAGTTGTAGTTGTAGTTGTAGTTGTAGTTGTAGTTGTAGTTGTAGTTGTAGTTGTAGTTGTAGTTGTAGTTGTAGTTGTAGTTGTAGTTGTAGTTGTAGTTGTAGTTGTAGTTGTAGTTGTAGTTGTAGTTGTAGTTGTAGTTGTAGTTGTAGTTGTAGTTGTAGTTGTAGTTGTAGTTGTAGTTGTAGTTGTAGTTGTAGTTGTAGTTGTAGTTGTAGTTGTAGTTGTAGTTGTAGTTGTAGTTGTAGTTGTAGTTGTAGTTGTAGTTGTAGTTGTAGTTGTAGTTGTAGTTGTAGTGTAGTTGTAGTTGTAGTTGTAGTTGTAGTTGTAGTTGTAGTTGTAGTTGTAGTTGTAGTTGTGTTGTTGTAGTTGTAGTTGTAGTTGTAGTTGTAGTTGTAGTTGTAGTTGTAGTTGTAGTTGTAGTTGTAGTTGTAGTTGTAGTTGTAGTTGTAGTTGTAGTTGTAGTTGTAGTTGTAGTTGTAGTTGTAGTTGTAGTTGTAGTTGTAGTTGTAGTTGTAGTTGTAGTTGTAGTTGTAGTTGTAGTTGTAGTTGTAGTTGTAGTTGTAGTTGTAGTTGTAGTTGTAGTTGTTGTAGTTGTAGTTGTAGTTGTATTTGTAGTTGTAGTTGTAGTTGTAGTTGTAGTTGTAGTGTGTTGTAGTTGTAGTTGTAGTTGTAGTTGTAGTTGTAGTTGTAGTTGTAGTTGTAGTTGTAGTTGTAGTTGTAGTTGTAGTTGTAGTTGTAGTTGTAGTTGTAGTTGTAGTTGTAGTTGTAGTTGTAGTTGTAGTTGTAGTTGTAGTTGTAGTTGTAGTTGTAGTTGTAGTTGTAGTTGTAGTTGTAATTGTTGTATATGTAGTTGTAGTTGTAGTTGTAGTTGTAGTTGTAGTTGTAGTTGTAGTTGTAGTTGTAGTTGTAGTTGTAGTTGTAGTTGTAGTTGTAGTTGTAGTAGTAGTTGTAGTTGTAGTTGTAGTTGTAGTTGTAGTTGTAGTTGTAGTTGTAGTTGTAGTTGTAGTTGTAGTTGTAGTTGTAGTTGTAGTTGTAGTTGTAGTTGTAATTGTTGTATATGTAGTTGTAGTTGTAGTTGTAGTTGTAGTTGTAGTTGTAGTTGTAGTTGTAGTTGTAGTTGTAGTTGTAGTTGTAGTTGTAGTTGTAGTTGTAGTTGTAGTTGTAGTTGTAGTTGTAGTTGTAGTTGTAGTTGTAGTTGTAGTTGTAGTTGTAGTTGTAGTTGTAGTTGTAGTTGTAGTTGTAGTTGTAGTTGTAGTTGTAGTTGTAGTTGTAGTTGTAGTTGTAGTTGTAGTTGTAGTTGTAGTTGTAGTTGTAGTTGTAGTTGTAGTTGTAGTTGTAGTTGTAGTTGTAGTTGTAGTTGTAGTTGTAGTTGTAGTTGTAGTTGTAGTTGTAGTTGTAGTTGTAGTTGTAGTTGTAGTTGTAGTTGTAGTTGTAGTTGTAGTTGTAGTTGTAGTTGTAGTTGTAGTTGTAGTTGTAGTTGTAGTTGTAGTTGTAGTTGTAGTTGTAGTTGTAGTTGTAGTTGTAGTTGTAGTTGTAGTTGTAGTTGTAGTTGTAGTTGAAGTTGTAGTTTGTAGTTGTAGTTGTAGTTGTAGTTGTAGTTGTAGTTGTAGTTGTAGTTGTAGTTTGTTAGTTGTAGTTGTAGTTGTAGTTGTAGTTGTAGTTGTAGTTGTAGTTGTAGTTGGTAGTTGTAGTTGTAGTTGTAGTTGTAGTTGTAGTTGTAGTTTGTAGTTGTAGTTGTAGTTGTAGTTGTAGTTGTAGTTGTAGTTGTAGTTGTAGTTGTAGTTGTAGTTGTAGTTGTAGTTGTAGTTGTAGTTGTAGTTGTAGTTGTAGTTGTAGTTGTAGTTGTAGTTGTAGTTGTAGTTGTAGTTGTAGTTGTAGTTGTAGTTGTAGTTGTAGTTGTAGTTGTAGTTGTAGTTGTAGTTGTAGTTGTAGTTGTAGTTGTAGTTGTAGTTGTAGTTGTAGTTGTAGTTGTAGTTGTAGTTGTAGTTGTAGTTGTAGTTGTAGTTGTAGTTGTAGTTGTAGTTGTAGTTGTAGTTGTAGTTGTAGTTGTAGTTGTAGTTGTAGTTGTAGTTGTAGTTGTAGTTGTAGTTGTAGTTGTAGTTGTAGTTGTAGTTGTAGTTGTAGTTGTAGTTGTAGTTGTAGTTGTAGTTGTAGTTGTAGTTGTAGTTGTAGTTGTAGTTGTAGTTGTAGTTGTAGTTGTAGTTGTAGTTGTAGTTGTAGTTGTAGTTGTAGTTGTAGTTGTAGTTGTAGTTGTAGTTGTAGTTGTAGTTGTAGTTGTAGTTGTAGTTGTAGTTGTAGTTGTAGTTGTAGTTGTAGTTGTAGTTGTAGTTGTAGTTGTAGTTGTAGTTGTAGTTGTAGTTGTAGTTGTAGTTGTAGTTGTAGTTGTAGTTGTAGTTGTAGTTGTAGTTGTAGTTGTAGTTGTAGTTGTAGTTGTAGTTGTAGTTGTAGTTGTAGTTGTAGTTGTAGTTGTAGTTGTAGTTGTAGTTGTAGTTGTAGTTGTAGTTGTAGTTGTAGTTGTAGTTGTAGTTGTAGTTGTAGTTGTAGTTGTAGTTGTAGTTGTAGTTGTAGTTGTAGTTGTAGTTGTAGTTGTAGTTGTAGTTGTAGTTGTAGTTGTAGTTGTAGTTGTAGTTGTAGTTGTAGTTGTAGTTGTAGTTGTAGTTGTAGTTGTAGTTGTAGTTGTAGTTGTAGTTGTAGTTGTAGTTGTAGTTGTAGTTGTAGTTGTAGTTGTAGTTGTAGTTGTAGTTGTAGTTGTAGTTGTAGTTGTAGTTGTAGTTGTAGTTGTAGTTGTAGTTGTAGTTGTAGTTGTAGTTGTAGTTGTAGTTGTAGTTGTAGTTGTAGTTGTAGTTGTAGTTGTAGTTGTTGATTGTAGTTGTAGTTGTAGTTGTAGTTGTAGTTGTAGTTGTAGTTGTAGTTGTAGTTGTAGTTGTAGTTGTAGTTGTAGTTGTAGTTGTAGTTGTAGTTGTAGTTGTAGTTGTAGTTGTAGTTGTAGTTGTAGTTGTAGTTGTAGTTGTAGTTGTAGTTGTAGTTGTAGTTGTAGTTGTAGTTGTAGTTGTAGTTGTAGTTGTAGTTGTAGTTGTAGTTGTAGTTGTAGTTGTAGTTGTAGTTGTAGTTGTAGTTGTAGTTGTAGTTGTAGTTGTAGTTGTAGTTGTAGTTGTAGTTGTAGTTGTAGTTGTAGTTGTAGTTGTAGTTGTAGTTGTAGTTGTAGTTGTAGTTGTAGTTGTAGTTGTAGTTGTAGTTGTAGTTGTAGTTGTAGTTGTAGTTGTAGTTGTAGTTGTAGTTGTAGTTGTAGTTGTAGTTGTAGTTGTAGTTGTAGTTGTAGTTGTAGTTGTAGTTGTAGTTGTAGTTGTAGTTGTAGTTGTAGTTGTAGTTGTAGTTGTAGTTGTAGTTGTAGTTGTAGTTGTAGTTGTAGTTGTAGTTGTAGTTGTAGTTGTAGTTGTAGTTGTAGTTGTAGTTGTAGTTGTAGTTGTAGTTGTAGTTGTAGTTGTAGTTGTAGTTGTAGTTGTAGTTGTAGTTGTAGTTGTAGTTGTAGTTGTAGTTGTAGTTGTAGTTGTAGTTGTAGTTGTAGTTGTAGTTGTAGTTGTAGTTGTAGTTGTAGTTGTAGTTGTAGTTGTAGTTGTAGTTGTAGTTGTAGTTGTAGTTGTAGTTGTAGTTGTAGTTGTAGTTGTAGTTGTAGTTGTAGTTGTAGTTGTAGTTGTAGTTGTAGTTGTAGTTGTAGTTGTAGTTGTAGTTGTAGTTGTAGTTGTAGTTGTAGTTGTAGTTGTAGTTGTAGTTGTAGTTGTAGTTGTAGTTGTAGTTGTAGTTGTAGTTGTAGTTGTAGTTGTAGTTGTAGTTGTAGTTGTAGTTGTAGTTGTAGTTGTAGTTGTAGTTGTAGTTGTAGTTGTAGTTGTAGTTGTAGTTGTAGTTGTAGTTGTAGTTGTAGTTGTAGTTGTAGTTGTAGTTGTAGTTGTAGTTGTAGTTGTAGTTGTAGTTGTAGTTGTAGTTGTAGTTGTAGTTGTAGTTGTAGTTGTAGTTGTAGTTGTAGTTGTAGTTGTAGTTGTAGTTGTAGTTGTAGTTGTAGTTGTAGTTGTAGTTGTAGTTGTAGTTGTAGTTGTAGTTGTAGTTGTAGTTGTAGTTGTAGTTGTAGTTGTAGTTGTAGTTGTAGTTGTTGTTGTAGTTGTAGTTGTAGTTGTAGTTGTAGTTGTAGTTGTAGTTGTAGTTGTAGTTGTAGTTGTAGTTGTAGTTGTAGTTGTAGTTGTAGTTGTAGTTGTAGTTGTAGTTGTAGTTGTAGTTGTAGTTGTAGTTGTAGTTGTAGTTGTAGTTGTAGTTGTAGTTGTAGTTGTAGTTGTAGTTGTAGTTGTAGTTGTAGTTGTAGTTGTAGTTGTAGTTGTAGTTGTAGTTGTAGTTGTAGTTGTAGTTGTAGTTGTAGTTGTAGTTGTAGTTGTAGTTGTAGTTGTAGTTGTAGTTGTAGTTGTAGTTGTAGTTGTAGTTGTAGTTGTAGTTGTAGTTGTAGTTGTAGTTGTAGTTGTAGTTGTAGTTGTAGTTGTAGTTGTAGTTGTAGTTGTAGTTGTAGTTGTAGTTGTAGTTGTAGTTGTAGTTGTAGTTGTAGTTGTAGTTGTAGTTGTAGTTGTAGTTGTAGTTGTAGTTGTAGTTGTAGTTGTAGTTGTAGTTGTAGTTGTAGTTGTAGTTGTAGTTGTAGTTGTAGTTGTAGTTGTAGTTGTAGTTGTAGTTGTAGTTGTAGTTGTAGTTGTAGTTGTAGTTGTAGTTGTAGTTGTAGTTGTAGTTGTAGTTGTAGTTGTAGTTGTAGTTGTAGTTGTAGTTGTAGTTGTAGTTGTAGTTGTAGTTGTAGTTGTAGTTGTAGTTGTAGTTGTAGTTGTAGTTGTAGTTGTAGTTGTAGTTGTAGTTGTAGTTGTAGTTGTAGTTGTAGTTGTAGTTGTAGTTGTAGTTGTAGTTGTAGTTGTAGTTGTAGTTGTAGTTGTAGTTGTAGTTGTAGTTGTAGTTGTAGTTGTAGTTGTAGTTGTAGTTGTAGTTGTAGTTGTAGTTGTAGTTGTAGTTGTAGTTGTAGTTGTAGTTGTAGTTGTAGTTGTAGTTGTAGTTGTAGTTGTAGTTGTAGTTGTAGTTGTAGTTGTAGTTGTAGTTGTAGTTGTAGTTGTAGTTGTAGTTGTAGTTGTAGTTGTAGTTGTAGTTGTAGTTGTAGTTGTAGTTGTAGTTGTAGTTGTAGTTGTAGTTGTAGTTGTAGTTGTAGTTGTAGTTGTAGTTGTAGTTGTAGTTGTAGTTGTAGTTGTAGTTGTAGTTGTAGTTGTAGTTGTAGTTGTAGTTGTAGTTGTAGTTGTAGTTGTAGTTGTAGTTGTAGTTGTAGTTGTAGTTGTAGTTGTAGTTGTAGTTGTAGTTGTAGTTGTAGTTGTAGTTGTAGTTGTAGTTGTAGTTGTAGTTGTAGTTGTAGTTGTAGTTGTAGTTGTAGTTGTAGTTGTAGTTGTAGTTGTAGTTGTAGTTGTAGTTGTAGTTGTAGTTGTAGTTGTAGTTGTAGTTGTAGTTGTAGTTGTAGTTGTAGTTGTAGTTGTAGTTGTAGTTGTAGTTGTAGTTGTAGTTGTAGTTGTAGTTGTAGTTGTAGTTGTAGTTGTAGTTGTAGTTGTAGTTGTAGTTGTAGTTGTAGTTGTAGTTGTAGTTGTAGTTGTAGTTGTAGTTGTAGTTGTAGTTGTAGTTGTAGTTGTAGTTGTAGTTGTAGTTGTAGTTGTAGTTGTAGTTGTAGTTGTAGTTGTAGTTGTAGTTGTAGTTGTAGTTGTAGTTGTAGTTGTAGTTGTAGTTGTAGTTGTAGTTGTAGTTGTAGTTGTAGTTGTAGTTGTAGTTGTAGTTGTAGTTGTAGTTGTAGTTGTAGTTGTAGTTGTAGTTGTAGTTGTAGTTGTAGTTGTAGTTGTAGTTGTAGTTGTAGTTGTAGTTGTAGTTGTAGTTGTAGTTGTAGTTGTAGTTGTAGTTGTAGTTGTAGTTGTAGTTGTAGTTGTAGTTGTAGTTGTAGTTGTAGTTGTAGTTGTAGTTGTAGTTGTAGTTGTAGTTGTAGTTGTAGTTGTAGTTGTAGTTGTAGTTGTAGTTGTAGTTGTAGTTGTAGTTGTAGTTGTAGTTGTAGTTGTAGTTGTAGTTGTAGTTGTAGTTGTAGTTGTAGTTGTAGTTGTAGTTGTAGTTGTAGTTGTAGTTGTAGTTGTAGTTGTAGTTGTAGTTGTAGTTGTAGTTGTAGTTGTAGTTGTAGTTGTAGTTGTAGTTGTAGTTGTAGTTGTAGTTGTAGTTGTAGTTGTAGTTGTAGTTGTAGTTGTAGTTGTAGTTGTAGTTGTAGTTGTAGTTGTAGTTGTAGTTGTAGTTGTAGTTGTAGTTGTAGTTGTAGTTGTAGTTGTAGTTGTAGTTGTAGTTGTAGTTGTAGTTGTAGTTGTAGTTGTAGTTGTAGTTGTAGTTGTAGTTGTAGTTGTAGTTGTAGTTGTAGTTGTAGTTGTAGTTGTAGTTGTAGTTGTAGTTGTAGTTGTAGTTGTAGTTGTAGTTGTAGTTGTAGTTGTAGTTGTAGTTGTAGTTGTAGTTGTAGTTGTAGTTGTAGTTGTAGTTGTAGTTGTAGTTGTAGTTGTAGTTGTAGTTGTAGTTGTAGTTGTAGTTGTAGTTGTAGTTGTAGTTGTAGTTGTAGTTGTAGTTGTAGTTGTAGTTGTAGTTGTAGTTGTAGTTGTAGTTGTAGTTGTAGTTGTAGTTGTAGTTGTAGTTGTAGTTGTAGTTGTAGTTGTAGTTGTAGTTGTAGTTGTAGTTGTAGTTGTAGTTGTAGTTGTAGTTGTAGTTGTAGTTGTAGTTGTAGTTGTAGTTGTAGTTGTAGTTGTAGTTGTAGTTGTAGTTGTAGTTGTAGTTGTAGTTGTAGTTGTAGTTGTAGTTGTAGTTGTAGTTGTAGTTGTAGTTGTAGTTGTAGTTGTAGTTGTAGTTGTAGTTGTAGTTGTAGTTGTAGTTGTAGTTGTAGTTGTAGTTGTAGTTGTAGTTGTAGTTGTAGTTGTAGTTGTAGTTGTAGTTGTAGTTGTAGTTGTAGTTGTAGTTGTAGTTGTAGTTGTAGTTGTAGTTGTAGTTGTAGTTGTAGTTGTAGTTGTAGTTGTAGTTGTAGTTGTAGTTGTAGTTGTAGTTGTAGTTGTAGTTGTAGTTGTAGTTGTAGTTGTAGTTGTAGTTGTAGTTGTAGTTGTAGTTGTAGTTGTAGTTGTAGTTGTAGTTGTAGTTGTAGTTGTAGTTGTAGTTGTAGTTGTAGTTGTAGTTGTAGTTGTAGTTGTAGTTGTAGTTGTAGTTGTAGTTGTAGTTGTAGTTGTAGTTGTAGTTGTAGTTGTAGTTGTAGTTGTAGTTGTAGTTGTAGTTGTAGTTGTAGTTGTAGTTGTAGTTGTAGTTGTAGTTGTAGTTGTAGTTGTAGTTGTAGTTGTAGTTGTAGTTGTAGTTGTAGTTGTAGTTGTAGTTGTAGTTGTAGTTGTAGTTGTAGTTGTAGTTGTAGTTGTAGTTGTAGTTGTAGTTGTAGTTGTAGTTGTAGTTGTAGTTGTAGTTGTAGTTGTAGTTGTAGTTGTAGTTGTAGTTGTAGTTGTAGTTGTAGTTGTAGTTGTAGTTGTAGTTGTAGTTGTAGTTGTAGTTGTAGTTGTAGTTGTAGTTGTAGTTGTAGTTGTAGTTGTAGTTGTAGTTGTAGTTGTAGTTGTAGTTGTAGTTGTAGTTGTAGTTGTAGTTGTAGTTGTAGTTGTAGTTGTAGTTGTAGTTGTAGTTGTAGTTGTAGTTGTAGTTGTAGTTGTAGTTGTAGTTGTAGTTGTAGTTGTAGTTGTAGTTGTAGTTGTAGTTGTAGTTGTAGTTGTAGTTGTAGTTGTAGTTGTAGTTGTAGTTGTAGTTGTAGTTGTAGTTGTAGTTGTAGTTGTAGTTGTAGTTGTAGTTGTAGTTGTAGTTGTAGTTGTAGTTGTAGTTGTAGTTGTAGTTGTAGTTGTAGTTGTAGTTGTAGTTGTAGTTGTAGTTGTAGTTGTAGTTGTAGTTGTAGTTGTAGTTGTAGTTGTAGTTGTAGTTGTAGTTGTAGTTGTAGTTGTAGTTGTAGTTGTAGTTGTAGTTGTAGTTGTAGTTGTAGTTGTAGTTGTAGTTGTAGTTGTAGTTGTAGTTGTAGTTGTAGTTGTAGTTGTAGTTGTAGTTGTAGTTGTAGTTGTAGTTGTAGTTGTAGTTGTAGTTGTAGTTGTAGTTGTAGTTGTAGTTGTAGTTGTAGTTGTAGTTGTAGTTGTAGTTGTAGTTGTAGTTGTAGTTGTAGTTGTAGTTGTAGTTGTAGTTGTAGTTGTAGTTGTAGTTGTAGTTGTAGTTGTAGTTGTAGTTGTAGTTGTAGTTGTAGTTGTAGTTGTAGTTGTAGTTGTAGTTGTAGTTGTAGTTGTAGTTGTAGTTGTAGTTGTAGTTGTAGTTGTAGTTGTAGTTGTAGTTGTAGTTGTAGTTGTAGTTGTAGTTGTAGTTGTAGTTGTAGTTGTAGTTGTAGTTGTAGTTGTAGTTGTAGTTGTAGTTGTAGTTGTAGTTGTAGTTGTAGTTGTAGTTGTAGTTGTAGTTGTAGTTGTAGTTGTAGTTGTAGTTGTAGTTGTAGTTGTAGTTGTAGTTGTAGTTGTAGTTGTAGTTGTAGTTGTAGTTGTAGTTGTAGTTGTAGTTGTAGTTGTAGTTGTAGTTGTAGTTGTAGTTGTAGTTGTAGTTGTAGTTGTAGTTGTAGTTGTAGTTGTAGTTGTAGTTGTAGTTGTAGTTGTAGTTGTAGTTGTAGTTGTAGTTGTAGTTGTAGTTGTAGTTGTAGTTGTAGTTGTAGTTGTAGTTGTAGTTGTAGTTGTAGTTGTAGTTGTAGTTGTAGTTGTAGTTGTAGTTGTAGTTGTAGTTGTAGTTGTAGTTGTAGTTGTAGTTGTAGTTGTAGTTGTAGTTGTAGTTGTAGTTGTAGTTGTAGTTGTAGTTGTAGTTGTAGTTGTAGTTGTAGTTGTAGTTGTAGTTGTAGTTGTAGTTGTAGTTGTAGTTGTAGTTGTAGTTGTAGTTGTAGTTGTAGTTGTAGTTGTAGTTGTAGTTGTAGTTGTAGTTGTAGTTGTAGTTGTAGTTGTAGTTGTAGTTGTAGTTGTAGTTGTAGTTGTAGTTGTAGTTGTAGTTGTAGTTGTAGTTGTAGTTGTAGTTGTAGTTGTAGTTGTAGTTGTAGTTGTAGTTGTAGTTGTAGTTGTAGTTGTAGTTGTAGTTGTAGTTGTAGTTGTAGTTGTAGTTGTAGTTGTAGTTGTAGTTGTAGTTGTAGTTGTAGTTGTAGTTGTAGTTGTAGTTGTAGTTGTAGTTGTAGTTGTAGTTGTAGTTGTAGTTGTAGTTGTAGTTGTAGTTGTAGTTGTAGTTGTAGTTGTAGTTGTAGTTGTAGTTGTAGTTGTAGTTGTAGTTGTAGTTGTAGTTGTAGTTGTAGTTGTAGTTGTAGTTGTAGTTGTAGTTGTAGTTGTAGTTGTAGTTGTAGTTGTAGTTGTAGTTGTAGTTGTAGTTGTAGTTGTAGTTGTAGTTGTAGTTGTAGTTGTAGTTGTAGTTGTAGTTGTAGTTGTAGTTGTAGTTGTAGTTGTAGTTGTAGTTGTAGTTGTAGTTGTAGTTGTAGTTGTAGTTGTAGTTGTAGTTGTAGTTGTAGTTGTAGTTGTAGTTGTAGTTGTAGTTGTAGTTGTAGTTGTAGTTGTAGTTGTAGTTGTAGTTGTAGTTGTAGTTGTAGTTGTAGTTGTAGTTGTAGTTGTAGTTGTAGTTGTAGTTGTAGTTGTAGTTGTAGTTGTAGTTGTAGTTGTAGTTGTAGTTGTAGTTGTAGTTGTAGTTGTAGTTGTAGTTGTAGTTGTAGTTGTAGTTGTAGTTGTAGTTGTAGTTGTAGTTGTAGTTGTAGTTGTAGTTGTAGTTGTAGTTGTAGTTGTAGTTGTAGTTGTAGTTGTAGTTGTAGTTGTAGTTGTAGTTGTAGTTGTAGTTGTAGTTGTAGTTGTAGTTGTAGTTGTAGTTGTAGTTGTAGTTGTAGTTGTAGTTGTAGTTGTAGTTGTAGTTGTAGTTGTAGTTGTAGTTGTAGTTGTAGTTGTAGTTGTAGTTGTAGTTGTAGTTGTAGTTGTAGTTGTAGTTGTAGTTGTAGTTGTAGTTGTAGTTGTAGTTGTAGTTGTAGTTGTAGTTGTAGTTGTAGTTGTAGTTGTAGTTGTAGTTGTAGTTGTAGTTGTAGTTGTAGTTGTAGTTGTAGTTGTAGTTGTAGTTGTAGTTGTAGTTGTAGTTGTAGTTGTAGTTGTAGTTGTAGTTGTAGTTGTAGTTGTAGTTGTAGTTGTAGTTGTAGTTGTAGTTGTAGTTGTAGTTGTAGTTGTAGTTGTAGTTGTAGTTGTAGTTGTAGTTGTAGTTGTAGTTGTAGTTGTAGAGTTGTAGTTGTAGTTGTAGTTGTAGTTGTAGTTGTAGTTGTAGTTGTAGTTGTAGTTGTAGTTGTAGTTGTAGTTGTAGTTGTAGTTGTAGTTGTAGTTGTAGTTGTAGTTGTAGTTGTAGTTGTAGTTGTAGTTGTAGTTGTAGTTGTAGTTGTAGTTGTAGTTGTAGTTGTAGTTGTAGTTGTAGTTGTAGTTGTAGTTGTAGTTGTAGTTGTAGTTGTAGTTGTAGTTGTAGTTGTAGTTGTAGTTGTAGTTGTAGTTGTAGTTGTAGTTGTAGTTGTAGTTGTAGTTGTAGTTGTAGTTGTAGTTGTAGTTGTAGTTGTAGTTGTAGTTGTAGTTGTAGTTGTAGTTGTAGTTGTAGTTGTAGTTGTAGTTGTAGTTGTAGTTGTAGTTGTAGTTGTAGTTGTAGTTGTAGTTGTAGTTGTAGTTGTAGTTGTAGTTGTAGTTGTAGTTGTAGTTGTAGTTGTAGTTGTAGTTGTAGTTGTAGTTGTAGTTGTAGTTGTAGTTGTAGTTGTAGTTGTAGTTGTAGTTGTAGTTGTAGTTGTAGTTGTAGTTGTAGTTGTAGTTGTAGTTGTAGTTGTAGTTGTAGTTGTAGTTGTAGTTGTAGTTGTAGTTGTAGTTGTAGTTGTAGTTGTAGTTGTAGTTGTAGTTGTAGTTGTAGTTGTAGTTGTAGTTGTAGTTGTAGTTGTAGTTGTAGTTGTAGTTGTAGTTGTAGTTGTAGTTGTAGTTGTAGTTGTAGTTGTAGTTGTAGTTGTAGTTGTAGTTGTAGTTGTAGTTGTAGTTGTAGTTGTAGTTGTAGTTGTAGTTGTAGTTGTAGTTGTAGTTGTAGTTGTAGTTGTAGTTGTAGTTGTAGTTGTAGTTGTAGTTGTAGTTGTAGTTGTAGTTGTAGTTGTAGTTGTAGTTGTAGTTGTAGTTGTAGTTGTAGTTGTAGTTGTAGTTGTAGTTGTAGTTGTAGTTGTAGTTGTAGTTGTAGTTGTAGTTGTAGTTGTAGTTGTAGTTGTAGTTGTAGTTGTAGTTGTAGTTGTAGTTGTAGTTGTAGTTGTAGTTGTAGTTGTAGTTGTAGTTGTAGTTGTAGTTGTAGTTGTAGTTGTAGTTGTAGTTGTAGTTGTAGTTGTAGTTGTAGTTGTAGTTGTAGTTGTAGTTGTAGTTGTAGTTGTAGTTGTAGTTGTAGTTGTAGTTGTAGTTGTAGTTGTAGTTGTAGTTGTAGTTGTAGTTGTAGTTGTAGTTGTAGTTGTAGTTGTAGTTGTAGTTGTAGTTGTAGTTGTAGTTGTAGTTGTAGTTGTAGTTGTAGTTGTAGTTGTAGTTGTAGTTGTAGTTGTAGTTGTAGTTGTAGTTGTAGTTGTAGTTGTAGTTGTAGTTGTGTAGTTGTAGTTGTAGTTGTAGTTGTAGTTGTAGTTGTAGTTGTAGTTGTAGTTGTAGTTGTAGTTGTAGTTGTAGTTGTAGTTGTAGTTGTAGTTGTAGTTGTAGTTGTAGTTGTAGTTGTAGTTGTAGTTGTAGTTGTAGTTGTAGTTGTAGTTGTAGTTGTAGTTGTAGTTGTAGTTGTAGTTGTAGTTGTAGTTGTAGTTGTAGTTGTAGTTGTAGTTGTAGTTGTAGTTGTAGTTGTAGTTGTAGTTGTAGTTGTAGTTGTAGTTGTAGTTGTAGTTGTAGTTGTAGTTGTAGTTGTAGTTGTAGTTGTAGTTGTAGTTGTAGTTGTAGTTGTAGTTGTAGTTGTAGTTGTAGTTGTAGTTGTAGTTGTAGTTGTAGTTGTAGTTGTAGTTGTAGTTGTAGTTGTAGTTGTAGTTGTAGTTGTAGTTGTAGTTGTAGTTGTAGTTGTAGTTGTAGTTGTAGTTGTAGTTGTAGTTGTAGTTGTAGTTGTAGTTGTAGTTGTAGTTGTAGTTGTAGTTGTAGTTGTAGTTGTAGTTGTAGTTGTAGTTGTAGTTGTAGTTGTAGTTGTAGTTGTAGTTGTAGTTGTAGTTGTAGTTGTAGTTGTAGTTGTAGTTGTAGTTGTAGTTGTAGTTGTAGTTGTAGTTGTAGTTGTAGTTGTAGTTGTAGTTGTAGTTGTAGTTGTAGTTGTAGTTGTAGTTGTAGTTGTAGTTGTAGTTGTAGTTGTAGTTGTAGTTGTAGTTGTAGTTGTAGTTGTAGTTGTAGTTGTAGTTGTAGTTGTAGTTGTAGTTGTAGTTGTAGTTGTAGTTGTAGTTGTAGTTGTAGTTGTAGTTGTAGTTGTAGTTGTAGTTGTAGTTGTAGTTGTAGTTGTAGTTGTAGTTGTAGTTGTAGTTGTAGTTGTAGTTGTAGTTGTAGTTGTAGTTGTAGTTGTAGTTGTAGTTGTAGTTGTAGTTGTAGTTGTAGTTGTAGTTGTAGTTGTAGTTGTAGTTGTAGTTGTAGTTGTAGTTGTAGTTGTAGTTGTAGTTGTAGTTGTAGTTGTAGTTGTAGTTGTAGTTGTAGTTGTAGTTGTAGTTGTAGTTGTAGTTGTAGTTGTAGTTGTAGTTGTAGTTGTAGTTGTAGTTGTAGTTGTAGTTGTAGTTGTAGTTGTAGTTGTAGTTGTAGTTGTAGTTGTAGTTGTAGTTGTAGTTGTAGTTGTAGTTGTAGTTGTAGTTGTAGTTGTAGTTGTAGTTGTAGTTGTAGTTGTAGTTGTAGTTGTAGTTGTAGTTGTAGTTGTAGTTGTAGTTGTAGTTGTAGTTGTAGTTGTAGTTGTAGTTGTAGTTGTAGTTGTAGTTGTAGTTGTAGTTGTAGTTGTAGTTGTAGTTGTAGTTGTAGTTGTAGTTGTAGTTGTAGTTGTAGTTGTAGTTGTAGTTGTAGTTGTAGTTGTAGTTGTAGTTGTAGTTGTAGTTGTAGTTGTAGTTGTAGTTGTAGTTGTAGTTGTAGTTGTAGTTGTAGTTGTAGTTGTAGTTGTAGTTGTAGTTGTAGTTGTAGTTGTAGTTGTAGTTGTAGTTGTAGTTGTAGTTGTAGTTGTAGTTGTAGTTGTAGTTGTAGTTGTAGTTGTAGTTGTAGTTGTAGTTGTAGTTGTAGTTGTAGTTGTAGTTGTAGTTGTAGTTGTAGTTGTAGTTGTAGTTGTAGTTGTAGTTGTAGTTAGTTGTAGTTGTAGTTGTAGTTGTAGTTGTAGTTGTAGTTGTAGTTGTAGTTGTAGTTGTAGTTGTAGTTGTAGTTGTAGTTGTAGTTGTAGTTGTAGTTGTAGTTGTAGTTGTAGTTGTAGTTGTAGTTGTAGTTGTAGTTGTAGTTGTAGTTGTAGTTGTAGTTGTAGTTGTAGTTGTAGTTGTAGTTGTAGTTGTAGTTGTAGTTGTAGTTGTAGTTGTAGTTGTAGTTGTAGTTGTAGTTGTAGTTGTAGTTGTAGTTGTAGTTGTAGTTGTAGTTGTAGTTGTAGTTGTAGTTGTAGTTGTAGTTGTAGTTGTAGTTGTAGTTGTAGTTGTAGTTGTAGTTGTAGTTGTAGTTGTAGTTGTAGTTGTAGTTGTAGTTGTAGTTGTAGTTGTAGTTGTAGTTGTAGTTGTAGTTGTAGTTGTAGTTGTAGTTGTAGTTGTAGTTGTAGTTGTAGTTGTAGTTGTAGTTGTAGTTGTAGTTGTAGTTGTAGTTGTAGTTGTAGTTGTAGTTGTAGTTGTAGTTGTAGTTGTAGTTGTAGTTGTAGTTGTAGTTGTAGTTGTAGTTGTAGTTGTAGTTGTAGTTGTAGTTGTAGTTGTAGTTGTAGTTGTAGTTGTAGTTGTAGTTGTAGTTGTAGTTGTAGTTGTAGTTGTAGTTGTAGTTGTAGTTGTAGTTGTAGTTGTAGTTGTAGTTGTAGTTGTAGTTGTAGTTGTAGTTGTAGTTGTAGTTGTAGTTGTAGTTGTAGTTGTAGTTGTAGTTGTAGTTGTAGTTGTAGTTGTAGTTGTAGTTGTAGTTGTAGTTGTAGTTGTAGTTGTAGTTGTAGTTGTAGTTGTAGTTGTAGTTGTAGTTGTAGTTGTAGTTGTAGTTGTAGTTGTAGTTGTAGTTGTAGTTGTAGTTGTAGTTGTAGTTGTAGTTGTAGTTGTAGTTGTAGTTGTAGTTGTAGTTGTAGTTGTAGTTGTAGTTGTAGTTGTAGTTGTAGTTGTAGTTGTAGTTGTAGTTGTAGTTGTAGTTGTAGTTGTAGTTGTAGTTGTAGTTGTAGTTGTAGTTGTAGTTGTAGTTGTAGTTGTAGTTGTAGTTGTAGTTGTAGTTGTAGTTGTAGTTGTAGTTGTAGTTGTAGTTGTAGTTGTAGTTGTAGTTGTAGTTGTAGTTGTAGTTGTAGTTGTAGTTGTAGTTGTAGTTGTAGTTGTAGTTGTAGTTGTAGTTGTAGTTGTAGTTGTAGTTGTAGTTGTAGTTGTAGTTGTAGTTGTAGTTGTAGTTGTAGTTGTAGTTGTAGTTGTAGTTGTAGTTGTAGTTGTAGTTGTAGTTGTAGTTGTAGTTGTAGTTGTAGTTGTAGTTGTAGTTGTAGTTGTAGTTGTAGTTGTAGTTGTAGTTGTAGTTGTAGTTGTAGTTGTAGTTGTAGTTGTAGTTGTAGTTGTAGTTGTAGTTGTAGTTGTAGTTGTAGTTGTAGTTGTAGTTGTAGTTGTAGTTGTAGTTGTAGTTGTAGTTGTAGTTGTAGTTGTAGTTGTAGTTGTAGTTGTAGTTGTAGTTGTAGTTGTAGTTGTAGTTGTAGTTGTAGTTGTAGTTGTAGTTGTAGTTGTAGTTGTAGTTGTAGTTGTAGTTGTAGTTGTAGTTGTAGTTGTAGTTGTAGTTGTAGTTGTAGTTGTAGTTGTAGTTGTAGTTGTAGTTGTAGTTGTAGTTGTAGTTGTAGTTGTAGTTGTAGTTGTAGTTGTAGTTGTAGTTGTAGTTGTAGTTGTAGTTGTAGTTGTAGTTGTAGTTGTAGTTGTAGTTGTAGTTGTAGTTGTAGTTGTAGTTGTAGTTGTAGTTGTAGTTGTAGTTGTAGTTGTAGTTGTAGTTGTAGTTGTAGTTGTAGTTGTAGTTGTAGTTGTAGTTGTAGTTGTAGTTGTAGTTGTAGTTGTAGTTGTAGTTGTAGTTGTAGTTGTAGTTGTAGTTGTAGTTGTAGTTGTAGTTGTAGTTGTAGTTGTAGTTGTAGTTGTAGTTGTAGTTGTAGTTGTAGTTGTAGTTGTAGTTGTAGTTGTAGTTGTAGTTGTAGTTGTAGTTGTAGTTGTAGTTGTAGTTGTAGTTGTAGTTGTAGTTGTAGTTGTAGTTGTAGTTGTAGTTGTAGTTGTAGTTGTAGTTGTAGTTGTAGTTGTAGTTGTAGTTGTAGTTGTAGTTGTAGTTGTAGTTGTAGTTGTAGTTGTAGTTGTAGTTGTAGTTGTAGTTGTAGTTGTAGTTGTAGTTGTAGTTGTAGTTGTAGTTGTAGTTGTAGTTGTAGTTGTAGTTGTAGTTGTAGTTGTAGTTGTAGTTGTAGTTGTAGTTGTAGTTGTAGTTGTAGTTGTAGTTGTAGTTGTAGTTGTAGTTGTAGTTGTAGTTGTAGTTGTAGTTGTAGTTGTAGTTGTAGTTGTAGTTGTAGTTGTAGTTGTAGTTGTAGTTGTAGTTGTAGTTGTAGTTGTAGTTGTAGTTGTAGTTGTAGTTGTAGTTGTAGTTGTAGTTGTAGTTGTAGTTGTAGTTGTAGTTGTAGTTGTAGTTGTAGTTGTAGTTGTAGTTGTAGTTGTAGTTGTAGTTGTAGTTGTAGTTGTAGTTGTAGTTGTAGTTGTAGTTGTAGTTGTAGTTGTAGTTGTAGTTGTAGTTGTAGTTGTAGTTGTAGTTGTAGTTGTAGTTGTAGTTGTAGTTGTAGTTGTAGTTGTAGTTGTAGTTGTAGTTGTAGTTGTAGTTGTAGTTGTAGTTGTAGTTGTAGTTGTAGTTGTAGTTGTAGTTGTAGTTGTAGTTGTAGTTGTAGTTGTAGTTGTAGTTGTAGTTGTAGTTGTAGTTGTAGTTGTAGTTGTAGTTGTAGTTGTAGTTAGTTGTAGTTGTAGTTGTAGTTGTAGTTGTAGTTGTTGTAGTTGTAGTTGTAGTTGTAGTTGTAGTTGTAGTTGTAGTTGTAGTTGTAGTTGTAGTTGTAGTTGTAGTTGTAGTTGTAGTTGTAGTTGTAGTTGTAGTTGTAGTTGTAGTTGTAGTTGTAGTTGTAGTTGTAGTTGTAGTTGTAGTTGTAGTTGTAGTTGTAGTTGTAGTTGTAGTTGTAGTTGTAGTTGTAGTTGTAGTTGTAGTTGTAGTTGTAGTTGTAGTTGTAGTTGTAGTTGTAGTTGTAGTTGTAGTTGTAGTTGTAGTTGTAGTTGTAGTTGTAGTTGTAGTTGTAGTTGTAGTTGTAGTTGTAGTTGTAGTTGTAGTTGTAGTTGTAGTTGTAGTTGTAGTTGTAGTTGTAGTTGTAGTTGTAGTTGTAGTTGTAGTTGTAGTTGTAGTTGTAGTTGTAGTTGTAGTTGTAGTTGTAGTTGTAGTTGTAGTTGTAGTTGTAGTTGTAGTTGTAGTTGTAGTTGTAGTTGTAGTTGTAGTTGTAGTTGTAGTTGTAGTTGTAGTTGTAGTTGTAGTTGTAGTTGTAGTTGTAGTTGTAGTTGTAGTTGTAGTTGTAGTTGTAGTTGTAGTTGTAGTTGTAGTTGTAGTTGTAGTTGTAGTTGTAGTTGTAGTTGTAGTTGTAGTTGTAGTTGTAGTTGTAGTTGTAGTTGTAGTTGTAGTTGTAGTTGTAGTTGTAGTTGTAGTTGTAGTTGTAGTTGTAGTTGTAGTTGTAGTTGTAGTTGTAGTTGTAGTTGTAGTTGTAGTTGTAGTTGTAGTTGTAGTTGTAGTTGTAGTTGTAGTTGTAGTTGTAGTTGTAGTTGTAGTTGTAGTTGTAGTTGTAGTTGTAGTTGTAGTTGTAGTTGTAGTTGTAGTTGTAGTTGTAGTTGTAGTTGTAGTTGTAGTTGTAGTTGTAGTTGTAGTTGTAGTTGTAGTTGTAGTTGTAGTTGTAGTTGTAGTTGTAGTTGTAGTTGTAGTTGTAGTTGTAGTTGTAGTTGTAGTTGTAGTTGTAGTTGTAGTTGTAGTTGTAGTTGTAGTTGTAGTTGTAGTTGTAGTTGTAGTTGTAGTTGTAGTTGTAGTTGTAGTTGTAGTTGTAGTTGTAGTTGTAGTTGTAGTTGTAGTTGTAGTTGTAGTTGTAGTTGTAGTTGTAGTTGTAGTTGTAGTTGTAGTTGTAGTTGTAGTTGTAGTTGTAGTTGTAGTTGTAGTTGTAGTTGTAGTTGTAGTTGTAGTTGTAGTTGTAGTTGTAGTTGTAGTTGTAGTTGTAGTTGTAGTTGTAGTTGTAGTTGTAGTTGTAGTTGTAGTTGTAGTTGTAGTTGTAGTTGTAGTTGTAGTTGTAGTTGTAGTTGTAGTTGTAGTTGTAGTTGTAGTTGTAGTTGTAGTTGTAGTTGTAGTTGTAGTTGTAGTTGTAGTTGTAGTTGTAGTTGTAGTTGTAGTTGTAGTTGTAGTTGTAGTTGTAGTTGTAGTTGTAGTTGTAGTTGTAGTTGTAGTTGTAGTTGTAGTTGTAGTTGTAGTTGTAGTTGTAGTTGTAGTTGTAGTTGTAGTTGTAGTTGTAGTTGTAGTTGTAGTTGTAGTTGTAGTTGTAGTTGTAGTTGTAGTTGTAGTTGTAGTTGTAGTTGTAGTTGTAGTTGTAGTTGTAGTTGTAGTTGTAGTTGTAGTTGTAGTTGTAGTTGTAGTTGTAGTTGTAGTTGTAGTTGTAGTTGTAGTTGTAGTTGTAGTTGTAGTTGTAGTTGTAGTTGTAGTTGTAGTTGTAGTTGTAGTTGTAGTTGTAGTTGTAGTTGTAGTTGTAGTTGTAGTTGTAGTTGTAGTTGTAGTTGTAGTTGTAGTTGTAGTTGTAGTTGTAGTTGTAGTTGTAGTTGTAGTTGTAGTTGTAGTTGTAGTTGTAGTTGTAGTTGTAGTTGTAGTTGTAGTTGTAGTTGTAGTTGTAGTTGTAGTTGTAGTTGTAGTTGTAGTTGTAGTTGTAGTTGTAGTTGTAGTTGTAGTTGTAGTTGTAGTTGTAGTTGTAGTTGTAGTTGTAGTTGTAGTTGTAGTTGTAGTTGTAGTTGTAGTTGTAGTTGTAGTTGTAGTTGTAGTTGTAGTTGTAGTTGTAGTTGTAGTTGTAGTTGTAGTTGTAGTTGTAGTTGTAGTTGTAGTTGTAGTTGTAGTTGTAGTTGTAGTTGTAGTTGTAGTTGTAGTTGTAGTTGTAGTTGTAGTTGTAGTTGTAGTTGTAGTTGTAGTTGTAGTTGTAGTTGTAGTTGTAGTTGTAGTTGTAGTTGTAGTTGTAGTTGTAGTTGTAGTTGTAGTTGTAGTTGTAGTTGTAGTTGTAGTTGTAGTTGTAGTTGTAGTTGTAGTTGTAGTTGTAGTTGTAGTTGTAGTTGTAGTTGTAGTTGTAGTTGTAGTTGTAGTTGTAGTTGTAGTTGTAGTTGTAGTTGTAGTTGTAGTTGTAGTTGTAGTTGTAGTTGTAGTTGTAGTTGTAGTTGTAGTTGTAGTTGTAGTTGTAGTTGTAGTTGTAGTTGTAGTTGTAGTTGTAGTTGTAGTTGTAGTTGTAGTTGTAGTTGTAGTTGTAGTTGTAGTTGTAGTTGTAGTTGTAGTTGTAGTTGTAGTTGTAGTTGTAGTTGTAGTTGTAGTTGTAGTTGTAGTTGTAGTTGTAGTTGTAGTTGTAGTTGTAGTTGTAGTTGTAGTTGTAGTTGTAGTTGTAGTTGTAGTTGTAGTTGTAGTTGTAGTTGTAGTTGTAGTTGTAGTTGTAGTTGTAGTTGTAGTTGTAGTTGTAGTTGTAGTTGTAGTTGTAGTTGTAGTTGTAGTTGTAGTTGTAGTTGTAGTTGTAGTTGTAGTTGTAGTTGTAGTTGTAGTTGTAGTTGTAGTTGTAGTTGTAGTTGTAGTTGTAGTTGTAGTTGTAGTTGTAGTTGTAGTTGTAGTTGTAGTTGTAGTTGTAGTTGTAGTTGTAGTTGTAGTTGTAGTTGTAGTTGTAGTTGTAGTTGTAGTTGTAGTTGTAGTTGTAGTTGTAGTTGTAGTTGTAGTTGTAGTTGTAGTTGTAGTTGTAGTTGTAGTTGTAGTTGTAGTTGTAGTTGTAGTTGTAGTTGTAGTTGTAGTTGTAGTTGTAGTTGTAGTTGTAGTTGTAGTTGTAGTTGTAGTTGTAGTTGTAGTTGTAGTTGTAGTTGTAGTTGTAGTTGTAGTTGTAGTTGTAGTTGTAGTTGTAGTTGTAGTTGTAGTTGTAGTTGTAGTTGTAGTTGTAGTTGTAGTTGTAGTTGTAGTTGTAGTTGTAGTTGTAGTTGTAGTTGTAGTTGTAGTTGTAGTTGTAGTTGTAGTTGTAGTTGTAGTTGTAGTTGTAGTTGTAGTTGTAGTTGTAGTTGTAGTTGTAGTTGTAGTTGTAGTTGTAGTTGTAGTTGTAGTTGTAGTTGTAGTTGTAGTTGTAGTTGTAGTTGTAGTTGTAGTTGTAGTTGTAGTTGTAGTTGTAGTTGTAGTTGTAGTTGTAGTTGTAGTTGTAGTTGTAGTTGTAGTTGTAGTTGTAGTTGTAGTTGTAGTTGTAGTTGTAGTTGTAGTTGTAGTTGTAGTTGTAGTTGTAGTTGTAGTTGTAGTTGTAGTTGTAGTTGTAGTTGTAGTTGTAGTTGTAGTTGTAGTTGTAGTTGTAGTTGTAGTTGTAGTTGTAGTTGTAGTTGTAGTTGTAGTTGTAGTTGTAGTTGTAGTTGTAGTTGTAGTTGTAGTTGTAGTTGTAGTTGTAGTTGTAGTTGTAGTTGTAGTTGTAGTTGTAGTTGTAGTTGTAGTTGTAGTTGTAGTTGTAGTTGTAGTTGTAGTTGTAGTTGTAGTTGTAGTTGTAGTTGTAGTTGTAGTTGTAGTTGTAGTTGTAGTTGTAGTTGTAGTTGTAGTTGTAGTTGTAGTTGTAGTTGTAGTTGTAGTTGTAGTTGTAGTTGTAGTTGTAGTTGTAGTTGTAGTTGTAGTTGTAGTTGTAGTTGTAGTTGTAGTTGTAGTTGTAGTTGTAGTTGTAGTTGTAGTTGTAGTTGTAGTTGTAGTTGTAGTTGTAGTTGTAGTTGTAGTTGTAGTTGTAGTTGTAGTTGTAGTTGTAGTTGTAGTTGTAGTTGTAGTTGTAGTTGTAGTTGTAGTTGTAGTTGTAGTTGTAGTTGTAGTTGTAGTTGTAGTTGTAGTTGTAGTTGTAGTTGTAGTTGTAGTTGTAGTTGTAGTTGTAGTTGTAGTTGTAGTTGTAGTTGTAGTTGTAGTTGTAGTTGTAGTTGTAGTTGTAGTTGTAGTTGTAGTTGTAGTTGTAGTTGTAGTTGTAGTTGTAGTTGTAGTTGTAGTTGTAGTTGTAGTTGTAGTTGTAGTTGTAGTTGTAGTTGTAGTTGTAGTTGTAGTTGTAGTTGTAGTTGTAGTTGTAGTTGTAGTTGTACAACTACAACTACAACTACAACTACAACTACAACTACAACTACAACTACAACTACAACTACAACTACAACTACAACTACAACTACAACTACAACTACAACTACAACTACAACTACAACTACAACTACAACTACAACTACAACTACAACTACAACTACAACTACAACTACAACTACAACTACAACTACAACTACAACTACAACTACAACTACAACTACAACTACAACTACAACTACAACTACAACTACAACTACAACTACAACTACAACTACAACTACAACTACAACTACAACTACAACTACAACTACAACTACAACTACAACTACAACTACAACTACAACTACAACTACAACTACAACTACAACTACAACTACAACTACAACTACAACTACAACTACAACTACAACTACAACTACAACTACAACTACAACTACAACTACAACTACAACTACAACTACAACTACAACTACAACTACAACTACAACTACAACTACAACTACAACTACAACTACAACTACAACTACAACTACAACTACAACTACAACTACAACTACAACTACAACTACAACTACAACTACAACTACAACTACAACTACAACTACAACTACAACTACAACTACAACTACAACTACAACTACAACTACAACTACAACTACAACTACAACTACAACTACAACTACAACTACAACTACAACTACAACTACAACTACAACTACAACTACAACTACAACTACAACTACAACTACAACTACAACTACAACTACAACTACAACTACAACTACAACTACAACTACAACTACAACTACAACTACAACTACAACTACAACTACAACTACAACTACAACTACAACTACAACTACAACTACAACTACAACTACAACTACAACTACAACTACAACTACAACTACAACTACAACTACAACTACAACTACAACTACAACTACAACTACAACTACAACTACAACTACAACTACAACTACAACTACAACTACAACTACAACTACAACTACAACTACAACTACAACTACAACTACAACTACAACTACAACTACAACTACAACTACAACTACAACTACAACTACAACTACAACTACAACTACAACTACAACTACAACTACAACTACAACTACAACTACAACTACAACTACAACTACAACTACAACTACAACTACAACTACAACTACAACTACAACTACAACTACAACTACAACTACAACTACAACTACAACTACAACTACAACTACAACTACAACTACAACTACAACTACAACTACAACTACAACTACAACTACAACTACAACTACAACTACAACTACAACTACAACTACAACTACAACTACAACTACAACTACAACTACAACTACAACTACAACTACAACTACAACTACAACTACAACTACAACTACAACTACAACTACAACTACAACTACAACTACAACTACAACTACAACTACAACTACAACTACAACTACAACTACAACTACAACTACAACTACAACTACAACTACAACTACAACTACAACTACAACTACAACTACAACTACAACTACAACTACAACTACAACTACAACTACAACTACAACTACAACTACAACTACAACTACAACTACAACTACAACTACAACTACAACTACAACTACAACTACAACTACAACTACAACTACAACTACAACTACAACTACAACTACAACTACAACTACAACTACAACTACAACTACAACTACAACTACAACTACAACTACAACTACAACTACAACTACAACTACAACTACAACTACAACTACAACTACAACTACAACTACAACTACAACTACAACTACAACTACAACTACAACTACAACTACAACTACAACTACAACTACAACTACAACTACAACTACAACTACAACTACAACTACAACTACAACTACAACTACAACTACAACTACAACTACAACTACAACTACAACTACAACTACAACTACAACTACAACTACAACTACAACTACAACTACAACTACAACTACAACTACAACTACAACTACAACTACAACTACAACTACAACTACAACTACAACTACAACTACAACTACAACTACAACTACAACTACAACTACAACTACAACTACAACTACAACTACAACTACAACTACAACTACAACTACAACTACAACTACAACTACAACTACAACTACAACTACAACTACAACTACAACTACAACTACAACTACAACTACAACTACAACTACAACTACAACTACAACTACAACTACAACTACAACTACAACTACAACTACAACTACAACTACAACTACAACTACAACTACAACTACAACTACAACTACAACTACAACTACAACTACAACTACAACTACAACTACAACTACAACTACAACTACAACTACAACTACAACTACAACTACAACTACAACTACAACTACAACTACAACTACAACTACAACTACAACTACAACTACAACTACAACTACAACTACAACTACAACTACAACTACAACTACAACTACAACTACAACTACAACTACAACTACAACTACAACTACAACTACAACTACAACTACAACTACAACTACAACTACAACTACAACTACAACTACAACTACAACTACAACTACAACTACAACTACAACTACAACTACAACTACAACTACAACTACAACTACAACTACAACTACAACTACAACTACAACTACAACTACAACTACAACTACAACTACAACTACAACTACAACTACAACTACAACTACAACTACAACTACAACTACAACTACAACTACAACTACAACTACAACTACAACTACAACTACAACTACAACTACAACTACAACTACAACTACAACTACAACTACAACTACAACTACAACTACAACTACAACTACAACTACAACTACAACTACAACTACAACTACAACTACAACTACAACTACAACTACAACTACAACTACAACTACAACTACAACTACAACTACAACTACAACTACAACTACAACTACAACTACAACTACAACTACAACTACAACTACAACTACAACTACAACTACAACTACAACTACAACTACAACTACAACTACAACTACAACTACAACTACAACTACAACTACAACTACAACTACAACTACAACTACAACTACAACTACAACTACAACTACAACTACAACTACAACTACAACTACAACTACAACTACAACTACAACTACAACTACAACTACAACTACAACTACAACTACAACTACAACTACAACTACAACTACAACTACAACTACAACTACAACTACAACTACAACTACAACTACAACTACAACTACAACTACAACTACAACTACAACTACAACTACAACTACAACTACAACTACAACTACAACTACAACTACAACTACAACTACAACTACAACTACAACTACAACTACAACTACAACTACAACTACAACTACAACTACAACTACAACTACAACTACAACTACAACTACAACTACAACTACAACTACAACTACAACTACAACTACAACTACAACTACAACTACAACTACAACTACAACTACAACTACAACTACAACTACAACTACAACTACAACTACAACTACAACTACAACTACAACTACAACTACAACTACAACTACAACTACAACTACAACTACAACTACAACTACAACTACAACTACAACTACAACTACAACTACAACTACAACTACAACTACAACTACAACTACAACTACAACTACAACTACAACTACAACTACAACTACAACTACAACTACAACTACAACTACAACTACAACTACAACTACAACTACAACTACAACTACAACTACAACTACAACTACAACTACAACTACAACTACAACTACAACTACAACTACAACTACAACTACAACTACAACTACAACTACAACTACAACTACAACTACAACTACAACTACAACTACAACTACAACTACAACTACAACTACAACTACAACTACAACTACAACTACAACTACAACTACAACTACAACTACAACTACAACTACAACTACAACTACAACTACAACTACAACTACAACTACAACTACAACTACAACTACAACTACAACTACAACTACAACTACAACTACAACTACAACTACAACTACAACTACAACTACAACTACAACTACAACTACAACTACAACTACAACTACAACTACAACTACAACTACAACTACAACTACAACTACAACTACAACTACAACTACAACTACAACTACAACTACAACTACAACTACAACTACAACTACAACTACAACTACAACTACAACTACAACTACAACTACAACTACAACTACAACTACAACTACAACTACAACTACAACTACAACTACAACTACAACTACAACTACAACTACAACTACAACTACAACTACAACTACAACTACAACTACAACTACAACTACAACTACAACTACAACTACAACTACAACTACAACTACAACTACAACTACAACTACAACTACAACTACAACTACAACTACAACTACAACTACAACTACAACTACAACTACAACTACAACTACAACTACAACTACAACTACAACTACAACTACAACTACAACTACAACTACAACTACAACTACAACTACAACTACAACTACAACTACAACTACAACTACAACTACAACTACAACTACAACTACAACTACAACTACAACTACAACTACAACTACAACTACAACTACAACTACAACTACAACTACAACTACAACTACAACTACAACTACAACTACAACTACAACTACAACTACAACTACAACTACAACTACAACTACAACTACAACTACAACTACAACTACAACTACAACTACAACTACAACTACAACTACAACTACAACTACAACTACAACTACAACTACAACTACAACTACAACTACAACTACAACTACAACTACAACTACAACTACAACTACAACTACAACTACAACTACAACTACAACTACAACTACAACTACAACTACAACTACAACTACAACTACAACTACAACTACAACTACAACTACAACTACAACTACAACTACAACTACAACTACAACTACAACTACAACTACAACTACAACTACAACTACAACTACAACTACAACTACAACTACAACTACAACTACAACTACAACTACAACTACAACTACAACTACAACTACAACTACAACTACAACTACAACTACAACTACAACTACAACTACAACTACAACTACAACTACAACTACAACTACAACTACAACTACAACTACAACTACAACTACAACTACAACTACAACTACAACTACAACTACAACTACAACTACAACTACAACTACAACTACAACTACAACTACAACTACAACTACAACTACAACTACAACTACAACTACAACTACAACTACAACTACAACTACAACTACAACTACAACTACAACTACAACTACAACTACAACTACAACTACAACTACAACTACAACTACAACTACAACTACAACTACAACTACAACTACAACTACAACTACAACTACAACTACAACTACAACTACAACTACAACTACAACTACAACTACAACTACAACTACAACTACAACTACAACTACAACTACAACTACAACTACAACTACAACTACAACTACAACTACAACTACAACTACAACTACAACTACAACTACAACTACAACTACAACTACAACTACAACTACAACTACAACTACAACTACAACTACAACTACAACTACAACTACAACTACAACTACAACTACAACTACAACTACAACTACAACTACAACTACAACTACAACTACAACTACAACTACAACTACAACTACAACTACAACTACAACTACAACTACAACTACAACTACAACTACAACTACAACTACAACTACAACTACAACTACAACTACAACTACAACTACAACTACAACTACAACTACAACTACAACTACAACTACAACTACAACTACAACTACAACTACAACTACAACTACAACTACAACTACAACTACAACTACAACTACAACTACAACTACAACTACAACTACAACTACAACTACAACTACAACTACAACTACAACTACAACTACAACTACAACTACAACTACAACTACAACTACAACTACAACTACAACTACAACTACAACTACAACTACAACTACAACTACAACTACAACTACAACTACAACTACAACTACAACTACAACTACAACTACAACTACAACTACAACTACAACTACAACTACAACTACAACTACAACTACAACTACAACTACAACTACAACTACAACTACAACTACAACTACAACTACAACTACAACTACAACTACAACTACAACTACAACTACAACTACAACTACAACTACAACTACAACTACAACTACAACTACAACTACAACTACAACTACAACTACAACTACAACTACAACTACAACTACAACTACAACTACAACTACAACTACAACTACAACTACAACTACAACTACAACTACAACTACAACTACAACTACAACTACAACTACAACTACAACTACAACTACAACTACAACTACAACTACAACTACAACTACAACTACAACTACAACTACAACTACAACTACAACTACAACTACAACTACAACTACAACTACAACTACAACTACAACTACAACTACAACTACAACTACAACTACAACTACAACTACAACTACAACTACAACTACAACTACAACTACAACTACAACTACAACTACAACTACAACTACAACTACAACTACAACTACAACTACAACTACAACTACAACTACAACTACAACTACAACTACAACTACAACTACAACTACAACTACAACTACAACTACAACTACAACTACAACTACAACTACAACTACAACTACAACTACAACTACAACTACAACTACAACTACAACTACAACTACAACTACAACTACAACTACAACTACAACTACAACTACAACTACAACTACAACTACAACTACAACTACAACTACAACTACAACTACAACTACAACTACAACTACAACTACAACTACAACTACAACTACAACTACAACTACAACTACAACTACAACTACAACTACAACTACAACTACAACTACAACTACAACTACAACTACAACTACAACTACAACTACAACTACAACTACAACTACAACTACAACTACAACTACAACTACAACTACAACTACAACTACAACTACAACTACAACTACAACTACAACTACAACTACAACTACAACTACAACTACAACAACTACAACTACAACTACAACTACAACTACAACTAACTACAACTACAACTACAACTACAACTACAACTACAACTACAACTACAACTACAACTACAACTACAACTACAACTACAACTACAACTACAACTACAACTACAACTACAACTACAACTACAACTACAACTACAACTACAACTACAACTACAACTACAACTACAACTACAACTACAACTACAACTACAACTACAACTACAACTACAACTACAACTACAACTACAACTACAACTACAACTACAACTACAACTACAACTACAACTACAACTACAACTACAACTACAACTACAACTACAACTACAACTACAACTACAACTACAACTACAACTACAACTACAACTACAACTACAACTACAACTACAACTACAACTACAACTACAACTACAACTACAACTACAACTACAACTACAACTACAACTACAACTACAACTACAACTACAACTACAACTACAACTACAACTACAACTACAACTACAACTACAACTACAACTACAACTACAACTACAACTACAACTACAACTACAACTACAACTACAACTACAACTACAACTACAACTACAACTACAACTACAACTACAACTACAACTACAACTACAACTACAACTACAACTACAACTACAACTACAACTACAACTACAACTACAACTACAACTACAACTACAACTACAACTACAACTACAACTACAACTACAACTACAACTACAACTACAACTACAACTACAACTACAACTACAACTACAACTACAACTACAACTACAACTACAACTACAACTACAACTACAACTACAACTACAACTACAACTACAACTACAACTACAACTACAACTACAACTACAACTACAACTACAACTACAACTACAACTACAACTACAACTACAACTACAACTACAACTACAACTACAACTACAACTACAACTACAACTACAACTACAACTACAACTACAACTACAACTACAACTACAACTACAACTACAACTACAACTACAACTACAACTACAACTACAACTACAACTACAACTACAACTACAACTACAACTACAACTACAACTACAACTACAACTACAACTACAACTACAACTACAACTACAACTACAACTACAACTACAACTACAACTACAACTACAACTACAACTACAACTACAACTACAACTACAACTACAACTACAACTACAACTACAACTACAACTACAACTACAACTACAACTACAACTACAACTACAACTACAACTACAACTACAACTACAACTACAACTACAACTACAACTACAACTACAACTACAACTACAACTACAACTACAACTACAACTACAACTACAACTACAACTACAACTACAACTACAACTACAACTACAACTACAACTACAACTACAACTACAACTACAACTACAACTACAACTACAACTACAACTACAACTACAACTACAACTACAACTACAACTACAACTACAACTACAACTACAACTACAACTACAACTACAACTACAACTACAACTACAACTACAACTACAACTACAACTACAACTACAACTACAACTACAACTACAACTACAACTACAACTACAACTACAACTACAACTACAACTACAACTACAACTACAACTACAACTACAACTACAACTACAACTACAACTACAACTACAACTACAACTACAACTACAACTACAACTACAACTACAACTACAACTACAACTACAACTACAACTAAAACTAAAACTTGCCATGAAAAGTCGGTATCAGCCAGATACAGATTGTACAAAATATTACCAGTCTGTAAAAGCCAATATGCGTGTGAAATTTTACAGCCTTATTGGGCTGAAATATGATGGCGCTGTCCGAGACCGGCTGTAACTGGCCAGAGCTGGCAAAAGCATGCTATTATGAGTCGGTACCAGCCAGTTACAGATTGTATCAAAGATTACCAGTCTGTAAAAGCTAATATGCGTGTAAAAGTTTACACGTATATAAACCTTATTAGGCTGAAATATGATAGCGCTGTCTGAAACCGGATGTAGCCGGCCAGAGCTGGCAATAATATGCCAGTATCAGACTGTACCAGCCAGTTACAGCTTGTATAAAACATTACCAGTCAGTAAAAGGTAATATGCGTGTAAAATTTTATTTGCATTCGATATTAATTGAAAATTTACATAAATAAAATTTTACACGTACATCAGCCTTATTAGGCTGAAACATAATGGCGCTGTCTGAGATGAGCTGCAACAGACCAGAGCTGGCATAAACTTTCCATTATGAGTCGGTACCAGCCAGTTACAAAGTGTATAAAATATTAGCAGTCTTTAAAAGCCAATATGCGTGTGAAATTTTACACGTATATCAGCCTTAGTTATTAGGCTGAAATATAATGGCGCTGTCCGAGACCGGCTGTAACAGGCCAGAGCTGGCAAAAGCATGCTATTATGAGTCGGTACCAGCCAGTTACAGATTGTATAAAAGATTACCAGTCTGTAAAAGCTAGTATGCGTGTAAAAGTTTACGCTTATACGTATAAGCCTTATTAGGCTGAAATATGATGGCGCTGTCTGAAATTGGCTGTGGCCAGCCAGAGCTGGCAAAAACATGCCAGGATAAGACTGTACCAGCCAGTTACAGCTTGTATAAAACATTACCAGTCAGTAAAAGGTAATATGCGTGTAAAATTTAACACGTATATCAGCCTTATTAGGCTGAAATATGATGGCGCTGTCTGAGACCGGCTGCAACAGACCAGAGTTTTAGTTTTAGTTTTAGTTTTAGTTTTAGTTTTAGTTTTAGTTTTAGTTTTAGTTTTAGTTTTAGTTTTAGTTTTAGTTTTAGTTTTAGTTTTAGTTTTAGTTTTAGTTTTAGTTTTAGTTTTAGTTTTAGTTTTAGTTTTAGTTTTAGTTTTAGTTTTAGTTTTAGTTTTAGTTTTAGTTTTAGTTTTAGTTTTAGTTTTAGTTTTAGTTTTAGTTTTAGTTTTAGTTTTAGTTTTAGTTTTAGTTTTAGTTTTAGTTTTAGTTTTAGTTTTAGTTTTAGTTTTAGTTTTAGTTTTAGTTTTAGTTTTAGTTTTAGTTTTAGTTTTAGTTTTAGTTTTAGTTTTAGTTTTAGTTTTAGTTTTAGTTTTAGTTTTAGTTTTAGTTTTAGTTTTAGTTTTAGTTTTAGTTTTAGTTTTAGTTTTAGTTTTAGTTTTAGTTTTAGTTTTAGTTTTAGTTTTAGTTTTAGTTTTAGTTTTAGTTTTAGTTTTAGTTTTAGTTTTAGTTTTAGTTTTAGTTTTAGTTTTAGTTTTAGTTTTAGTTTTAGTTTTAGTTTTAGTTTTAGTTTTAGTTTTAGTTTTAGTTTTAGTTTTAGTTTTAGTTTTAGTTTTAGTTTTAGTTTTAGTTTTAGTTTTAGTTTTAGTTTTAGTTTTAGTTTTAGTTTTAGTTTTAGTTTTAGTTTTAGTTTTAGTTTTAGTTTTAGTTTTAGTTTTAGTTTTAGTTTTAGTTTTAGTTTTAGTTTTAGTTTTAGTTTTAGTTTTAGTTTTAGTTTTAGTTTTAGTTTTAGTTTTAGTTTTAGTTTTAGTTTTAGTTTTAGTTTTAGTTTTAGTTTTAGTTTTAGTTTTAGTTTTAGTTTTAGTTTTAGTTTTAGTTTTAGTTTTAGTTTTAGTTTTAGTTTTAGTTTTAGTTTTAGTTTTAGTTTTAGTTTTAGTTTTAGTTTTAGTTTTAGTTTTAGTTTTAGTTTTAGTTTTAGTTTTAGTTTTAGTTTTAGTTTTAGTTTTAGTTTTAGTTTTAGTTTTAGTTTTAGTTTTAGTTTTAGTTTTAGTTTTAGTTTTAGTTTTAGTTTTAGTTTTAGTTTTAGTTTTAGTTTTAGTTTTAGTTTTAGTTTTAGTTTTAGTTTTAGTTTTAGTTTTAGTTTTAGTTTTAGTTTTAGTTTTAGTTTTAGTTTTAGTTTTAGTTTTAGTTTTAGTTTTAGTTTTAGTTTTAGTTTTAGTTTTAGTTTTAGTTTTAGTTTTAGTTTTAGTTTTAGTTTTAGTTTTAGTTTTAGTTTTAGTTTTAGTTTTAGTTTTAGTTTTAGTTTTAGTTTTAGTTTTAGTTTTAGTTTTAGTTTTAGTTTTAGTTTTAGTTTTAGTTTTAGTTTTAGTTTTAGTTTTAGTTTTAGTTTTAGTTTTAGTTTTAGTTTTAGTTTTAGTTTTAGTTTTAGTTTTAGTTTTAGTTTTAGTTTTAGTTTTAGTTTTAGTTTTAGTTTTAGTTTTAGTTTTAGTTTTAGTTTTAGTTTTAGTTTTAGTTTTAGTTTTAGTTTTAGTTTTAGTTTTAGTTTTAGTTTTAGTTTTAGTTTTAGTTTTAGTTTTAGTTTTAGTTTTAGTTTTAGTTTTAGTTTTAGTTTTAGTTTTAGTTTTAGTTTTAGTTTTAGTTTTAGTTTTAGTTTTAGTTTTAGTTTTAGTTTTAGTTTTAGTTTTAGTTTTAGTTTTAGTTTTAGTTTTAGTTTTAGTTTTAGTTTTAGTTTTAGTTTTAGTTTTAGTTTTAGTTTTAGTTTTAGTTTTAGTTTTAGTTTTAGTTTTAGTTTTAGTTTTAGTTTTAGTTTTAGTTTTAGTTTTAGTTTTAGTTTTAGTTTTAGTTTTAGTTTTAGTTTTAGTTTTAGTTTTAGTTTTAGTTTTAGTTTTAGTTTTAGTTTTAGTTTTAGTTTTAGTTTTAGTTTTAGTTTTAGTTTTAGTTTTAGTTTTAGTTTTAGTTTTAGTTTTAGTTTTAGTTTTAGTTTTAGTTTTAGTTTTAGTTTTAGTTTTAGTTTTAGTTTTAGTTTTAGTTTTAGTTTTAGTTTTAGTTTTAGTTTTAGTTTTAGTTTTAGTTTTAGTTTTAGTTTTAGTTTTAGTTTTAGTTTTAGTTTTAGTTTTAGTTTTAGTTTTAGTTTTAGTTTTAGTTTTAGTTTTAGTTTTAGTTTTAGTTTTAGTTTTAGTTTTAGTTTTAGTTTTAGTTTTAGTTTTAGTTTTAGTTTTAGTTTTAGTTTTAGTTTTAGTTTTAGTTTTAGTTTTAGTTTTAGTTTTAGTTTTAGTTTTAGTTTTAGTTTTAGTTTTAGTTTTAGTTTTAGTTTTAGTTTTAGTTTTAGTTTTAGTTTTAGTTTTAGTTTTAGTTTTAGTTTTAGTTTTAGTTTTAGTTTTAGTTTTAGTTTTAGTTTTAGTTTTAGTTTTAGTTTTAGTTTTAGTTTTAGTTTTAGTTTTAGTTTTAGTTTTAGTTTTAGTTTTAGTTTTAGTTTTAGTTTTAGTTTTAGTTTTAGTTTTAGTTTTAGTTTTAGTTTTAGTTTTAGTTTTAGTTTTAGTTTTAGTTTTAGTTTTAGTTTTAGTTTTAGTTTTAGTTTTAGTTTTAGTTTTAGTTTTAGTTTTAGTTTTAGTTTTAGTTTTAGTTTTAGTTTTAGTTTTAGTTTTAGTTTTAGTTTTAGTTTTAGTTTTAGTTTTAGTTTTAGTTTTAGTTTTAGTTTTAGTTTTAGTTTTAGTTTTAGTTTTAGTTTTAGTTTTAGTTTTAGTTTTAGTTTTAGTTTTAGTTTTAGTTTTAGTTTTAGTTTTAGTTTTAGTTTTAGTTTTAGTTTTAGTTTTAGTTTTAGTTTTAGTTTTAGTTTTAGTTTTAGTTTTAGTTTTAGTTTTAGTTTTAGTTTTAGTTTTAGTTTTAGTTTTAGTTTTAGTTTTAGTTTTAGTTTTAGTTTTAGTTTTAGTTTTAGTTTTAGTTTTAGTTTTAGTTTTAGTTTTAGTTTTAGTTTTAGTTTTAGTTTTAGTTTTAGTTTTAGTTTTAGTTTTAGTTTTAGTTTTAGTTTTAGTTTTAGTTTTAGTTTTAGTTTTAGTTTTAGTTTTAGTTTTAGTTTTAGTTTTAGTTTTAGTTTTAGTTTTAGTTTTAGTTTTAGTTTTAGTTTTAGTTTTAGTTTTAGTTTTAGTTTTAGTTTTAGTTTTAGTTTTAGTTTTAGTTTTAGTTTTAGTTTTAGTTTTAGTTTTAGTTTTAGTTTTAGTTTTAGTTTTAGTTTTAGTTTTAGTTTTAGTTTTAGTTTTAGTTTTAGTTTTAGTTTTAGTTTTAGTTTTAGTTTTAGTTTTAGTTTTAGTTTTAGTTTTAGTTTTAGTTTTAGTTTTAGTTTTAGTTTTAGTTTTAGTTTTAGTTTTAGTTTTAGTTTTAGTTTTAGTTTTAGTTTTAGTTTTAGTTTTAGTTTTAGTTTTAGTTTTAGTTTTAGTTTTAGTTTTAGTTTTAGTTTTAGTTTTAGTTTTAGTTTTAGTTTTAGTTTTAGTTTTAGTTTTAGTTTTAGTTTTAGTTTTAGTTTTAGTTTTAGTTTTAGTTTTAGTTTTAGTTTTAGTTTTAGTTTTAGTTTTAGTTTTAGTTTTAGTTTTAGTTTTAGTTTTAGTTTTAGTTTTAGTTTTAGTTTTAGTTTTAGTTTTAGTTTTAGTTTTAGTTTTAGTTTTAGTTTTAGTTTTAGTTTTAGTTTTAGTTTTAGTTTTAGTTTTAGTTTTAGTTTTAGTTTTAGTTTTAGTTTTAGTTTTAGTTTTAGTTTTAGTTTTAGTTTTAGTTTTAGTTTTAGTTTTAGTTTTAGTTTTAGTTTTAGTTTTAGTTTTAGTTTTAGTTTTAGTTTTAGTTTTAGTTTTAGTTTTAGTTTTAGTTTTAGTTTTAGTTTTAGTTTTAGTTTTAGTTTTAGTTTTAGTTTTAGTTTTAGTTTTAGTTTTAGTTTTAGTTTTAGTTTTAGTTTTAGTTTTAGTTTTAGTTTTAGTTTTAGTTTTAGTTTTAGTTTTAGTTTTAGTTTTAGTTTTAGTTTTAGTTTTAGTTTTAGTTTTAGTTTTAGTTTTAGTTTTAGTTTTAGTTTTAGTTTTAGTTTTAGTTTTAGTTTTAGTTTTAGTTTTAGTTTTAGTTTTAGTTTTAGTTTTAGTTTTAGTTTTAGTTTTAGTTTTAGTTTTAGTTTTAGTTTTAGTTTTAGTTTTAGTTTTAGTTTTAGTTTTAGTTTTAGTTTTAGTTTTAGTTTTAGTTTTAGTTTTAGTTTTAGTTTTAGTTTTAGTTTTAGTTTTAGTTTTAGTTTTAGTTTTAGTTTTAGTTTTAGTTTTAGTTTTAGTTTTAGTTTTAGTTTTAGTTTTAGTTTTAGTTTTAGTTTTAGTTTTAGTTTTAGTTTTAGTTTTAGTTTTAGTTTTAGTTTTAGTTTTAGTTTTAGTTTTAGTTTTAGTTTTAGTTTTAGTTTTAGTTTTAGTTTTAGTTTTAGTTTTAGTTTTAGTTTTAGTTTTAGTTTTAGTTTTAGTTTTAGTTTTAGTTTTAGTTTTAGTTTTAGTTTTAGTTTTAGTTTTAGTTTTAGTTTTAGTTTTAGTTTTAGTTTTAGTTTTAGTTTTAGTTTTAGTTTTAGTTTTAGTTTTAGTTTTAGTTTTAGTTTTAGTTTTAGTTTTAGTTTTAGTTTTAGTTTTAGTTTTAGTTTTAGTTTTAGTTTTAGTTTTAGTTTTAGTTTTAGTTTTAGTTTTAGTTTTAGTTTTAGTTTTAGTTTTAGTTTTAGTTTTAGTTTTAGTTTTAGTTTTAGTTTTAGTTTTAGTTTTAGTTTTAGTTTTAGTTTTAGTTTTAGTTTTAGTTTTAGTTTTAGTTTTAGTTTTAGTTTTAGTTTTAGTTTTAGTTTTAGTTTTAGTTTTAGTTTTAGTTTTAGTTTTAGTTTTAGTTTTAGTTTTAGTTTTAGTTTTAGTTTTAGTTTTAGTTTTAGTTTTAGTTTTAGTTTTAGTTTTAGTTTTAGTTTTAGTTTTAGTTTTAGTTTTAGTTTTAGTTTTAGTTTTAGTTTTAGTTTTAGTTTTAGTTTTAGTTTTAGTTTTAGTTTTAGTTTTAGTTTTAGTTTTAGTTTTAGTTTTAGTTTTAGTTTTAGTTTTAGTTTTAGTTTTAGTTTTAGTTTTAGTTTTAGTTTTAGTTTTAGTTTTAGTTTTAGTTGTAGTTGTAGTTGTAGTTGTAGTTGTAGTTGTAGTTGTAGTTGTAGTTGTAGTTGTAGTTGTAGTTGTAGTTGTAGTTGTAGTTGTAGTTGTAGTTGTAGTTGTAGTTGTAGTTGTAGTTGTAGTTGTAGTTGTAGTTGTAGTTGTAGTTGTAGTTGTAGTTGTAGTTGTAGTTGTAGTTGTAGTTGTAGTTGTAGTTGTAGTTGTAGTTGTAGTTGTAGTTGTAGTTGTAGTTGTAGTTGTAGTTGTAGTTGTAGTTGTAGTTGTAGTTGTAGTTGTAGTTGTAGTTGTAGTTGTAGTTGTAGTTGTAGTTGTAGTTGTAGTTGTAGTTGTAGTTGTAGTTGTAGTTGTAGTTGTAGTTGTAGTTGTAGTTGTAGTTGTAGTTGTAGTTGTAGTTGTAGTTGTAGTTGTAGTTGTAGTTGTAGTTGTAGTTGTAGTTGTAGTTGTAGTTGTAGTTGTAGTTGTAGTTGTAGTTGTAGTTGTAGTTGTAGTTGTAGTTGTAGTTGTAGTTGTAGTTGTAGTTGTAGTTGTAGTTGTAGTTGTAGTTGTAGTTGTAGTTGTAGTTGTAGTTGTAGTTGTAGTTGTAGTTGTAGTTGTAGTTGTAGTTGTAGTTGTAGTTGTAGTTGTAGTTGTAGTTGTAGTTGTAGTTGTAGTTGTAGTTGTAGTTGTAGTTGTAGTTGTAGTTGTAGTTGTAGTTGTAGTTGTAGTTGTAGTTGTAGTTGTAGTTGTAGTTGTAGTTGTAGTTGTAGTTGTAGTTGTAGTTGTAGTTGTAGTTGTAGTTGTAGTTGTAGTTGTAGTTGTAGTTGTAGTTGTAGTTGTAGTTGTAGTTGTAGTTGTAGTTGTAGTTGTAGTTGTAGTTGTAGTTGTAGTTGTAGTTGTAGTTGTAGTTGTAGTTGTAGTTGTAGTTGTAGTTGTAGTTGTAGTTGTAGTTGTAGTTGTAGTTGTAGTTGTAGTTGTAGTTGTAGTTGTAGTTGTAGTTGTAGTTGTAGTTGTAGTTGTAGTTGTAGTTGTAGTTGTAGTTGTAGTTGTAGTTGTAGTTGTAGTTGTAGTTGTAGTTGTAGTTGTAGTTGTAGTTGTAGTTGTAGTTGTAGTTGTAGTTGTAGTTGTAGTTGTAGTTGTAGTTGTAGTTGTAGTTGTAGTTGTAGTTGTAGTTGTAGTTGTAGTTGTAGTTGTAGTTGTAGTTGTAGTTGTAGTTGTAGTTGTAGTTGTAGTTGTAGTTGTAGTTGTAGTTGTAGTTGTAGTTGTAGTTGTAGTTGTAGTTGTAGTTGTAGTTGTAGTTGTAGTTGTAGTTGTAGTTGTAGTTGTAGTTGTAGTTGTAGTTGTAGTTGTAGTTGTAGTTGTAGTTGTAGTTGTAGTTGTAGTTGTAGTTGTAGTTGTAGTTGTAGTTGTAGTTGTAGTTGTAGTTGTAGTTGTAGTTGTAGTTGTAGTTGTAGTTGTAGTTGTAGTTGTAGTTGTAGTTGTAGTTGTAGTTGTAGTTGTAGTTGTAGTTGTAGTTGTAGTTGTAGTTGTAGTTGTAGTTGTAGTTGTAGTTGTAGTTGTAGTTGTAGTTGTAGTTGTAGTTGTAGTTGTAGTTGTAGTTGTAGTTGTAGTTGTAGTTGTAGTTGTAGTTGTAGTTGTAGTTGTAGTTGTAGTTGTAGTTGTAGTTGTAGTTGTAGTTGTAGTTGTAGTTGTAGTTGTAGTTGTAGTTGTAGTTGTAGTTGTAGTTGTAGTTGTAGTTGTAGTTGTAGTTGTAGTTGTAGTTGTAGTTGTAGTTGTAGTTGTAGTTGTAGTTGTAGTTGTAGTTGTAGTTGTAGTTGTAGTTGTAGTTGTAGTTGTAGTTGTAGTTGTAGTTGTAGTTGTAGTTGTAGTTGTAGTTGTAGTTGTAGTTGTAGTTGTAGTTGTAGTTGTAGTTGTAGTTGTAGTTGTAGTTGTAGTTGTAGTTGTAGTTGTAGTTGTAGTTGTAGTTGTAGTTGTAGTTGTAGTTGTAGTTGTAGTTGTAGTTGTAGTTGTAGTTGTAGTTGTAGTTGTAGTTGTAGTTGTAGTTGTAGTTGTAGTTGTAGTTGTAGTTGTAGTTGTAGTTGTAGTTGTAGTTGTAGTTGTAGTTGTAGTTGTAGTTGTAGTTGTAGTTGTAGTTGTAGTTGTAGTTGTAGTTGTAGTTGTAGTTGTAGTTGTAGTTGTAGTTGTAGTTGTAGTTGTAGTTGTAGTTGTAGTTGTAGTTGTAGTTGTAGTTGTAGTTGTAGTTGTAGTTGTAGTTGTAGTTGTAGTTGTAGTTGTAGTTGTAGTTGTAGTTGTAGTTGTAGTTGTAGTTGTAGTTGTAGTTGTAGTTGTAGTTGTAGTTGTAGTTGTAGTTGTAGTTGTAGTTGTAGTTGTAGTTGTAGTTGTAGTTGTAGTTGTAGTTGTAGTTGTAGTTGTAGTTGTAGTTGTAGTTGTAGTTGTAGTTGTAGTTGTAGTTGTAGTTGTAGTTGTAGTTGTAGTTGTAGTTGTAGTTGTAGTTGTAGTTGTAGTTGTAGTTGTAGTTGTAGTTGTAGTTGTAGTTGTAGTTGTAGTTGTAGTTGTAGTTGTAGTTGTAGTTGTAGTTGTAGTTGTAGTTGTAGTTGTAGTTGTAGTTGTAGTTGTAGTTGTAGTTGTAGTTGTAGTTGTAGTTGTAGTTGTAGTTGTAGTTGTAGTTGTAGTTGTAGTTGTAGTTGTAGTTGTAGTTGTAGTTGTAGTTGTAGTTGTAGTTGTAGTTGTAGTTGTAGTTGTAGTTGTAGTTGTAGTTGTAGTTGTAGTTGTAGTTGTAGTTGTAGTTGTAGTTGTAGTTGTAGTTGTAGTTGTAGTTGTAGTTGTAGTTGTAGTTGTAGTTGTAGTTGTAGTTGTAGTTGTAGTTGTAGTTGTAGTTGTAGTTGTAGTTGTAGTTGTAGTTGTAGTTGTAGTTGTAGTTGTAGTTGTAGTTGTAGTTGTAGTTGTAGTTGTAGTTGTAGTTGTAGTTGTAGTTGTAGTTGTAGTTGTAGTTGTAGTTGTAGTTGTAGTTGTAGTTGTAGTTGTAGTTGTAGTTGTAGTTGTAGTTGTAGTTGTAGTTGTAGTTGTAGTTGTAGTTGTAGTTGTAGTTGTAGTTGTAGTTGTAGTTGTAGTTGTAGTTGTAGTTGTAGTTGTAGTTGTAGTTGTAGTTGTAGTTGTAGTTGTAGTTGTAGTTGTAGTTGTAGTTGTAGTTGTAGTTGTAGTTGTAGTTGTAGTTGTAGTTGTAGTTGTAGTTGTAGTTGTAGTTGTAGTTGTAGTTGTAGTTGTAGTTGTAGTTGTAGTTGTAGTTGTAGTTGTAGTTGTAGTTGTAGTTGTAGTTGTAGTTGTAGTTGTAGTTGTAGTTGTAGTTGTAGTTGTAGTTGTAGTTGTAGTTGTAGTTGTAGTTGTAGTTGTAGTTGTAGTTGTAGTTGTAGTTGTAGTTGTAGTTGTAGTTGTAGTTGTAGTTGTAGTTGTAGTTGTAGTTGTAGTTGTAGTTGTAGTTGTAGTTGTAGTTGTAGTTGTAGTTGTAGTTGTAGTTGTAGTTGTAGTTGTAGTTGTAGTTGTAGTTGTAGTTGTAGTTGTAGTTGTAGTTGTAGTTGTAGTTGTAGTTGTAGTTGTAGTTGTAGTTGTAGTTGTAGTTGTAGTTGTAGTTGTAGTTGTAGTTGTAGTTGTAGTTGTAGTTGTAGTTGTAGTTGTAGTTGTAGTTGTAGTTGTAGTTGTAGTTGTAGTTGTAGTTGTAGTTGTAGTTGTAGTTGTAGTTGTAGTTGTAGTTGTAGTTGTAGTTGTAGTTGTAGTTGTAGTTGTAGTTGTAGTTGTAGTTGTAGTTGTAGTTGTAGTTGTAGTTGTAGTTGTAGTTGTAGTTGTAGTTGTAGTTGTAGTTGTAGTTGTAGTTGTAGTTGTAGTTGTAGTTGTAGTTGTAGTTGTAGTTGTAGTTGTAGTTGTAGTTGTAGTTGTAGTTGTAGTTGTAGTTGTAGTTGTAGTTGTAGTTGTAGTTGTAGTTGTAGTTGTAGTTGTAGTTGTAGTTGTAGTTGTAGTTGTAGTTGTAGTTGTAGTTGTAGTTGTAGTTGTAGTTGTAGTTGTAGTTGTAGTTGTAGTTGTAGTTGTAGTTGTAGTTGTAGTTGTAGTTGTAGTTGTAGTTGTAGTTGTAGTTGTAGTTGTAGTTGTAGTTGTAGTTGTAGTTGTAGTTGTAGTTGTAGTTGTAGTTGTAGTTGTAGTTGTAGTTGTAGTTGTAGTTGTAGTTGTAGTTGTAGTTGTAGTTGTAGTTGTAGTTGTAGTTGTAGTTGTAGTTGTAGTTGTAGTTGTAGTTGTAGTTGTAGTTGTAGTTGTAGTTGTAGTTGTAGTTGTAGTTGTAGTTGTAGTTGTAGTTGTAGTTGTAGTTGTAGTTGTAGTTGTAGTTGTAGTTGTAGTTGTAGTTGTAGTTGTAGTTGTAGTTGTAGTTGTAGTTGTAGTTGTAGTTGTAGTTGTAGTTGTAGTTGTAGTTGTAGTTGTAGTTGTAGTTGTAGTTGTAGTTGTAGTTGTAGTTGTAGTTGTAGTTGTAGTTGTAGTTGTAGTTGTAGTTGTAGTTGTAGTTGTAGTTGTAGTTGTAGTTGTAGTTGTAGTTGTAGTTGTAGTTGTAGTTGTAGTTGTAGTTGTAGTTGTAGTTGTAGTTGTAGTTGTAGTTGTAGTTGTAGTTGTAGTTGTAGTTGTAGTTGTAGTTGTAGTTGTAGTTGTAGTTGTAGTTGTAGTTGTAGTTGTAGTTGTAGTTGTAGTTGTAGTTGTAGTTGTAGTTGTAGTTGTAGTTGTAGTTGTAGTTGTAGTTGTAGTTGTAGTTGTAGTTGTAGTTGTAGTTGTAGTTGTAGTTGTAGTTGTAGTTGTAGTTGTAGTTGTAGTTGTAGTTGTAGTTGTAGTTGTAGTTGTAGTTGTAGTTGTAGTTGTAGTTGTAGTTGTAGTTGTAGTTGTAGTTGTAGTTGTAGTTGTAGTTGTAGTTGTAGTTGTAGTTGTAGTTGTAGTTGTAGTTGTAGTTGTAGTTGTAGTTGTAGTTGTAGTTGTAGTTGTAGTTGTAGTTGTAGTTGTAGTTGTAGTTGTAGTTGTAGTTGTAGTTGTAGTTGTAGTTGTAGTTGTAGTTGTAGTTGTAGTTGTAGTTGTAGTTGTAGTTGTAGTTGTAGTTGTAGTTGTAGTTGTAGTTGTAGTTGTAGTTGTAGTTGTAGTTGTAGTTGTAGTTGTAGTTGTAGTTGTAGTTGTAGTTGTAGTTGTAGTTGTAGTTGTAGTTGTAGTTGTAGTTGTAGTTGTAGTTGTAGTTGTAGTTGTAGTTGTAGTTGTAGTTGTAGTTGTAGTTGTAGTTGTAGTTGTAGTTGTAGTTGTAGTTGTAGTTGTAGTTGTAGTTGTAGTTGTAGTTGTAGTTGTAGTTGTAGTTGTAGTTGTAGTTGTAGTTGTAGTTGTAGTTGTAGTTGTAGTTGTAGTTGTAGTTGTAGTTGTAGTTGTAGTTGTAGTTGTAGTTGTAGTTGTAGTTGTAGTTGTAGTTGTAGTTTTAGTTTTAGTTTTAGTTTTAGTTGTAGTTGTAGTTTTAGTTTTAGTTTTAGTTTTAGTTTTAGTTTTAGTTTTAGTTTTAGTTTTGGTTTTAGTTTTAGTTTTAGTTTTATTTTTAGTTTTAGTTTTATTTTTAGTTTTAGTTTTAGTTTTAGTTTTAGTTTTAGTTTTTGTTTTAGTTTTAGTTTTAGTTTTAGTTTTAGTTTTAGTTTTAGTTTTAGTTTTAGTTTTAGTTTTAGTTTTAGTTTTAGTTTTAGTTTTAGTTTTAGTTTTAGTTTTAGTTTTAGTTTTAGTTTTAGTTTTAGTTTTAGTTTTAGTTTTAGTTTTAGTTTTAGTTTTAGTTTTAGTTTTAGTTTTAGTTTTAGTTTTAGTTTTAGTTTTAGTTTTAGTTTTAGTTTTAGTTTTAGTTTTAGTTTTAGTTTTAGTTTTAGTTTTAGTTTTAGTTTTAGTTTTAGTTTTAGTTTTAGTTTAGTTTTAGTTTTAGTTTTATCATTTTATTTTGAATTATTTCAAACATAATTTTTTGTTGGATTTGAGTAATAGCTATTCCGGTTAAACTCTGATATACTTTATCTACAGCTTTTATAAATCTATTTAAAAAAATTATGTTACCGTCGTATTGGGGTATCATTTCTGAAAGAGTTTTTATCTCGGAAAGATTTGTATTAGCCATGTTTAATAATCTAGGGCGTATTTCAATTTTATATTTGTTTTGTGAAATTACAATTTCACTTGATTCTGAATCTGATAATTCTGTATTAATTGACTCTTGGTCTCTAAACATTAATTTTTTAAATATGCTTGGGATTGTAATAGTGCCTGGATCAATTTATTACTAGTGACAGCTAGATTGATATTTATTTGGATAGTAATAATTATTATTTACTTACAATGCCATCATTAATATTACGAAGATGTAATTGTGGATCATCGTCTTCGGGTTCGGTATCTTGTTTTTAGCTCGTCGTACAGTAAGTACAAAAGAGCTATAGTGATTGGTCTTGTGTCTGTAACATGCTCGGATCGAAAAAAAATCTTAACAAAATGTTCTTGTATTTTCGCCTTGAATCCAAAAATATATATATAACTCATATACTTGGATGTATGTATCTCGCTCGCTCGGTCGGTCCGTCGTAATACCTGAGTTTGTGACCGCAACTCGTCTGAAGGTACCGGGCCGATTTTAATGAAATTTGGTATACATATAATTTTCATGCCCGTGATGTTTCCGTCGCATTTTAAATCCAATCGTCAGTACAGGGTCGGCGTTATAGGCCCCCAAAATTTGGAACCCTCCTAAATACTGCCCTCAGTCAACTTTTAAAATTTTTAGAATTTTCTACTTAAAATTCTAAGATATTTTATGTGATTAAAGTTTTTTCAAATTGTGAGCCCATAGGCTTAAAAAAAATAATATAAATATATTTTGAAGTATATCAGACATTGATCGCCATCTGTTAGTGAAATGAAAAAGTTATGTCTATTTGACAGTAATTTGTTTGGTTATATTTTCCAATGTATAAACTATTTGCTTCTGTGTTTTAATTAATAAAATTAGGAAATGTTCATCAAATAATTTTCAATATCCTTGGCAAATCACGAAACGAACGATATTAACGTTACCCATGTGGATGTGTGCAATTTTAAATGTGGGGTTTTTGGAAATTAAAACTGTTATGGTACAGGAATAAATAAATGTCGGGATCATAATTGGTTAGATTGGTTCAATGGGCAATGTGAGTATAATGTCGATGATTTAGAATTATATACGTAAACTTAGAAATGTATTAATTTTATATTAAATGCCGATGAAATATCATAACAACAATACATTTTGTACTATAATAATTGCTATCGCTTTTAGTTTTGTATTTATTGATGTGACCACGCTCGCCGGAACGGCGAGCTGATAGCACTGGCGCTAGCGCCAGTGCTTGTTTTTTGTAGACGTAGAACAGGAGGTTCACAGCAATAGGTGTCCTCTCTTGAAAGAAGCAACGGGTGTCCTTCGTGTAGAAGATGTGATCGAATTTTTCGAACAGCAAATCTTCTGTGTAGACGACGTGTTGTATCTTTGCGATCGGATGGGCACTGATTTGCTTTTAACGTTGATTTGTAGGATAGCAAAAGCGAAGAATTAATATTCACCACACAATTACTTTTTGTGTTTCTTTTTGCAATCCTATCGACTGCGCCAATTAAATTTGTTCCATTTTTAGCTCGTCGTACAGTAAGTACAAAAGAGCTATAGTGATTGGTCGTGTGTCTGTAACATGCTCGGATCGAAAAAAAATCTTCACAAAAAGTTCTTGTATTTTCGCCCTGAATCCAAAAATATATATAACCAGAGACTAGGATATTTTACAAAGACCGCTAACGTATATGGGTTTGATAGTATACTTTTTTGTTACTGGCCGCTTGGAGTCGCTAGCATCGAACTCTGGTGCCGAGCAACAGAACTATATTTAATCGCGGTAAAGTTTAAATTCAGCATTTATGTTATGGGAATTATAAACTGTTATAACAATGATGACAGCAGGATCTCTATTGGAATTGATCTTGAATTAGAGTTCTTAATATAGAATGTGAACAATTTCCGGGAAATAATTACCACAAGTTCAATATTCTTAATACAAAAGAAGTAAAGTAATCTTTTTCTAACATGGATATGTCAAATATGAAAAAAATAAACAATATATATATAATACAGTATCGGACAAAAGTGGAGCGCCGCACCCAAATTATTGCTTAATTTGCAAACATTAAGAGATTTGTAAATTTTCTTTTCGATGAAAATTATGAAATATGTCTGTGTCAAGTGGGACTTGTGCTTATTTTAATTGTACTAATAATAGAAGAAATAGTAAAAATGTACATTTCTTTAAATTTCCAATAAAAGATGAAGAACGATGCGAATATTGGAAGATAAACAGTGGAAATTTTAATTTATTTAAAATATCCGAAGAAAAACTTTTAAATTGTTTATTGTGTGAAAACCATTTTTTTAGTGAATCGTTTATTAATGAAACGCATCATAAACTGGTTCACAATGCTGTACCAATAGAATACAATTCGCTATTGAGAGTATCAAGTATGCCAGCAACAATTACAACATCAACAACAATAACAACCGCATCAATTACTTTTCCCAGTAATACTTCCTCAAAGGATTCAAATAAATCTCATATTTTAAAATATGCAACATTTGCGAGAGGTACCAAACGAAAACTTGACTGGTTTCCAGTAAAAATTACTGAGCCATCAACATCCTCAACTCCATTGTATGTACCAAATTATCCAGATTATTCTCCATCAACAAATTCACTAGCCATAGAAAAAAACTTTGCTAAAAAAATGTTGGAAATGCCTTCTCCATTAAAAGAAATGCCAGAAACACCGCGAAAAGTAAAGCTGCAACTTAAAAACAAAAAACAAGCTCGTATAATTTGTAATTTAAAATCACGTAATTGTAGACTGACAAAAAAATGTACATCAGTATCTTATTATAATATTATCAGTAAATATATAACGAAATTATCTGCAGAGTTACAAACATTTATACTCATGCAATGTTTTCATTGCAAAAGACAAAAATGGACAATTAAAGAAAAAAATCTAGCACTGTCACTTTATTATAAATCACCCGGCGCTTATAAATTTATGAAAGAAAATTTGAAGTTTATTTTACCAGCAATAAGTACAATTCGATCATGGCTTAGAATTAGTAATTTGCAAACGGGACTCGATGATCAATTTAAAAAAAAGTTATTAATGAAAGTAAACACAATGACTTCAAATGAAAAACAATGCGTCTTATTGATGGATGAAATGAGTATCAGGCGTGGGGCTGAGTATAATTCCATCCACGATAATATCGAAGGATATGAAAATTTGGGTTCTTTTGGAACAGCTAATCGCCATGGCACTCAAGCTTTAGTGTTTATGGTTCGTGGACTAATTAATCAGTGGAAACTACCGGTATGCTATTATATATCTGCAGGATCAATTCGGTCCAATATTCTTACAAAAATTTTATTTGATGTAATTCTGAAATTAAGTCAAGTTGGATTGAATATTCGTGTAGTTACGTGTGACCAGGGATCAAATAACCGATCTACAAATACCCAATTAGGAGTAACATGTTCAAAACCGTATTTCTTTATAAATGATAAAAAAATATATGCGTTATTTGATGTTCCACATTTATTTAAAAGCATTCGGAATACGCTAATGAAATATGACATTCATATAAATAATGCAAAAGTTTCTTGGAATGATATAGTTCAAACATATCAAATAGATAAAAAAAGCAACATGGCTAGGGCTCTATGTAGAATTTCAGATCCATACATTTGGCCCAATAGTTTTCAAAAAATGAAAGTCAAGTTTGCTACACAAATATTTAGCAACAGAATGTCCGCAGCCATGAATACCGTAATTGTAACGAAACAATTGCAATCCACAACCGCCACAGATACAGCTTTATTTTTAAAGAAAATGAATGATTTGTTTGATGCGCTAAATTGTAAAAGAGCGAATGACAAAAATCCAAATGCATGTGGATTATCTGACATACGACCACATACAAGATTGTTGTTAGAGGAATCGGAGCAATGGATAAAATCGTTTAAAACATATTCTAATAACCAAAAAGAGAATAATAGAATATATTGTTTTAATGGATTAGCGCAAACCATTTTAGGTTGTTTAAATTTATGGACTGATTTAAAAGTTGAAGGATACAACTATTTATTAACGTCTCGGTTAAACCAGGATCCGCTGGAAAATTTATTTGCCGCAATAAGACATAGATGTGGGGCCAATAGTAACCCGAATGCAAAAAACTTTATGATTGCTCTGCAGCAGAATATATTTATTCGTATGTTAATAAGACCAGACGATCCAAATTGTATCGATGACGAAGACGACAGTATTATACTTCCCATTCCGAATGATAACATATGCGATACAGAAAATGGTCCAGACGCAATATCACAAAAAGACAGCGAGTTTGTAGAAAGTAGTAATACATCAGATTTGGCCCAGGATGAATATCTATCTCAAGATGATTGCGATGTAATAAATATTAGTATCATACCACCACCAACTTTAGAAGATTGTGCAATATCTTATTTTGCGGGTTACTTACTATATACATCTACTAAAAAATTTAATTGCAAAATTTGCGAAGAAGACATATCATCAAATGAAATATTAAACAATCAAACTCACTTACTAACCATATTTAGAGATTACGATACAAAAAGTAATACTCCTTCATATTTAAAAACGTGCAGTGATCAATTTAACAATATAATAAAAATTCAATTATTTGTATTTCATCAATATTTTGAAGAAATTAAGTCCAAGCGTTCAGTTAAATTAAAGTTACGTGAATATATGCATTCGGCTATCAATAAAAAATATCCGGAGTGGCTGTCAAAATCAAACAATTGTTATGTGCATAGACTATTTTTAATTAATCATCTAATTACTGTTAAAATCAATATGACTTTAAAATGGGAATCTCAGCAATTTCAAATGCCTAAAAAACGAAAATTACAAATATTAGAACATATTTATGATTGTAAGTATAAAATAATAATCCAATTCTATTATAAAATTGCAAGAACATTTAAATTTTATAATGAGTTTATATCGTATAATTGGAATTTATTTATTTTTATTGCAAAATAATCGTTATTACTATTCATAATTCTCCCGTACTCCCGTTAAAGAAATACAAAAGCGCAATCTACTACAGACATTCCTTGCAACTAGTTTTGCCGAGAGAGTTAGATATATACCTAAGAGAGAACGCACGAGTAGAAATATATAGTTCAGGTTTAGGCCAGGCAGTGCGCTAGTAACTGACTACACTTCTCTCTCACACCTCTACAAACGAATGTCTTGCATAAATTCGTATGGCGTTAGCGGTCTTTGTAAAATATCCTAGTCTCTGATATAACTCATATACTTGGATGTATGTATCTCGCTCGCTCGCTCGGTCGTAAGACCTGAGTTTGTGACCGCAACTCGTCTGAAGGTACCGGGCCGATTTTGATGAAATTTGGTATGCATATAATTTCCATGCCCGTGATGTTCTCGGCGTTATAGGCCCCTAAAATTTAGAACCCTCCTAAATACTGCCCTTAGCCAACTTTTAAAAATTTTAGAATTTTCTACTCAACATTCTAAGATATTTTATGTGATTAAAGTTTTTTCAAATTGTGAGCCCATAGGCTTAAAAAAAATAATGTAAATTTATTTTGATGTATATCGGACATTGATCGCCATCTGTTAGTGAAATGAAGAAGTTATGTCTATTGTGATAGTAATTTGTTTGGTTATATTTTCCAATGTATAAACCATTTGCTTCTGTGTTTTAATGAATAAAATTAGGAAATGTTCATCAAATAATTATCAATATCCTTGGCAAATCACGAAACGAACGATAATAACGTTACACATGTGGATGTGTGCAATTTTAAATGTGGGGTTTTTGGAAATTGAAACTGTTATGGTACAGGAATAATTGGTTAGATTGGTTCAATGGGCAATGTGAGTATAATGTCTATGATTTAGAATTATATACGTAAACTTAGAAATTTATTAATTTCATATTAAATGCCGATGAAATATCATAACAATAAATTTTGTACTATAATAATTGCTACCGCTTTTAGTTTTTATTTATTGATGTGACCGCGCTCGCCGGTACGCTAGCGCCAATGCTTGTTATTTTAAAGAAATAAAGACTTTTATTTATATTTATTTTATTAATTTTATATATGTGTTACATGTACAAGATACCGTCTGTAACTGACTACATAAACGTGTTGTTTCTATGTTTCTATAATCTACTAATGTTTCAGACGAACATGCTGACGTTGAAATAATAGAGATGAAATAAGACTATACATAATTCCTCCTCATCAAGATTTCATCATAATTATTACAACGTGTTCAATTCTACATTTTCATTAACACTTTTATTATTTTTACAAAATTTCAAATAACATTTATTCTTTATCATTAACTTAATTATATATGTACTCATGATTAACATTATTATAATATAGATTACAAAGAAATGGTGATTATTTTCTGTCAAATTCACAGTTTTAATACCATAAGGTTTTTGAAGAGTATCATTATATTTTTGAATTTTTAACAGATTTAATTCACTAGTTAAGTTTAATTTATTCTCTTTAATAACCAAATCTTTAAACACTATTTCTTTAATAATTTTAAATATGTTTTGATTTATTTTACAGTTTTCTCTTAATTCTATTTTAAATATTCCAATAATATTTTCTTGAATATTTTTATTCTTACAATTTACATTTAATTTTTGTTCCTCCGGGCTAATAATAATCAGGCTATTAGTATTAGATATTCTTTCAAAACTATTTGGGGTTTTTAGTACATGGTATTTACAGTCAAGTTTTTGGTTTGTAATTAATTGACTCAAGCATTTATTAAGTGTGAAATACTGTGAACTGCATAGATATATATCGTTATTAATACAACTATCAATAACAAAATAATTGTTATTTTGAATAAAATAAAGACTCGCAGGAGTATCTTCACTCTTGATAATACACTTCCATGGAGAACGTTCACATTTAAGGTCGGTTTGTCCAACCGACCAGCCTCTAGCTTTCCGACTTTCGTGGTGGACGTTCATCACGGCGTGGATTCTGTTGACGCCAATTTGTAGTTGTCGTTGGTTTAAAGTCTTGGTCTAGAATGGTGATGGAGTCTAGCAGCTCGTCGATGTTGTCGATCTTTCTCGTCAAACATCTGCGATATTCTGGTCGCAAAAGTTCAATAATGGCAAAAATTTGAACTTCCTCAGATGGTTTCTTTTCTACTGGAATTCTATTGTAACATCGCATCTTGAATGAGACAAAGTTGAAACCAAACTGAGTCTCACGTTGTGTTTCAGCAAAAATAAGATTGTATAATCTTGCTGTGACGATAGCGCTGTCAAAGTGCTTTAGAAATTTGAGTTTGAAGTTGTGCCATGTCAAATCTAATTTTCGATAACCGGACCACCATGTTGCTGCTGTGTCCGTTAGACATTCGTCAATGTAATCTGTGTATACTGTGTCGATGGTATCATTGTTGTTTATAATTAAATTTTCAATATTGCCAATAAATTTTATTAGGCATTCTTCCTCTTCCTCCTGTAAAAATAGGAGGTTGAGGTATTGGGCGCCACTTCAGTTATTAATTTCTTCAATTGGCAATTAGCAAATATATATTTCTACTTTCTTTTACGTAGCTGTTTTCTCGTAACTGGTACATTTCTGGAAGAAACTTTTCAAACAAAAGTTGTGCGATTTATTAATATGTTTCATTATGACTATTTTTGCCATAAATGCATCCGTTCTAGTGTTACTGGAGATAGAACAAAAAATGTATAGATTAAACATGCACTTCCGGTTAGAATATTAATTTTAAAAATAGGAGGTGCACATCTAGACAACATACATAGAAGTCTTAGGTTTGAATTTTAAAGAAGGTCAAAACATGTATATCCGTTGAAATCTCGAGTTCAAATTTTTTCATGATTACTTACTGCTTCGTAAAAGAAAGTAGAAACTCATATTTGCTAATTGCCAATTGATAAAATAAAAAGCACACCTTCTTACCTATGGGGAACTTTTCTATAAATTTTTGCCGAAAAAAAAATCTGGAGTGGCCTGCATTCGACTTTCTTTTACACAGTTTTCACTAGATATATGTATATATATATATATATATATATATATATATATATATATATATATATATATATATATATATATATATATATATATATATATATATATATATATAAATATATATATATATATATATATAAATATATATATATATAAATATATATATATACAGTTGAATTTTTAAAAGAAGTCACTTCAAGGTCATCGGTATGAACCACGGATACCTAATAGCGTGTTTATATCTCTCTCATGTTTGTATGCATAAGAGAAGGATGGATAGAGTACCCATATGTCGCGCGGGTTTTCGTGATTTCAGAATAGAGTACAGACATCCTTCGCTAGTCAATCGTTGTTGTGTCCAACGCAATGTATGTATAACATATGTTCGGTATTATATCATATTTTTTATTGAACACATAGGCGTTCGACGAAATTTCTACCGTATTTTCACATTATTGTGCAATTGTTTCTGCTTCTGTCAGTTCTTAGTTTGTGCAATTTTTACTTCGTTTTGATCGATTTCGTGTGTTCTATTCGTTCAATTTTGTGTTATTACTTTCAAAAAAATTAAAAGTTTATTATGTGCCTATTGACCTACACCACTGCTATTAACAAAATGGGCGGGGCTAAAATCTTGAGTCGTATGGTGTATGTTTGACCTTGAAGTGACTTCTTTTAAAAATTCAACTGTATATATATATATATATATATTATATATATATATATATATATATATATATATATATATATATATATATATATATATATATATATATATATATATATATATATATATATATACATACATATATCTAGTGAAAACTGTGTAAAAGAAAGTCGAGTGCAGGCCACTCCAGATTTTTTTTTCGGCAATAATTTATAGAAAAGTTCCCCATAGGTAAGAAGGGTGTGCTTTTTATTTTTTCAATTGGCAATTAGCATTATATATATATATATATATATATTTATATTTATATATATATATATATATATATATATAATGCTAATTGCCAATTGAAAAAATAAAAAGCACACCCTTCTTACCTATGGGGAACTTTTCTATAAATTATTGCCGAAAAAAAAATCTGGAGTGGCCTGCACTCGACTTTCTTTTACACAGTTTTCACTAGATATATGTATGTATATATATATATATATATATATATATATATATATATATATATATATATATATATATATGTGGGTATAGAGAAGAAGAATATTACACTGAAATATTAAAGCAATTATTACTTCGAATATTACATCATAAATTACGATCTTTTAAAAGTCACGATACGTTTCACTACATGCTACTTGTTATTATTTATTTCAACAACTGTTTTTCTTATGTGTTCTTCTTATTCCCGTTGATGTTGCCACGCGTGCCTGGCATCTCATCAATGTTGCCAACCGTGTTATTTAATTGATCACTGACGACCTGCCTCATAATCCCACAACTCGGCCTACCTGCGTCTTCGTCCGTCCCGGACGCCGAATCATCCTCGGAATCCTCCATCGATGTTGGTGGCCCATGGCTTCATGAAGTCCGCGCTGGATGTGGTTCTAATTGGACCTTCCCCTGTGCCTTCTCTCTCTACACAATATCTATCATGATTATTAGCTTTACTCACCTGGTATGGCCCTAGGTATTTGGGATACAATTTCAATGCTGGTGCGAATTGCGTGCGCTTAATTGCGACTAATTCGCCAACTTCATATTTTCTGGGTTCCTTTCTTTTTTTATTAAAAGTTCTACGATTTTCCTCCTGTACTCTTGCTATTTGCCTCTTCGCTTGCAATCGTAGGTCTTCTCTTGTATCAATAAAACAATTTATGTTCTCTTCTTCGATCAACTGTTTCAATTTTAAATCATCTTTATTCCTAATTTTCGTTCCCATCAATAATTCAAATGGCGTAGTTCTTATGCTTCTTTGGTAGGTCCCATTTATGAAACACTGAACGGAGTTGATGTGTTTATACCACTGGTCAGGATTATTTATTGACAGTTTCGTTAGTACGGATATTATTACTTGATGTACCCTTTCAACTTGTCCATTTCCTCTTGGAATACCTGTAGTTATCATAAGATGTGATATACACTGCTTGGCAGTATTCCTTAAAATCTTGAGACATAAAGGCGGAGCCTCGATCAGATATTATTCGTTTCGGATTTCCGAATGTTTGTTGTAATATACCGAACTTTTCTAGAACTTCTTTCGTGTTAGTTGTTTTTGTGGAAAATATCCATGTAAACTTGGTAAATGCATCCGTTATTACAAAAATATATTTATAATTCTTGTGGCTTGTCGGTAGCGGACCCAAATGGTCAATATGATAGGTATGAAGTGGACCTTCAGATTTATCGATCGGATTCAAGTAACATTGTTGTTTCCCAGTTTTGGCTGTAGATAGAATACACGGAATGCAATTTTCTATCACTTGTTTTATTTTATGTCCAAGTTTTGGAATCCAGTAATCCTTTCTAAGCAATTCTTTTGTCTTCGTCACACCAAAATGTCCAAACTCGTGCGCCTTTTTGATTATTTCTGTTTGCAGTTTTTTCGGTACGACTAGTAAGTCATCACCGTCATAGTATTTATATATTATACCATTTTTTTCGCAGTAATTATCCGACGTTTGATTTTTAATCTGTTCGAAGATCAATTTCATATCTTCGTCATTCTTTTGAATACGTTTTATAGTAGATACGAGTCCTTGTTCTTTAATTATAAGTACGGGATTTCTTGATAAAGCGTCAGCGTGTTTCATACGTGTTGCTGGTCTATGTTCCACACTATAGTCGAAATCTTCAAGAAGTAGAGCCCATCTTGCAATTCGTGTTGTTAACTCTTTCTTAGCTATCGTCATTTTGAATGCAAGACAATCCGTCACGATCTTAAATTTGATTCCTAGCAGATAGATTCGGAATTTCTTCAGTGCTGCTATTATGGCGAGTACCTCCCATTCGTAACTTGTATAATTCTGTTCTGGTCCAGTTGTTTTCTTGCTGTAATAAAATACTGGATGGAATGTATTGTCTTCTATATTTTTCTGAAGTAAAATAGCGCCTAATCCGTATTTAGAACCATCTGTGTGCAACTCTGTTTCCAACTCTTGTTGATATATTCTGAGTACAGGCTTTTCCGACAAACAAAGCGTTTGAAATGCTATTTTTTCTTCATGTCCAAATTTAAATATTTTATTTTTCTTGAGCAACTCACTCAATGGTTTAGCGGTTATTGAGAAATCCTTTACAAATTTACGAAAATATCCCGCCAGACCCAAAAAACATTGTATTTGCTTAACATCTTTGGGTTCAGGATAATTTAAAACAGCGTGGATCTTGTCGTTGTTTGGTCTAATTTGACCATTCTCGATTTCATGACCTAAATATGTGATTTGACTTGTTAAAAATTGGCATTTTTCCCAATTTATTTCTAATCCATGTTCTTGTGCTACATTGAGTACCTCAAGTCTCTGCAAACCTTCGTCGTCGTTTTGGGCCAAAATGACAATATCGTCCATATATGTCGCTACTATGTTTCTCTGTATGAGTGGTCGAAAGACGTCGTTGATAAATCGTTGGAAGATGGCGGGAGAGTTGCAAAACCCAAACGGAGTCCTCAGAAACTCGTACTGGCCACTGGGTGTGACAAATGACGTGTATTTGCAACTGCCTGGATCTACTGGGACATGAAAGAAACCGTTTTTGAGATCAATTGTACTGAATGTTCTCACCTTCTGTAATTTGTCCAATTGATCCTCTATCAGTGGTAGGGGAAACCGATCTCTCACTACTTGTTTGTTCAGCTTACGGTAGTCGATACAAATTCTAGTTTTTCGATTCTTCTTTTTTACTAACACAACCGGACTGCTGAATTCGGATGAACTTGGTCGAATAATTTTCTTTTGTAACCAGTCTTCTATTTGCTTATCTACTTCTGCTTTTTCCTGAGGTGCTAATCTTCTAGGTGCCTGCGAAATCGGTGTTTCATCTTTCAGCAAGATTTTCGTTGTTATTAGCGTTTCCTTGGTAGACTGGGGTTTATAATCTTTGATTAATCCCTTGATAGTGTTAACATACTTCGAGTTTCTTATATTATTAAACTTGTCATCTATGTCATCATCCTGATTTATTTGTATTTGCAAGACAAATTTGTTTTCATTCGTTTTTTGTACAGTTATTTCGTCTTGTCCAATCGTTAATGTGGCATGCTTTAATAATTCATTTCCTATTATGCAATTCATATTCATCATACCGTTACTTACTACATGTATCTTAGTTTGGAATTCGCATTCATCAATCTTAATGTTCGCATTGAAGCAACCTAGAGTAGATACTTCAGTTTGCCCAAGCCCAGTCAAATGTTTTATTTGACATAGCACTTTAGGTGCACCGATGCGGAAGTATTCGTCTGTTGTGATAAGATTAACACAACTACCAGTGTCAATCAAAGCACTGACTGCTTTGTTTCCGATGATTACATCCTTGTACATCGAATTTGACTTGTTTTGTTTTTGTACCTGCATGCTGCCCTTTTTCTCGACATTTTCTCTCTTCTTATTGGTGCAGTTTACAGCAATATGTCCATATTCATTGCAAGCGAAACATTTAGTTCCTTTTTCCTTAAGGCGGCAGTCTCTTTTGCTTGTGTCCGCTACGGCTACAATTAAAACAACGACTTTGTTTGTCAGTCTCTGATGTTTTAACTAATACATTAGAATTTAATTTGGCGTCTGGTGTCTTTGACTTAGATTTTATTCTTTGGTATAACTGTAACTTTTCTTTGAGTTCGCCTAACGTTGTTGCACCGTAAAGTATGACTTTGTTGCCTTCCGAATCTTGTATTCCATCGATAACATATTGGATAATTGCCTCTTGTTCAATGGCACCTTGTCTTGCGATCCTGGTCATCACCAACACGTAGTCTTGAAGTGATTCATCAGTTTTTCTTTTTCGTTTTATCAGTTGGCTGTGAATTTCAGCACAATTTGTGTATCTCCCAAATTCTTCCATAATTTCTGACCGGAACAATTTCCATGTCTTGAAAATTGGTTGTGCGTCCAACCACAGTTTAGCAGTACCTCGTAATAATTTTTTTCCACACATAAGTTTTTGAAGCTCTGACCAGCCTAATAATTCACTATTTTCGTCCATGTCTTGTAGCCACTTTTCTATCGGGTGTTCGTTTCCGCCACGTGTTCACGTTGCAAAAGCTCATATTCTTTTTTTAACAATGCGATTTCCCGTAGCATTAACTCGCGTTCGCGATCGATCAAAATTTTCGATTCGTTGTCAGTCATTGTGAGCAGTTCAAATTTTACAGTACGCCACTGGAAGTCGGACAACTAACTCGTTGCGCACTCGTAGTCTATACGTTCGTGATTGTTATTGGTGGTTTTTATTCCAACTAAAAACTTATTTTTAACTTTTTTTTTTTTAACTTTTTAACTATTATTAACGTTAATTTTCACCAAGTTCTGTGTCTCTTTTAAAACCCGAGATATTAACTTCTTCGCTTTCTTTTTCTTTTTAACACCGTGTTAGCTTCTAAAAGTACCGTGGACACAGTTCACTTCGAACCTCGTGTTCGCAGTACACTTCTTAAAACCTCGTGTTTATTACTAACACTACGTTCACTCTTTACACCGTGTTCATCACTAAACACAGTATTCGCCTTTGGAAAGCAAAACACTTCCGAATACTTCACTTGATTTACTATTTCACTGAAAATATTTCTCTCTATCCCGGTTGAGCCCCCAAGATTTGTGGGTATAGAGAAGAAGAATATTACACTGAAATATTAAAGCAATTATTATTTCGAATATTACATCATAAATTATGATCTTTTAAAAGTCACGATACGTTTCACTACATGCTACTTGTTATTATTTATTTCAACAACTGTTTTTCTTATGTGTTCTTCTTATTCCCGTTGATGTTGCCACGCGTGCCTGGCATCTCATCAATGTTGCCAACCGTGTTATTTAATTGATCACTGACGACCTGCCTCATAATCCCACATATATATATATATATATATATATATATATATATATATATATATATATATATATATATACATATATCTAGTGAAAACTGTGTAAAAGAAAGTCGAGTGCAGGCCACTCCAGATTTATATAAGTAGTAAGGAGGGCACTTTGGGTAGACAGGGCGAGGCTTATATACGTCATGGCAGACAGTAGTGTGGAGGGGGCTTGGCGTAGACAGGGCGGGGCTTATTTATGTCCTGATCGTGCGTCACCAAAAAAAATATGAAATAATAAAAAAATAAAAAATGAATTTTTTTTTTTTTTTTAATATATATATATATAAATCTATATAAAAATATAAAAACGTTAAAAATATGAAAATTACATGAATTATGTGTGACTATATGGTATACATGTTGTCCCGTTGCTGGTCTCCGACGTACTGATGGAAAGCGCTTAAGTGGACGGAAATAAATTTCAGACTGTGTGGATTAATAATGTGAAGAGAGAGAGAGAGAGAATAAATAAATTTTTGTATGAGGTTGATGTGTGTGTGTGTACGTGAATGTATTGTATGTAATGATTTGGATAGGTTAATTATGTGTGGCTGTGCTGACCTCTGACTATGCTATGACGGTGGGTGTGACGATGGTGTTTCATATTTATTTTCATTATCCATGTTGGTATGCTGCTTTACAGCAATGTTTTGTGCAATTGCCTTATTTAACGACTCGACAATAGGTTTGTATTTCTTCGCATGATAATCATCCTTACTCACCGCCATTTGCTTGAGTTCCCTATACTTCTGCCGGATTATATCCGCTGTTTTCTCAATTTCTAACTCAACACTTGCGCTCATCGTGACTGATAGAGTACGAATGAGCCATAATGATATCACCTTTCCATTATTATGTACGAAGGAAAACCTTTGCGATAGCGTCCTTTATTCAAATCGCTGTCTTTGTCAATGACTAGAAAACCGTGGCGCTCTGTCCAACACTACGCGCAGATATCTTCAAATTGTTCAAACCGCATGTCTGTGTTGATGTGATCTGCGTGCACATTACGTAGGTTCATGCGATTTTGTTTGCGTTATCGCGAATAAGATGTTTTGGAATGCGTGCATATGTTTGACATAAGTAGAACGCATTAACACCACTGTGTCGTCCAACGCTGAAATAGTCGCGCATTGCGTTTTGTGAATCGCAAGCGATGTCGTCGAAAACGAAGATAGAATTTGGTTTCGCCGCTTCCGGCTGCACAATGTCTGTATTGTTGCTAAACGGGAAAAATCCAATGTTGGGCACTGAGTGCAATAGTCTCGCAAGCAGCCTATACTTTGGCTGATCATGTGTTTTCGTGTATAAATAAATGTTTTTAAACTTTAGACCATTTGGATCGGTTATAAGGCTCATCATAACATTTGTTTTGCCACAATTACTGGGTCCACTAATTATACATCGTATACTATCTGGTAAAAGTATGCCATGCTTATAGCTGCGGCCTTCTGTGAGTGCCCCAAGAACATCCAAGTTTTTAACATTTAATGCTTGCATCTGCTTGACAATTTTCATATTCCTACACACACACACACACAACAACCATAATACAACTGATTGATATTACAACATAATAGCATTATATATATATATATATATATATATATATATATATATATATATATATATATATATATATTAACCCCTCTCCCCCCCTACAACCGCCATTTTCTTTATAAAAGGTTGTGCAAACAGGAATTTAGTCATTGTGTTGCTATGAAGCGTCAAGGAAGTGGTCTTCTGAATAGTTTAATTAATCGATTAGGTGTTGAGCTTCATATACCGGGATACCAATACTGTGGGCCTGGCACCAAGTTGGACGATCGATTACATCGCGGTGACCCAAGTATAAATCCCCTGGACAGAGCGTGTAAAGAACACGACATTGCATATTCGTACGACAAAGAAAATCTGAGCAAACGACACGAAGCGGATCGGGCACTAGAGAACGCCGCCTGGAGTCGCGTAATTGCAACAGATTCAAGTATAGATGAAAAAGCGGCTGCGTTCGCCGTCTCGAACACAATGAAAATAAAGCGCAAGCTAAGGATGGGATTGCGTAAAAAACCGAAAAACGCCAAAGTATCGTATGGTCGCGTTGCGAAAGCAGCTCGAAACGCCATCAAACGGGTGTCGACCGAGTCAAAGGCACAGGAAATAATTAAAACAGCGTTGAACGCTGCTCGACGTGAGGTGAGAAAGGTGCGTGGAGCTGACCGCTCGCCACTAAACAACCGAATCATTCCTGTGCCGAAAATCGGAAGAATTTTGCCTTTGATTCCCATATTTGCGGGTTTGTCGGCACTTGGAGCGTTGACTGGAGGCGCTGCAGCCGTTGCCAATGCTGTTGTGAGCGCCAACGATGCACAAAAACAATTAAGTGAAAGCAAGCGACACAACGACACAATGGAATCGATTGCGTTAGGAAATGGATTGTACTTGAAACGTATCTATCCAAAAAACCGCTAAGGTTGCCGAGACGGGCGATGAGTGACAGTGAACTGCTTATGTATGCCAAATATTACAAAATACAAGAATTTCGCGGTGTATTTATGCGCAATGAAATGCCGTCGCGCGTGCGCACCAACGAGTCAGGTATAGTTAATCTTGACGACAAATCGGGCGCGAGAACCCACTGGGTTGCCTACCGTAAGCGTGGTCGGTGCAGTACATATTTCGACAGTTGCGGCAATTTAAGCCCTCCAGAGGAACTCATCACGTATCTCGGTCCAAACACTACCATTACCTATAATTATAGAAGAAAGCAACAACCTAACACCGTGATATGCGGTCATCTTTGTCTCAAATTTCTAATGAAGAAAAACACCAATGCGGTGTCCTGAGAGCCCCCTCTATTACCGAATTGGTTCTCAGTGAGTCAACACCTAATCCATAGGATATGTCGCTAACGTTGACGCTGACAGGGAACAGTGCACAGCTGAATAGTGTATATTTTCCACCAATTTACCTTGAAGGTGAATACGCGCTTGGTCTGGTTCTATTTAACACATTCCGAACGTTGACGCAAGCAATAATATGTTGTATTACGGAGAGACGGACGACGACAAAGGATCGTCTATAGTGATACCGGAAGGTTCATACGAGCTTGACGACTTGAACACTTATCTGCAGCGTGAGTTTAGAGCACGCGGCGGCTATATTCAAATACAGCCAAATAATAACACGTTGACCAGTGAAATAAAGTGCAGTCATTGGCTGTACTTTGATAGATCTAACAGTTTACAAACACTGCTGGGATTTACAAGACGACGTCTGCCACCAAACACCTTGCATCGATCTGATTTACCCGTGAATATAATTCGTGTGAGTAATATACGAATCGAGTGCAACATTACAACAGGCTCATATGTTAACGGCCGCCTAGTAAATACAAAACACAAATTTTTCCCCTCTGTCCCCCAGGATATAAGATTATTGAAGCACCGCGCAACATCATATATCTTCCTGTGCGCGTTAAGGCAATAGAGGGTATCGCTGTTCGAATTACTGATCAGAACGGCGAATTGATTAATTTTCGCGGTGAAAGTGTTACTGTTCGATTGCACGTGACACGCAGCAGCAGCAACATCCTATCATAATGGTTGTCGTTTATTCAAAAACCAGTGTTTTGCGACACATAAAAAGGCTGGTGCAAAGAGGAGGCGAGTCAGAACACGCACGACTGCTCTAAAGTTAACAGCAAAGAATAAAGCTATACTTCGTGCGCTGGGCTATAAATTAGTATGTGCGTAAATATGAGTGTAACACCGTACGACGTGTTGTCAGTGCACGACGAAATTGCATTTGATGAGACAATTACACGTGTAGAGTTTCACACGCATCAGGCCTACAATACAAACTCGTATGAAAACAGTGCAGAGATTCGCATTCCTGTACATCAGCAAGACATATACACACTGCCGAGCGCTAGTTTTCTCTATGTTGAAGGCCGCATTGTGAGCAACATTGATGAAGCCGCGACGCTTGTTAACAATGGCATTGCGCACTTGTTTGACGAGATTCGCTATGAATTAAATAGTGTCGAAATAGATCGTACCCAGAGTTTGGGGCTAACAACAACAGCTAAAGGATATGTATCGTATACTCCGAACGAAGTTGTAGGACTTGAAAATGCCGGATGCTTGTCCTGGTGCGGGCAAAAAATGACGACAACGCTCTGATTAGTCCCACCAATGCAGAGGCTTCGGTCGAATTGACAAAAATACAATGGCGTGTTCCGTACGTGTATGTAGCGAGTTCAACTCGTTTGGCACTGCTTAAGCACGTTGAGCACAACAAGTCGATATTTATGAATTTCCGAAGTTGGTCCTCCTATGAATATCCGCTGTTGTCAACAACATCAAAGCACACGTGGTCGGTGAAAAACAGCAGTTACCTGGAGAAACCGCGCTATGTGATCGTCATGTTTCAAACGGACCGTAAACATAAACGCGATAAAAATGCAAGCGTATTTGACCACTGCACCGTTTCCAATCTAAAGTTATATTTGAACTCTGAATGTTATCCATATGATAACATGAATTTAGACTTTACAGCTGGTAATTATGCCCTGTTGTATGATATGTATTCCAGATTTCAATCATCCTATTACGGCCGCACAGCGTGCGAACCACTTCACGGTGTTCGAGAATTTCGTGAAAACACACCCATGTTCGTCATAGACTGTTCGCGGCAAAATGAAATGATGAAATCGGCAACGGTTGACATACGTTTAGAGTTTGAATCAAAAGATCCCTTTCCCGAAAATACTGCAGCCCATTGTATCATATTGCACGATCGCATTATCGAATATAATCCGCTGTCAAACATTGTTAAGAAGTTAGATTAGTTGTGGACGTGGTCGTGTGCAGACCTGCATAGAACTATGGGTGAAATAGTAATAGATTTGCAAGGATTTCGCGACGCAAACGGTTTCGTGGCCAAAGAGATCGCAGTATTGTGTATGGATGGACAGAAACTACATCATTTTCTAATCGCCCCTCCGCACCCGATCGAGTCGGCGGCAGTCTAACTGGTTAACAAGAAATTATCATGGATTAACGTGGAACGATGGCTGTGTCTCGTATCATAGACTCGACGATATATTTGCAGATATATATAAGAAGTGTACACGCGTCTATGTCAGAGGGCTTGAAAAAGAACAATTTTTATGACAATTTGGCACACCTGAACACCTCATCATTACAAATCTCGAAGACAATCCAAAACGTCCGTCATTACGTACGCAGCGCGAAAGGTGTTGCTATTTTCACAAAGCGATCGTCAGCCATAACCGACAACAAGCTGCAGCAGTGTGTGCCTTGCAAAACGCAGAAACATTACGTGTATGGCTTACAAGCCATACACGTAATTTTAACGCATTTGTTACATTTGTTTGATTCTACAGAATCAAAGAAATGTAACAAATGCTGTTGCATAAATGACGCACTTCAAAATTTCTATGATTGTGACGAAATTTTGTGCAACATGGACCTTGTTCATATTGCAAATCTACCAAAACCGGTGCTGTTGTCACCGACCATATGGACACAATTAGCCCATGTGACACACATGCTACCCGAGAAGTTAAAAGAAGATCCCGAAATACAAAGGTTTACATGTTAGATATATTTCATTGTATGTGTGTGTGTGCGTGTACACACATACACGTTTGTTATAATATTATATGTTTATTTTATAACTTAAGATTGTATCATGCTCTAGATATTTGTACACCCACCACATAGACACTCATAAATAAAGATTTAATACAAATATTAATGGTCTTTATATATTTAATTTATAAGTTTACATCCTCAAAATACCACGATCCCCTGAACATATATCACACACACACAGTATCCAAGAACACTAATAACTAGCATCGTCACACCCACCGTCATAGCATAGTCAGAGGTCAGCACAGCCACACATAATTAACCTATCCAAATCATTACATACAATACATTCACGTACACACACATACTCACACACATCAACCTCATACAAAAATTTATTTATTCTCTCTCTCTCCACATTATTAATCCACACAGTCTGAAATTTATTTCCGTCCACTTAAGCGCTTTCCATCAGTACGTCGGAGACCAGCAACGGGACAACATGTATACCATATATATATATATATATATATATATATATATATATATATATATATATATATATATATATATATATATATATATATATATATAGTTGAATTTTTAAAAGAAGTCACTTCAAGGCCATCGGTATGAACCACGGATACCTAATAACGTGTTTATATCTCTCTCATGTTTGTATGCATAAAAGAAGGTTGGATAGAGTACCCATATGTCGCGCGGGTTTTCGTGATTTCAGAATAGAGTACAGACATCCTTCGCTAGTCAATCGTTGTTGTGTCCAACGCAATGTATGTATAACATATGTTCATATGTATCATATTTTTTATTGAACACATAGGCGTTCGACGAAATTTCTACCGTATTTTCACATTATTGTGCAATTGTTTCTGCTTCTGTCAGTTTTTAGTTTGTGCAATTTTTACTTCGTTTTGATCGATTTCGTGTGTTCTATTCGTTCAATTTTGTGTTATTACTTTCAAAAAAATTAAAAGTTTATTATGTGCCTATTGACCTACACCACTGCTATTAACAAAATGGGCTAAAATCTTGAGTCGTATGGTGTATGTTTGACCTTGAAGTGACTTCTTTTAAAAATTCAACTGTATATATATATATATATATATATATATATATATATATATATATATATATATATATATATATATATATATATATATATATATATATATATATATATATATATATATATATATATATTGTAAGGAGGTTTCTTTATGCTGACCTCTCACGCTTATGCCGCACGTTGCTTTTCTTTTTGTTCGGGCGCCAATCAGTGGGGAAATAAGAACTTTAGTATAGGATAGGGAAAGGTGGGAAAGACGGTGATTCTTTTGACGTGCGGGCCCTGCCTTGGGAGGCAGTTCCAGGTCGTTGAGAAAATAACAAGAGCGTAGTTACTATTCAAAACACTTTTTATTTGTTGGTTAGGCGATAAAACATAACAACAATAATAGACAAATAACAGAATAATAACAGAATAACACGGATTATTTACAGACTTGTAACGGAAACAGTACTAATTGTTTAACAGAATAACAGAATAAATAACGGATTATTTACAGACTTGTAACGGAAACAGTACTAATTGTTTAACAGACTAACAGAATAAATAACGGATTATTTACAGACTCGTAACGGAAACAGTACTAAATATTTAACAGAATAACCAACGGTTTATTTACAGACTCGTAACGGAAAACAGTACTGAATATTTAACAGAATAACAGAATAAACAACGGATTATTTACAGACTCGTAATGGTAGCATTTACGTTTGTATTTTGCGTGTGTGTCTCGGTTAGGGAACCGACCAAGACGTGAGTGTGTGCGTGTGCGTCTCGGTTAGGGAACCGGCCAAGACGTATGTGTGTGTGTGCCTCGGTTAGGGACCGGCCAAGACGTGTGTGTGTGTGTGTGTACGTCTCGGTTAGGGAACCGGCCAAGACGTGTGTGTGTGTGCGCGCGTCTCAGTTAGGGAACCGGCCAAGACGTATGTGTGTGTGTGCGTCTCGGTTAGGGAACCGGCCAAGACGTGTGTGTGTGTGTGTGCGTCTCAGTTAGGGAACCGGCCAAGACGTGTGTGTGTGTGCGTCTCGGTTAGGGAACCGGCCAAGACGTGTGTGAGTCACACTAACAAATTATGAAAAGCTCACCGGTTACAGGTATACATGATAGTGCACAATAATCAGTTCGATATTTTATACCTCGGCGGAACAGCGGCGTGCTCTGGGTCTAGAGGCTCAGGGAACTGAGGCTCGAACAAGACTGACCTTTTTCTCAAATCGGGGCTGCTTTTATATGGTTTTTAGGGAGACAATTGCCGATCATCCCCAATAGGAATCGTCCACGTACCAGAGACGATGTCATTATTATCCAATAGCAGACCGGTAAAACATGGATATTTCATTGATTCCAACGCCGACGTGGTTAATGTTTAAACACAAATATTTAATATATAGTTATTCTATTGTTTATTGTTAGTTTAAATATTTCCCGCACAAACACTATTTTTAGTTCCATGTCTAGGGACTTTTCATTCACCTAGTTGGTGAACACGCGAACTTCACTTGTAAGTTGTTTAACCTCAAAATTGTGACAGTTTGAAATCTGTCTGTGTTTTAGGTAAATAAAACGTGACTTCGTCACATCCCCCTCTTACTTCGCGGAACAAAAACAAGAAAAAAATAATAATAATAAAAAAAAAGAACTTTAAGGTTCCGGGGGCTGGTAGTCAGGGTTGACTACTAGGGCGTACCGCACACCCCCTTCCGCCCGTGGAACTAGCATGCGGATCATGCGCAGATGGCGCTTTTTGGTGGGAAAATAGGTAGTGTTCGGGGTAGCGGTAATTTTCGTAATGTCCTGTTCGAGGCTCGAGCGGTGAAGTTTCGGCTTGGGGGGCGTGTTGTTTTTGTTATCACCTATTGGTGACGTATGTAGAATTAGGGAGTCGTCCTCGTCTTCCGGTTGCACATAGTTGGGCTTCTTCTCGGTTGCCGGTGGTCGTGTTGGTGGCCGTTTGACCGTCAATTTTCTACCTACCCTGGTTGATATTGGTGGTAGAGGGGCCTCGAATACTGGTAGGATCCGTGGAGGTCCTCGTGGAGCGGGTTTTGCCATCGGAAAAGGCAAGATTTTGTTTATTAGGAACATATCTGCGTTGGATATGGGCGATAATTCTCGTTGGTTTTTTTCGGTGCTCGGTCTATTGGGTAACCTATTGAAAACAGAACCAAAAAAAAAAGAAGAAAAAAGGATTTATTGATGATAGATTTTCAGGTCTTTTATGTGAATTCGCCGCAGTGACTTCCCCGTACTATCTTCCAGGTCGTACACCTGGGCGGATACCCGGTTGATTACTGTCCACGGTCCTGAGTAACGTGGTGCGAGTTTGGCGGCTATTCCCTGAGTGGCAATTGAGAGAGGATGTTCTCTCCGGAGAACGAGATCCCCAGTTTGGAACTTTCTGGCCCGCCTCCGCAAATTATAGTAATGGGCTTGTCCTGTAGCAGCTCGAGCTATATTTATCCGTGCCAACTGTTGGGCCTCCTGCATGGCCTTCATTTTCTCCAAATGGTGTTGCGGAACACCTTCGTCTTGGAGAGCGTCGGAAGGAACCTTTTCGTACAGGTTTGGTAACAACAGTTCGTTTCCAAAATTTAAGTAAGCAGGTGAGTAACCCGTACTTGTATGCCTGCACGAATTAATGGCAAGAATGAATTTTGGTAAATTCGCATCCCAAGTCTTGTGTCGGCCTTCACAGTATTGCGCAAGCATCGGCTTAAGTACACGGTTTACCCGTTCCACGGGGTTGGCTTGCGGTGTGTAGGGCGGTGTTAGTTGTTGACGTATATTATACGCTGCTAGCGTTTCTCGAACCAATTTGTTGTTAAATTCGGTGCCGTTGTCGGTGATAAGTGTTTTTGGACACCCATATCGGCAAATTATTAATTCCCGCAAAGCCTTTGTGATGGTAGCAACGGTGGCTTTACGTAGAGCCCGACACTCCACCCATTTTGTCATGCGGTTTTGGAAATACAACTATGTATTCGTGGCCGTTTGTAGTTCGTGGTAGTGGACCCACTACATCGCTGCTGACCACTTCCCATGGTTTCCCAATTTTGGGTGGTCCCATGACACCGTTGGTCATATTCTGCTTGGCTTTATATTTTTGACATGTCGGACAGTTTCGCACATATTTTGTGCCGTCCCTAAACATGCCAGGCCAATAATAGCGCAACGCTAGTCTCGCTAGTGTTTTGGCAATGCCCATATGTCCAGCTTCGGGCCGGTCGTGACATTCGGTGAGCACTAAGGTTCGATCATTCGTCGGGACGCAACGTTTCTACAACCGTTCTTGCTCCGTGTCAGAAAGATCAGTTGGATCCCAGAACTTGCGCTGTAATGTACCCTGTATGATGCGGTACTCTGATTGTTCAGTGGGCCTCAAGGAACTTTTGGTCATACCATGTACATCCGGTGGTGATGATGGCGAGAGCAGGCAAAGGTGTTGGCATTCGGCTGAGTGCGTCAGCTAATTGATTTAAAGATCCTTTGCGATATTCTACCTCGTAGTCGTATTGCTGGAGGAGAACGGCCCAACGTCCAAGACGACCGGTCGGATTCTGTAGCGTATTCAGCCATCGCAGCGCTTGGTGATCGGTTATTACCGTAAACTGGTAGCCTTCTACATACATCCTCATTTTCTGAATGCCCCAAACGATAGCCAAACATTCCTTCTCAATTATAGAATAATTCTTCCCAGCCGGAGATAGGGATCGGCTTGCGTAAGCAATCACGTGCTGATCCTCTGGAGCACCCTGTGTAAGAGCAGCTCCAATACCATAATCGCTGACTAAAATCGGGACAAGCAAGTACTGGGGCAGTAGTTAGACCCGTTTTTATTCGTTCGAATGCACACTGCTGGTCGGGACCCCAACTCCAGGGTCGTGCTTTCTGCAGTAACTGTGTTAATGGTGCCGCTTGACTAGAAAAATCTGATACGAACCGACGGTACCAAGATGCGGCGCCAAAAAACTGTCGCAATTGCCGAACATTGTTTGGTGGAGGAATTTGCGTTATAGCCTCCACTTTCTCTGGATCAGTACAGATGCCATCTTCTGTTATGACGTGTCCTAAATATTTAATGGAATTCAGGCCAAACTGACATTTGTCGGGGTTTATTCGTAGATTCGCAGTTCGCAGTCGCTGGAATACCTCCCGCAGATGTTGGATGTGGTCTGACAGCGTCTTACGACTACAATATCATCCAGGTAAGCGAATGCATGTGGTTCTATTTCTGGTCCGATAACACGATCTAGTAGTCGTTGGAATGTAGCCGGTGCGGCGTGCAATCCAAATGGCATTACTCGAAACTGGAAGAGACCGCGACCCGCTACCGTAAAGGCGGTAAGTGGTCGACTGGCAGGGGTGAGTGCAACTTGCCAATAGCCATTCTTGAGATCAATAGTTGAGATATATTTGGCGGGTCGGAGTTTATCCAGAATCGAGTTGATATATGGAAGCGGATATGCGTCTTTTTCTGTAACTTCGTTTATTTTACGAAAATCAATGCAAAAACGTGGTTTCCCATCTTTCTTCCGTACGATAACCGTTGGTGCGCTCCATGGACTACTAGAAGGTTCGATGATTCCATTAATCAACATTTCATTAACCTCTTGATCAATTACTTGTTGCATTTTGGGGTTACGCGGCATGTAACGCTGCTTAATCGGCAGATCTTGTTTCAGACGTATCTGATGTTCCAGTAACGGAGTGACCCCCGTTAGTTTCTTGAATTGAGACAATTCTTTCGTCAGGAAATCAGCTAACAGGTCGGACTCGCTATGTTTTGCTGCATGAGTTTGCGTCATTGGGTTTGTCGGTTTTTCCAAAACGGTTTCGGAACAAGTTTTATTTTGCAGCAGATTTTCCAGAACAGTTTCGGAGCTAATTTTGTTCTGCAAAACGGCAATGGATGTAGAAGGTTGACTGAATGAAATACGAAGCTGCCAGGGTTGGATGGACATCTTGAAAATTTGGGAGAGCGCACGCTTCGTTTTTATTTGCAGGTTCTATGCTTCGGAGCGGAACCTTCCCTGTGATTGGTTGCCCCGGTTGTCGTTTCCCGACTCGTTGAGTCCGCAGCAATTCCGAGTTAAAACTTCACAACGGCACATGTTGAACAAAACATCCTCTGGGGATTTGGGAATTTAATGCGGAAATGTCCAGTTTCTCCACAGCGCCAACACATCTGTCTGTTTAGTTCTACTCTTCGTGCCTCCGGTTGCGGCACAACTGTGTCTACAGCTGCAATACGAGGAGCACGATGGTTCTTGAAATCATTTTGTAACCGTTCGAAATTCTCGATTTCTTGGATTAATTCCCGCATGTTTTTGAAATCACGGCGTTTTATGTATTGCTTATAATCCGGTAAGAGGTTGTTATAAATCCGACATAGTGTTTGTTCCTCCGACATTCCACCATGACGCCGAATCTTTGTTTGGATATCAATTATATATTCGCGTCCTGTTTCTTGTGATTTTTGCCTCCGATTTCCAATTTCTTCTTCCAACACATAATCCGCAGGTAAATAATAGGCTCGGAAATCAATTAAAAAGTCTTCCCAGTTGGACTACAGTCCCCTGTTGTTCCGGTACCACAGCAATGCAGACCCTCGTAACAGCTCCGGTAAAGCTGTTAGTAACAGATTAGCGTTGATGCCATAGCTGTCCTTCAACTCCGCCAATCGTTCTAAGAACGTGACTCCGTCAGTTTTCCCGTCAAAGAAAGTGTTCCACTTTCTCACAGTCTCGCAAATAGTTCGGGTCCGGTCATTTGATGCGCCTGCCAATTGTGTCATCGGTCGCATGCAGTCAATTGCTAGGTTTGTAGTAGACTTTGTTAAATTCGCCGCAGGTTCGGCACCAGCGTCTGGCTCGATATTTATAATAGTTGATGGTCCTGTCAGGGCGATGTATTCGTTCGGGTTCTGCGGCAGTTTGTGTCGCAGATATTGGACCATCCGCTGTCGGAGCTCAAATGCGCGTCCAGCTGTATCCAGCCCGCGTTTCTTTAATTCATCCATTAACGCAAACTTGCGCAGTTTGTATACGCAGGAAACAGTGGTATCCTGGGCATCTTCCTCCTCATGTACATATCCATCTCCTGATTCCTTATCAGACATGCTTCTTTCTCAAGCGTCCCTGTTCGGGCGCCAAATTGTGAGGAGATTTCTTTATGCTGATCTCTCACGCTTATGCCGCACGTCGCGTTTCTTTTTGTTCGGGCGCCAATCAGTGGGGAAATAAGAACTTTAGTATAGGATAGGGAAAGGTGGGAAAGACGGTGATTCTTTCGACGTGCGGGCCCTGATAGCTTCTTGGGAGGCAGTTCCAGGTCGTTGAGAAAATAACAAGAGCGTAGTTATTATTCAAAACACTTTTTATTTGCTGGTTAGGCGATAAAACATAACAACAATAATAGACTAATAACAGAATAATAACAGAATAACACTAATTATTTACAGACTTGTAACGGAAACAGTACTAATTGTTTAACAGAATCATTAATATAATAACCCAGAAATGTTTGTATGTGAGTGTGTATGTGAGTGAGTGTGTATGTGTAGAACGCTTTTTTGTAAAAATGCAGATTGGCATAGACGGGGATCGAACTCACGACCTCCAGGGTGAAAGGCATGACACTTAGCCACTGCACCATGACGACTGTTAAAAATGTTATAAAAAATAATCAAATAGTTTATACTGAAATAAAACAATCACTACGATTCTGAAGTTCAGTCTGCTTTGAAATAGACAAAAACGAATCAAACGTCAGAATGAAATGTCAAAAAAGTTTTTGTGATAAATCTTCAATTCAAAGTTTAATCTTAAGTTATTTGAATAATCGATTCAAATAATAAACAGCAATCGTAAGTAAATTTATAATCCTGTTTTTTATATACAATCATAGAAACTGTCTAAATGATACAACACATATGCACCATACAAGGTTAAAATCAAAGTTAAACAAAATTTTGTTTAAATTTATCGGATGTTACACAGTGCATGATAAGCGATCGATTAGTTAATCTCAGCATAGTGATCTAAGAACAAAATAGCGTTCAAAAAAAGGACTCGATTTTTTCTTTATTATTATTTGCGATGTGGAAATTTGTATTACTATTATAGTCAAACGATACAAAATGAAGAAAAACCGTGTTATTATTAAATTACATGAAAATTCGCCATCAGTCAAAACTGACCCATGTTCTGTATACCATATGGGCACATGGTGCCCACGGGTGACCCTAGTAACAGAATAAATAACGGATTATTTACAAACTTGTAACGGAAACAGTACTGAATATTTAACAGAATAACAGAATAAACCACGGATTATTTACAGACTCGTAATGGTAGCATTTACGTTTGTATTTTGCGTGTGTGTCTCGGTTAGGGAACCGGGCAAGACGTGAGTGTGTGCGTGTGCGTCTCGGTTACGGAACCGGCCAAGACGTATGTGTGTGTGTGTGCCTCGGTTAGGGAACCGGCCAAGACTTGTGTGTGTGTGTGTGCGTCTCGGTTAGGGAACCGGCAAAGACGTATGTGTGTGTGTGTGCGTCTCAGTTAGGGAACCGGCCAAGACGTGTGTGTGCGTCTCAGTTAGGGAACCGGCCAAGACGTGTGTGTGTGTGCGTCTCGGTTAGGGAACCGGCCAAGACGTGTGTGTGTGTGTGTGAGTCACACTAACAAATTATGAAAAGCTCACCGGTTACAGATATACAGTTGAATTTTTAAAAGAAGTCACTTCAAGGCCATCGGTATGAACCAAGGATACCTAATAGCGTGTTTATTTCTCTCTCATGTTTGTATGCATAAGAGAAGGATGGATAGAGAACCCATATGTCGCGCGGGTTTTCGAGATTTCAGAATAGAGTACAGACATCCTTCGCTAGTCAATCGTTGTTGTGTCCAACGCAATGTATGTATAACATATGTTCGGTATTATATCATATTTTTTATTGAACACATAGGCGTTCGACGAAATTTCTACCGTATTTTCACATTATTGTGCAATTGTTTCTGCTTCTGTCAGTTCTTAGTTTGTGCAATTTTTACTTCGTTTTGATAGATTTCGTGTGTTCTATTCATTCAATTTTGTGTTATTACTTTCAAAAAAATTAAAAGTTTATTATGTGCCTATTGACCTACACCACTGCTATTAACAAAATGGGCGGGGCTAAAATCTTGAGTCGTATGGTGTATGTTTGACCTTGAAGTGACTTCTTTTAAAAATTCAACTGTACATGGTAGTGCACAATAATCAGTTCGATATTTTATACCTCGGCGGAATAGCGGCGTGCTCTGGGTCTAGAGGCTCAGGGAACTGAGGCTCGAACAAGACTGACCTTTTTCTCAAATCGGGGCTGCTTTTATATGGTTTTTAGGGAAACAATTGCCGATCATCCCCAATAGGAATCGTCCACGTACCAGAGATGATGTCATTATTATCCAATAGCAGACCGGTAAAACATGGATATTTCATTGTTTCCAACGCCGACGTGGTTAATGTTTAAACACAAATATTTAATATATAGTTATTCTATTGTTTATTGTTAGTTTAAATATTTCCCGCACAAACACTATTTTTAGTTCCATGTCTAGGGAATTTTCATTCACCTAGTTGGTGAACACGCGAACTTCACTCGTAAGTTGTTTAACCTCAAAATTGTGACAGTTTGAATTTAATCTGTCTGTGTTTTAGGTAAATAAAACGTGACTTCGTCACATTATATATATATATATTAAAAAATTAAAAATATTTCTTTTTTTTTTTTTTTTTTTGGTGACGCACGATCAGGACATAAATAAGCCACGCCCTGTCTACGCCAAGCCCTCTCCACACTACTGTCTGCCATGACGTATATAAGCCACGCCCTGTCTACCCAAAGTGCCCTCCTTACTACAAAAATTAAAAAATATATTTTTTAATTTTTACGTTTGCGTAGGTCATTGTGCGCTCGTGACGTCAATAAGCCACGCCCTGTCTAGCTAGAAGGGTATATATACTACTTACTGCCATATAGAGCTTTATAATTCAGTTTGAAGTCATTCTGCTTAAGGGGGCATGCACCTTTTGAGCACAAAAAAAAGCTGTTTTTTAACATTTTTTTTCTCAGGGTACGTTTGAGATATTCGCATGCGGTTTTTTGTATCGTATTTATTCAACTGTTTTCTTTCATAAGATATTTTTTAAAGTCGGGTACGTTCAGCCCCGGCGAAGATGTCCAGGTCCAAAGTGGGCAGCTTAATTTAGGCGCGCGGTAGCATAACTCTGGTCCCAGTTGTTTGAAAAAAAATAAAAAATAAGGGTTTTAAAGTATATTAAATTGTCTAGGAATTGATCTTCGGGTGGTCTATTTGGACCATAATTAGCAAAATGGCGACCATCGTACGAAAAAAGTTGTTTTGCCACTTTTTTTCTCCTTTGGCGGGCTTTAAAAAATATTAACAACTGTCGGACACACTTCGTCGAGGATCAACTCCTAGAGAATTTTATTACCTTTAACATGCACTTATCGAGAGTTAAATCGGTTAATTTGTTGTCGAGATATTCTACCGCGCGACTTAGAAAATATGGTTTCGAGAAAAACGCGTTTAAAGTTTCAGATTAAGTTATTTATTGTTGTCAAACACATTTATTTTTATTTAATATCATAAGATTGAGAATAACAGCTCAATTATTGTTCGTGGATTACGATGTAAGTTTATGGAAAATGATAGTGGTTCTATTTGATCGCGATTGTTATAAACAAATTAGTTAATTATTTAAACTTTGAAGTTTAAATAAGAGTTACATTTTTCGTGATACTTATGGTGAAGTGTTGTGGTGGGGGTAAGAACATCTCTGGGTATACGTTTGAGACGACGGAAATGGAAGAAGTGCCGAGTATCACGAAGGGCGAGACCCATATGGGAATGCGAACGAATAGGAAAGTATAATTAGTCAAATATTTTAAGAATATGTGTTCTGATTCGTTTTCGACTGATTTTTTTGTAGTGACGTCATTATTGGCGAGGGTGGAGTTAAGAATCTGAAGACATTGAGGAACATATTTGTATTTTGAGAAGACAGTCAGATTTTCTCTGTCAAAACCAGCAGACGTATAATATTGCGACTAGATATTACAAGTTTCGAATATTGTATTTCTTTGGATTCTAAGTTTTGATCAGTATTGTATTTGTTTCGTTGATTGGACTTGAGGCTGCACCCATTTGCGAGTGTAGGTTTCGTTCAAACTACAAATCAAGTACTTTGTGATTAATTCCAGTATTTAAGGACCTACAAATATTGTATTACTTGAACTCTCAAGTTTTGATCAGTATTGTATTTAGGCATCTTTTTTTGGCCTAACCACAGCTAACCCGGTTGGTGCTTTCAGTAACTTGTGCATTCGAGTGACGGCTGACGGGTTACTCCAAAGAGGTTAGCGCTGGGTTACTGACATGTCTAACCCTGCTCTGTAGTAGGGTTACGCATGCTGGCTCTGGCTCTGGGTTACGGGTTGCTGCATTTGCCGCCATTTGACTTAGTTCTATTTGAAATGGCATCAGTAAATAGTGAATATATTTGTGAAAAATGTGGAGTGCAAGCAGATCTTGGTTTTATTGAGAGGCATATTCAAACATTTCATATCTTTGAAGGTAAGCTTATATATAGCTAAGTATATTTATGGCTTATATATATAGATATTGGAGGTTATGTTTGTTTGTTTGTTATTTATTATTGGAGCTGATGAGAACCAAACGAATGCTGAAAACATTCAAATCAATAGTAATGGTATGTAATTATTCAGAAACAAAAAAAGAAATTAGATATTTATTTTGTAGATGAAAATGATGTTGAAGAATTTGGCCGCAAAAATTAAAAATATGTTGTAATAATAATTCAAGATCAAATGTATTTAAAAGTAAAGAAAATAAAAACATAAGCCTACTTTTTGAAAACATTTAGCGCTTAAATTTAAATTGAATATTTCAATAACCTGTCCATTTCACTGGGGTTACTGACTTGTTACCGCCATATTGTAACCCGTGCTAACCACTTCTCCAACCAAATCCTACCCGGGTTGGCTCAAAAAAAGATGTCTATAGAGGTGAAGTTTGCATGTTTGTACCGTTCTTAATGTAAAGCTGGTGGGTATGAGTTATTTTTTTAAATATAGGCTCAAGCTTCAACTATAGATTCATGTATGCTGTAACCAGCTTTACAATAAGAACGGTACAAACATGCAAACTTCACCTCTATGTTAAATCCCATAAGAAACGAAAATGGCCTCGGCCGCATCTGAATTTTGCCGCCATTTACGCGTCATCACTTTTGTAGTCCATAGCGCATTGCATTGCCGTTTCAAGTTATGAAAGAATGAATTTGCATTTATCTTTAATTTAGAAATGCACACTTATTAAACATGTTCCTCAATGTTCCCGACATTTTATTGAAGCTGTTTACATTTGTCACTATCAGATTTCTCAAATTTTCAATAACTTAACACATAAGAGAATGGCGGCCTATATAGTATCGGTTATCGGTGCGTCCCATAAGATTAACCCAGAATGCGTGGACACGTGAATGTTGAGCAGATCCATTTTTGTATTTCGCGGGCGGATGTGACATGGTTACTTTTTTCGTCTATTGCAGCAACATCAACTGTTGCTATATTACAGAATAGGTACCCGGCGATTTTAGACCAGCGTCCTTATCCAATTGGCAAATTATAAACCATTGGCTTTTCCTTACTTGGATATATTTTCTCCTGGAAATTGTAATATTTTTGCGGTTCCTTTAGACTTGACCATAGTTTCCAATTGACATGTATATATTTGAAATGTTGAATTATAAAATACATTAAAGAGATTAAACAAAAGTATAAACATTTCTAGACTTAAGATTTGAGTAAATCACATTTTGTAATATGCATTTACAAGAAACCAAAACACAACAATTAGTATAATAGATAAATAATAACATAAAATAAAATCAAACTCTTTGGGTAGGCACACAAATAATTATTATATATCTATACCAACACGTACAAAAAATATGGATATTGATATTTATATAATAATAAATCATATATTATTACTATTATAAATTATACGTCGCACAACGCCTGGTGGCTGAGCAATTTCGAAGCGGGGTAAAGTCTGAGACAGAACTCGCACGGGAGCTCGACCTCGGGACTTGACGGAGGCCGAGCCACCGGCATTTGTAGCGGTCCGTCGACCACAAACTGAGCCAAGTCAGGCCTGCAACCAGTCTACGAAAATTCCATTATTTACTCACTAATCTTAATCAACCAACAAATAAATAAATACAGTACCTCATGTTGTACTAATTCCATCGCAGGTATCATTTTTGTACAAAATTCACAGGGTAGCGTCACCGCGGCCATGAAATCAGCAAACCTTGGGGACTCTGCCACCGCGGCCGTTGGAACACAAACTGGAGGTGGGGGAGCTGGCGCTTTTTTCTTTGAAGTTCTGGGTACGGCACCCAAGTCACTATAAGAGAATAAAATAGGATATTTGTTCACACACTCGTTCTCTGTTTAGCAACGGGAAATATCTATTAATTTGTGATATATTAAGCTTATATATATATATATAATTTAGTAAAACGTGCCGCGTAGAGCCATACAATATCTACAATATATGGCATATTCTTTTACAATTTTACTTTTATTGTAGCTGTAAAATGATAAATAGTTTTTTCTATTTTGGAATTTACCATTTTACAACTATAATAATAAAATTTCTTTGTAAAAAATATGTCATATTGTAGATATTATATGGTACTAGACGGCATGTTTTACGAAATTTTTTATATAAAGCGTAATATGTCAGAAATTAATAGCTATTTGCCGTTGCCAGACAGAGACCGTGATATAAGCAGATTAATAGTATTTATTTAGTTAACAAATGACGATGGCCATTCATAAAAAAACGGTTGTAACCAGCATTAGTTTTTTATATCACAAATTTGAGAATTTTACAGTTTGTTTCGTGTTGCTAATAAACAATACGCTCGAAACACGTTCTCAACCGATCTATTTCTGATAACAAATGTCAAATATCGAATTATTTGAGTTTATTTTGTTTCCCTGTCAAAATGTTGTCAGGCATAGTTCATACGATTTATTAAATATACTCCCCATATAAGTGTATCTATGGGAACGTAAATAATAAATTTTAGATTTTCTGTAGCAGTTTTCTCGTAACTGGTACATTTTTTGATATATTAGTATCTTACATTATTAACATAACTAATTTTGCATAAAGTTCAGCCGTTCTAGTGATATTGGAGAAAGTTAAAAAAATGCATAGAGTAAACATGCACTTCCGGTTTGAATATTCTTTTCAAAAACCAGAGGTGCATATCTAGACCATATACAAGTCTTAAATTTGAAGTTTTACGTTAGATAGTTTTGGCTCTAGAGCGTTCACAGACAGACAGGCAGACAGACGTCATTCCGAAAATAGTCACATATGATTCAGTATGAAGTTTCACAATTTTACGTTCGACAATTTTGGCTCTAAAGCGGACGTCACTCCGAAAATAGTCACATTTGGTTCTGAGAGAGTTAAAACGTGTATTTTCATGTAATCTCGTTCGAAATTTTTCATGATTACAAGACTTACTTATTACTGCGTATAAGAAAGTAAAAAGAAATATTACCGCTGTTTTGGAACAGTTCCATTTGAAGTGGACGTGTGTTTCTTGAGAGCTCCCGTGCTAGGGCGCACCAATGGTTGTCCATTGCTCAATGGCAGTGGCGCCTCGGCGGCTCCTAAATAATTAAAGTACTTTTTTGGTTTGTCCGAATTTAAATTCTTCTTTGGTATTTCATCATCGAGCGGCATCGCGTTTACCGCGAAACTCTTGTTCTTCTCGTACGGCACCAGATTCGTGACGAATTTGTCGCGAGGTTTTTTATTGGTAGCAGACAGCATCTCGTTAGCCGCAGAAGGTGCCGTACGAGTTTCATGCACCGAACTAAGATACGAGTTCTTGATCTCGTTTAAATCATGACGCGCCAGTTTGACTTTTGCTCGCAAGTCCTCGGAGGCGTCGTATGGTGTGATGAAGGTACGTGGGGCGTCACGAGGCGCCCCCACGTCGTCCAACAGCACAGGCCGTTTGTAATCGGTTTTGTCAGCGCACGAAGTCTCAACAGTTTCGTTTACGTTGACTGGAGGCAGAGCGCTTCGCAGTGGTCGAAAATCGGTTAAAGAAGATCGTGCTGGTCGGTTACGGGGGGCACTTGGTGCCCGAGTCTCCCAGGACGGAGCAGGGCCTGGTTCTTTAGCAAGGAGAGGGAAAGAGAAAAAACCACGTATTTATAAGTATAACTAGAGATTAGATTAATGGTGCGATTTTGAGCCAGTCTATAGGTCTATAAGGAGAATCAGTAAGATTTTGAAAAAGCTGTAGTACTTTAATGGAGACATATTTTAGTATTATTAATTACACATATCATGTATTATGTTTGATATATCTTAAAGAATCAGTTTAGAAATGATTTACAATTCAATTAAAATATATATATATATATATATATATATATATATATATATATATATATATATATATAACACTATCAATATTTTACGGATTGTACGTATAGATGCATACATTAGCTCAGAATTGCACCATAAATCATATTATTGTTATCATTTATTATAATGAAGGACATAAAAAATATTATCATTCGGTTATCAATTATTTATTGTAACAATTGACATGATGCAAGTGTCGTGTTTAATATATATTTATTTATGCCAGATTATAAATGTTCTAGTTTCAGAGATGTATTTTTATAAATATTTGCGCCTAGAAATTATGACGTCATGCTCCCCTGGTATTTTTTATGACAAGTAGATAATGGGGTTATTTTAATACTAGGTGTTGGCGTACATATAGTATAAGCACCATTACTGTTTTGTTTTCTGATCTGTCATTTGACATTTCAAGTTTACTTTCTACGTTTCAAACTTTTAATACGCTTTATTATTTCAAATCAGTCTTTTTCAAGACTACTGGGTATCAGTTTTATTTATGAACGTAGTTCGGTGTATCAGATGAGTTTTTGCCAGATGGGACAAAACTTTTTCTAACAATAGGCATGTGGCAAGCTTTTGATGTGGAGAAAATAACATTTATATCTTAATTTAGAACCAATTTAATTACTATAACCAGTATCAATTTATTAAATAACGCTCAACTTCAATACTAATTTAATATTGAAATTTATAACTAGAATTCCAATTTTTAGAACCAGATTTTTGTATCTCCTCCACTTTATAGTAACAGTGTTGCTTGTAATGCAATAATAATACTATACTTGTAACAAAAACCCTTCAAAAAAAAAAAAAATTATAAAAAAGCTTGCCACATGCGAATTATAAAGAACATAAGACTTAAAGAGGTTAGGTAGCATTTTTCTGACAGCTAACAGCGTTGCCGAATCTACTTATGAAAACAACTAAAATTTATTACCAACTTAATGGTAATAGCCCTATCCCCCACTCCAAATAAGTGTATTAGGTGTAGGCCTATAAGGCGCGAAACCTAAATAATTCGTATCTTCTGTAATTTGAAGATTTCAGAAAAACAAAAAAATATGTATAGTTTAAAATATCAATGTAAAGGCTTACCACAAGGCTATTTGCAGAAAAATATTTGAAATATCAATATACCAGAATCAAATATATGTTGTAGATTGATTTTTACTTTCTTTTACAGAGTAATAAGTAAGTCTTGTAATCATGAAAAATTTCGAGCTCGAGATTTCAACGAATATACACGTTTTGACCTACCCTGAATCATATGTGACTATTTTCGGAATGACGTCTGTCTGCCTGTCTGTCTGTGAACGCTCTAGAGCCAAAACTATCGAACGTAAAACTTCAAATTTAAGACTTGTATATGGTCTAGATGTGCATCTCTTATTTTTGAAAAGAATATTCAAACCGGAATTGCATGTTTACTCTATGCAATACAAAATTGTCTTTATTTTTACTGGATTGACAACATTGTTAAATGGAAGGAGAGGAGAAAAATTCAAAATTCTAGTGTAAATTTCAAATATGAATAAACTAAACTTATTGGAACAATTAGAGATTAGAAAAACAGTTCACGGAAAGAAGAACAGCACAAACGATCAACTGGATGTCAACTCGCCACCGCTCATTAACTTATGCCTTTAACCATTTAGTTAACCATTTAACCACACTTGTCAATTTTTTGTATTAGTTCCTGATGATGACCGAAAGGTCGAAACATATGTAGAATTTTAATAAAAAACTATTGTGAAACTTACCAAGTGCCTTTTTTTTTTGAAATTTATAATATTTAAAAATGTTTCACCAAGTGCCCGCCAACGAAAGTATTCAAGTAACGTAATTTTATGCATTATATGTTAGTCATAATATTACAAAATAATAATGTATATGTTTCTTCGCCATAAAAAAAAAGTATGCATCATCCCAATTGTTGGTTTCGCTATAAATTTCGATTGAAATACATTCATTCTGATTCGATGAATATAATTACCATCATCCAACTTTAAGAATCCATGGTTGGAATCTAAATGTAGCTTCTTGTATTTCATCATCACTAGTTCAGCGCAATCCTCGCATCGTTCCGTCCTTGCACCGCAATAATTCTCATGATCAGGAATATCACAATTCGGTAAATCTAATTCACAATACTGACAAGCGATCACTCGTTTACCGCAGGAATTTGCCTTGTGATGTTCCATTGCGCCATTTTGTACTTTGAATCGGCAATCTTTACACTCCACTGTAAATATATTTCATAAAACAAGATTCGGTACGTACAACGCACCGATGCGTCCAGCTCGCCTTATAAGTAATATATACGATGCGAGTAGCGGTTCGTACGAAGTACCGAAGAAGCTAAAGCATTCGGTCGTATGTTTGTAGCATTCTTGGATCAAAAAAATGTCATTAACAAAAAGTGTTTGTCTCGTAGCCCTGAATCCAAAAATATATATAACTTATATACTTCGATGTTAGTCGTCGCTCGCTCGTAAGATCAAATTTGTGCCCTCTACTCCTCTGAAGGTACCGGAGCGATTCACACCAAATTTGGTACACATATTATTTGGCATCCCATTTGAATCCGCTCGCATTATTAATTCAATCGCCCGTATACTTCTCGAGTTATAGGGTCCCAAAATTTGGAGCCACCTTTAATACAGCCCTTATAAAAATAATTAAAACACTCAAAAATTCTACTAAAAATTCTAAGACATTTTATGCCTACAAGATTTTTTTTCATATTATTAACCCAAAGCCCGAAAAAAATTATTAAATATTATAATTTTGAATTTTAAAATATGCAATAATTTTTTTTTATCAATATAATCTTCAAAAAATTGTAATTGTAATCTATAACATTTTTTCAAATTGTTAACCAAAAGGTCATAATAATTAAAAACCACTGCTCACAACGCATATTTTACCTAAAAGCGAGCGCATTGGTGCGTTTTACGCGTACAAAATCATATTTATTAACAATTTGAAAAAATATTATAAATTTAAAAAGTATTTTTTACAATTATTTTGATAAAAAAATGAAAAAATTCAAAATTATAATATTAAATAATTTTTTATGGCCTTTGGGTTAACCATTGTGAAAATATCTTGTAGACATAAAATATCTTAGAATATTTAGTAGAATTTTTGGGTGTATTAATTATTTTTATAAGGGCAGTATTAAGGGGGGCTCCAAATTTTGTGGCCCTATAACTCGGGAAGTATACGGGCGATTGGATTTAAACTGCGAGCGGATTCAAATGGGATGCCAAATAATATGTGTACTAAATTTAGATTATATTGTTAAAACAAATATTTTAGTGCATATTTTAAAATTCAAAATTATAATATTTAATTTTTTTTTTTCGGGCTTTGGGTTAACAAAATGAGATAATCTTGTAGACATAAAATATCTTAGAATGCCAAATTACATATGTATCAAATTTTGTGTGAATAGCTGTGGTACCTTCAGAGTAGAGGGCACAAATTTGGTCTTACGACCGAGCGACGATTAACATCCAGGTATATGAGTTATATATATATATATATATATATTTGGAATGAAGGCGACGAGACAAACACTATTTGTTATGAAAATGTTTTGATTCGAGAATGCTAACCGAATGCTTTAGCTTCTTCGGTACTAACAATGGCTATATAGGGATACTTTTAAAAGAAAAACGTCCAAAAACATATATAAATACGGTTGAATATTGTTTATGCGGTTGCGGTCAGGGATGTACCGCCTAGCCTGACAAAACCGCATTTATATAGGTATAGCATATTATAATACACGTTATGCGGTGAACAGTAGAAAAAAAAGGTGAATGAAATGTGCGATTACTATACCTAATGTATGTTGTTGTTGCTTGTGTTCTTTTAAATGCGCCTTTGGGACTGCGTCCCCACAAACGGGGCAAACTGCCATGTTGCGAGCGCAATGCGCTACATGCATCAAGTAGTTTGCTTGGGGCACTTCTTTTTTGCTGCAAACAAAAGTTTGGTTATGTTCGCCGGATTAAATTCTAGTTTTTGGTAGAGTAATTTACGCACGAATCAAAGACAATTTGCATTAATAGAAATTCTTAATTCATTAGTAAATAATATACAAGTAATTGTGGCATGTTGGAAAACAAAGAGGTTATTTTTAATCAATCCTTTTGTTGAACCAAAAATAGCAATGGATTTTTATCAATTTAATTGTTTTAATAGATTTGATGTAATTTATATGCGTTAACGTACCAATTGTGGCATATTTCTGTTTCCATCGGCAAATCATTTTGTTGGTTCATGATGACAGCGAGATGATGCTTGAAACTTGAACTTGTCGCTCGAATCAACACAATACACAAATTTAGATTTGATTTTGTTGTTTTTCTTCCGCACACGTATACCGTATAGTATAGTCACACGCATAACATATCCTTCGACTAAAGTTTATTTTTAGTATATACGAAATTATTTATTTATTTATACATATCTTTCCTCCTCTAACCTTCCTCCACCCACGTCTATAGATTAAAATAATAAAAATGTATAATCAGTCATTCAATTTGCTCTTTATCATATTTTGTTTTACTATAAATATAGGCATTTTTATTATGAGAATCTTATTGATATATACAAGTGTACAATACATTGGAATGTAAACAAATCAAAAAGAATAATAATGAACCGCACGTAAAAAAGACATAAGTTTAAAACTATACACGTAATAGTTGAGTATTTTCTTTAGAAAAAATAAATATTATCTCTACATTATTCATAATATATCTTATATAATTAATATTAAAATGGAATGTTTTTTTTAAATCTCTCTAATTCACAATATGCTACCAACAGCAGTCTCCAATTCGCTTTCATTCAGTTCTTCATTATAATCTTCATCCTCGTCCATTTCGCATTGTTCCAGCGAAATTGATCGTATCGCATCATCAACTTCGCTTTGTTTTACTACAAACGCTGTAGTTGCTTCCGCCCATTTCTCCTCTTCTTCTTCTTCTTCTTCATCGCTGCAAACCTCCATTTTAACATCGTACGCATCGACCACCTCGATTTCATACGCCTCCACCAGCTGCGGCTCTTCTTTCTCCTCGAACTCTGTCTTGACTTGTAACTGTACCGACCGATTCTCTCCGATCATGTTTTTGAGCATCTCTTGCTCCAGTTCGTTCTCCGTAAGATGTTCTGCCACATCTGAAGTCGGGGAATCAGACTCTTCCTCCGAGCTACTCTGAGAGGGATCTGCAGCTATAGGAGTTTGGCTATTCGAATCCGATGATGCTTCGATTTCTTCAATCATACTCTCATAATTGATATCTAACACTTCTTGTTTAATTACTAGTGGAGTTTGGTCAGGTTCTTCTTCGTCCTCTTCCTTGTCTTCATCTTCTGTATCACTATCGCTGTCTGACTCTGCCTTTAATTCTGGCTCACATTCATTCTGAAATTAATTACCAAGGTATTCATTATTAGCTACAAGCTGTCAAGTAAAAATACAGTTATACTAATAATTTTATTTGTCACGTTCTTTTATGGTTATTTATCGTTTTAGGTTCAGTGTCGACAGTAATGACTGAAATAATATTAATTTTATCATTAACATTATCTACTAGCAATGGTAAAAAAAAACCAAGGGAGAATGACGTCACGATCCTTGTCGTAATGATGTTTATTAATGCATAAATCTAGACTTAGAAAAAAAATATATATATATATATAAAATGTAAACATACATAAAATAAAACAATATGTGTAATTCGACAATAGTTACCTCATCATTATCGTCATCCTCCTCCTGTTCATCATCATCATCGTCTTCATCATCCTCAACAAAATCATCTTGTTCGTCTTCCTCGATCTTCTCCGTTTCCTGTTCTTCTTTGGACTGATTAGATTCATCTTCAGTGAAACCAACATGGATGGCCATATGCAGTTTCAGTTTGGAGCTGGCGTTATGATAGCGGCCGCATATTTTGCAAATGAAATTCGAACCGAATCCGCAGCCGTGCAAGAGGTTTGGATGAGTGTCGCGCAGATGTGTTTGCAATCGCGCGTAAGTGGCATTCGTTTTGAGGCAAATGCCGCAAACGGTGGCCGCCACTTGTTTATGACACCGAATGTAGTGTTGCCACAAATGTTTCTTGGCGGGCCACACTTTCAAGCAGATCTCGCACAACGAAGGATCGTTACTATTTACGTAGACAGTGCGTTTGGAACTGTTCTGCAATATGTCGCCGGAATCACATTTATTATTAGTGTTTGGTGGTACTGATGTTGCGCTGTCTAACGCCTCAGGTTCCGCGATTGTCTTGCTCGGTTGGTTTGATCTAGAAATTAATTAAATAATATAATTAATTATATACGTATATATAAACACCCAAATATATGTGTAGAACGCTTTGTTTGTTTTTATGGCCAGGCCTTCTTTACAGTGGTGACATTGGTTATTTATAAAAAGAACAATTAATTAAACGTCAACAATATTATTTTTTGTCAAAATAAATATATTGTTTGTGAATAATGTATACAAAAATAGAAGCAGTAACTAGGTGTAATATACATATTGTGTGAATTGCGAGAAGTAGTAAGATTATTTATAATCACCGTCAGCGTTCACACCACAGATAACATCACATCTATTATTTGAGTTTTGAATAAACGTCAAAATGCCGACAGTTTGTTGCATATAGAGTAGTGGAAATATTAAAGAAATTATAATTTTGTAGTATTTTATAATTTCTTTATAATATTAATTATAGGTGATATTTAGTGAACAAAGATGATATTTCCAACTGCATAATGTTTTAAAATATTTAACAAAATTTCAATTATTAAAAAAAAAAAGGCATTTAATTTTTCAATAGGATTATTTAAATATTTATCCCTTTCTAGAGCACAATGGTTCCATTATAAAATGTAGATTGTATTTGGGATGATTTTAATCATTTGAACACAAAAGTGTCATGTCCTAAATAATTTTGCAAGTCTTTAATATGAAACATACCAATATTTGTTCCTTAGACCGCAAAGGTCCCACAGTAAAATGTAGATGTAGCTAAAGGATAATTTTAAAAATTTCCTAATTAATAATGTAAAATATTTAATCCACAAAAGTAAAGATTCTTCAACAAAAAAGATTTGAATTATTTTTAATGATTGTTTTTATGTTCAGAATATAAATGGATCTTTTTGAGTTTTTATGTATTGTTGTTTAATGTTACCTTTTGTGATGATTCATCTTAGACAGATCATCCTCCTTCTCATCTTCCTCCTCGTATTTGGCCTCCGTGGTGATTTTCTTCCCCATAAGACGTTTCTCGAGCAGAGACAACTTGGCATCTTGCGTTCCCTTACCAAACAGTCCATTCTGCACTTTGATAACCTTCAGTTCCTCTTCGGGCGATGGCGTTTCTTCTTCCGTATCATCATCCGATGTTGAGGATGACGATGCCGATGATTCGGCTACCGGTGCTGGATCTTCTACAGATGCCCCATTGCGTTCTTCTACAGTAGCAATGACGTGATTCTTTAATTTCGGTTGTTGTTGCGCCGTAATTACTGGTTTTGAAACGGTGGTTCCATTCCGCAAGTGTTCCCGCTCGAAATGCAATTGCAGCTCGCGATCCGTTTCAAACACGTCCAGACAAGCTTTGCACGCTTTAAAAATGCGGCCGTGTGATTTATTCAAGTGATCATAAGTCTTCCATTTGCTGCCATAGTTTTTGCCGCAAACAGTACACGAGGTAAGCGGTTGAAGCTGATCGCCATGAACTAATCGCACGTGTTCCTTCAGTATGTGTTGTGTTTCGAATAGTTTTAGACAGATGCCGCAACTTAGACTGAGGATTTTGCGGTGCAGCGATAAAATGTGCATTTTTAGCTTGATCTTGGTGGGCAGATCGTCGCCGCAGAACTGGCAGACGTGCGAGTCACGATGATCGGATTTGTGGCGCGCTAAGTCTGAGCGCGAACGCAAGATTTGGCCGCAGTGGCATTGCAACGCCTCTGAGTTCGGATGAGTGAAGCGGATGTGGGAAACTATTTCGCATTTGCTTTGGACTGCTACGTGGCATATTTCGCATGTGTATTCAGAGTGATAGTTTACTAAATGTTTTGCAAGCGATTGGCGGTCTTTAAAGATGCGAGAGCAAGTTTTGCAGCGTGTTAATAAGTCTTTCTGGAGACGTGGGCGACAGTTCTTTTTGTGCTTGATCAACAGGTTCTTTTTGTGGAAGCCTTTGAAACACTTGGCGCACTTGAAGGGCCCCTCGTTCTGTCGCGGAGAATAATTCGTGATTATATTTGTGTACAGATCACTAGAAGAATCAATTTCTTTTGGTGCTGCTATTGCCATGTTTACATTCAACTTTTTACCATGTTTAGTGGTTTGGATTAAATCATGTTTTACATCGATTTTATTATTTTTATTATGTCGTTTTGTCAACAAATCTTGCTTAAGGAAACTTTGTCGTACAGATTTGAAATCAAACCCTTGGAATTTTTGATTTAATAGATCATCTTCATCATCGTTCTCTTCTTTCACTGTTACTTCAAGCTCATCTAGAGGCAGCTGAAGATCTGGAGATTTGGTGCGTTTGTCTTTATTGGCCGAAACTGTTGGTGCTGGCGTTTTTGTTGAGTGCATTTTATTAAAATGTTGCGCTAGGTGATATTTAGAGGCGCTCGTTTTGTAGCACTGGTGACACGTGATCGACGGGTGACCCTTGTGCACGCGATTCACGTGCTTCCACAGGTGCGAGTTGCGACCGTAGAACTTAGGACATAGGTCACAGTGGAAGATTTGGTGCTGCGAACGGCGGTGCGTCGAGTATTCCCCGAACGACAGAAACGCGCTGGTGTCCGGGCATTCGATACACGAATATTGACTCTTTTGCGGGATAGGAACAGGCTGCGTTTGGACAGGGGGCAGAGGCTCCGATACAACTTCTTCTGTTCAACACAAATAATTAATTAATTTTTATAAATATGCGCAGAAACATTCAGTGGTTCGTCTACTTCTATATACAGTAGGCTCACTTATAATGGAGTAATTCATAGGTACAGGCATCAATGCCTTCAGCTCGCCTGGACCGATTGCCTGTTTATATTAATATAGAAAACTATTTTTAACAACAGATATTTCAATGAAGAAACTCTATTTATGTCTACTTAATTTAAAAATGATATAAAGATAATAATGACAATGTTATGGATTCATGGCAACCATACTATGATTCAAAATTATTATTATTAAAACGTTGTAGATATAAAAAGACTAATACTTTGTTACTATCATTTACGAAGTAATAAATAAATATAGGGATCACCAAAAAAAAAAAAAAAAAAACCTCGAGATATCAACGAATATACACGTTTTGATCTTCCCTGAATCGAAAGTGACTATTTTCGGAGTGACGCCTCTGTGTGTGTGTGTGTGTGTCTGTGTGTGAACGCTCTAGAGCCAAAACTGTCGAGCGTAAAATTGTGAAACTTCAAACTTAAGACTTGTATATGGTCTAGATGTGCACTTTCTATTTTTGAAAAGAATATTCAAACCAGAAGTGCAAGTTTACTATATGTATTTCTTGTTCTATCTCTAATATCACTATAATGGTTATGTTCATAATGAAAGATATTAAAATTTCGCACAACTTTTGTTTGAAAAGTTTCTTTAAAAAATGTACCAGTTTCGAGAAAACCGCTATGGAAAATTTTGAAATTCTTATTTATATTGAAATGGAAATGCATTTGTAAGAATTTTTCTTATAGTTCATATTATCTATGCCCGAATAAAATTTGACAAAGAAACAAAATATAAATAATGTATGTCATTTTGCACTGTTTAACACTTATAGATCGACTGCGAAGATGAATTTCAAAGGATCAACATCTATGTATCATATTGAAGGAACAATATTTAATATCATAATAAACTAATTGGTACAATTTTAGGGTATTACTGGGGAGTATTAGTATTTATCGACAGTTTGTTTAAAATATATATTTTTAATGAAAATTACGCAAAAGAAAGTACTGTGTTGGTCACAACTAATTATTTCTTTAGAGCACATCAAAAAATGTCACTAAAAATCGTTAGACTTTTTATATCAATTACATTTTATCAAATTGTGAACCCAAAAGCCATAATAATTGAAAACAAATTTAAAATTTTATGCGTAAGCGCATATATATTATTTTTGTAAAGCGAACTGAAGGCATAGGTGCCTGTACCTAATCTTGTAATAAGTCTTACCCGGAGTTTCTTGATTTTTCTGTCGTCGTGGTCCAAGAACATCGCTGATTTTCACCAATTCTGGAATCTTCCGATTCTTACAAGGTGGTGGTGGTGGTGGTGTTGGCTGTGGAGCAGGTGGGGTCGCAGGCTTCGCAGTAACACTAGTACTGCCGTAGACTTGTGCTAAATCGATGCCATGGGTTTCGTACATATGCGCAGCGAGAGCTAGTAGTCCTGGCGTCTGTTGATCGCACAACAGACACGCTTGCCGCTGCGTTTGGCAAGCAGGAGGCGCTGTGAGCGCTGTGGGCGCTGTAGGCGGGGCGTACCGTGCCGGCGATTGCAACGGTTCGCGAATTATCGAAAGGCCGGCGGGCAGCGACAGCAGCGGCGACGGATCGTCCATCATGAGCAGCGCGGCAGCGTCGTTATTGGCGAAGTAGGACGTTTTCTTTGGTGTCGCCACATGGTATTCCACACGTTTGGGGGCCTTGCTCTTGCGCCTGCTGCTAGAATCACTCGGCGCGTCAAACTTTGCCAGTTTCGATGGCAAACAATTGGTTATTGTTGACATTGTTTTCCGTTTCAAACATTTCCGCTGCGAAATCTCGTCGATGATATCTTTTCCCCTTAGCACAACTTCTATGTTTTCCTCGTAACTTCTATTATCACTGGTTTTTGTCGGGTAGTCTTCTTGTTCGGAATCACTGGAGCACTCGTAGTCGACTAATCCGCCGGCGCACGGCAAATTTGGGACCACTGGTTGATCCGGCAGACGGCTGATTGGGACGAAATCACAAGGATCCACCGACACGGATCGATCCACTTTCTGTTTGGTTTTCAGACATGATTCCAGAACTTCGTACTGTGCCTCGAGTACGATGATGTTTTGTAAACAACTTTTGATGAAACAATAGAAATTGTCGACAGAATCGAGACATTCTGTACATATTGTATCTGGCAGAACATATTGTTCACTTACCTACACAATAATACAATCAATAACAATATGTATGCACTAGTTTATGAATGCTACTTACAATGATTGGTAAACACGTTTCGATTTTATTCCGCAAACCTTCAGTCTGGAATATATGCACGTAATAATTGTAGTCATCTTGTTTTCCGCATATTCGGCACAGTTTTAAATCCATAGTATACAGATTCGATTCTCTACATTTTCTATAGCGAATTCGTACGACAAACTTTCGATTCGACACCACCTGTACTGCTTGACAGATTGTCTTTGCAATTTATTTACATGGCAAGCAGGCGGCTCAAAATGCACACATTAAGTAAACTGGTAAACACTTGCAATTCAATCATCACTTGTAATTCGTAATGTTTATTGTATAAATAATAAATTGCAATAAAAATAGCGTTTGCAAAATCCTAACAAGCGCTTTTCTCCGCCATTTTGTGCATGTTCCTACAGCTGCGCTTACACCTCAAATTTCGCAATCATTTTTCAGCATGCAACAATTAACAATCATTAAATAATAACATTTTCAATCAAAATATTCATTTTTGTATAATAGCGCATTAAATAACTACATTTACGTATTATAAATGTACAAATTAGTTTTGAATAATTTTATTTTACATCGAAAGTGTAAATCGAGCTTTAGTATTTAAAATGTCTAAATTACCAACATAGACACGATGTGCGAAATTCAAAACAACGTCAAAAAGTTTATAAACAATTATAGAAAATGGGAAAATATGTTAGGAAATGAAGAGAGTATTTAACACAAAATTCAATTGTCTTTATTACATTTGCAAAGGCACAAATTTCAAAAAATGAATTTACATAAATGTGATTTGATGTAACAATTCGTAAATAATAATGATTAAACTAGAATTAATTAAACTACCAAATTGTTATTATATAAATACCTTGTCTTTTAAAAAAAACTGTTTGAATTCTATGAAAGTGATGACAAGTTAGAATATAAACAGTTTCTCTTGCTAATGTTTGCATTTACAATTAACCCTAAATGTATTAAACCTCCTATGAATGAAACCGAAAATAATAATAATAATAAAGAAAAAAACAAATTAATAATAATAAAAACAGAAAACCTAATAATAAATTGTCAAACTTAAACATCATCGTATCTTCTACACGATACAATATTGCGTACTAGAAATGGCTAAATATATTATATATAGTTTTTATTTTTTGAATGTTCAAAAAATAAAAATTAAAAGTCGCGTTGCAAAAAAAAAAAAACAAACAAACAAATAACAATAACGCCGCATCGCATAATGCTTCTAGAACATAACGAAACAGAGAAAATGATTACTTAACGACATTTCTTTTCATCATCATTATTATTGTATAATTTATATAACTAGTTTGTTTAGTTATTAAATAGTCACATATGGTGAACAATAAATATATATATATATATAAGTAGATATTTTTGTAATTATCAATAATATACCTATGTATCAATCAACAATATAAATCATAAATATCATTTATATATGGGGTAAATAAATATGATATCTATGATTTTATGAATAGGTAATAGTCGTAATGAATGATTTTTTCTCCTTTCAAAAATGGTATATCAACAATGAGATTGATTCATTCGTTAATTATTTGAGCGATAACAATTAGACGTACAGAACTGAAGTATTATGAACGAGGAAACTCAAGAGGGAAACTGAAGAGAAAAGCGCGTTAGTTTACTACTAGTGCTAGAACAGACAAATAACAATATAGTATAAGACCTACACAACTACTGACGAGATAATAATCCTAAATCCTAAAAATCTGTCGACCGATTTGATTTGCTCAATCAACAACAATGAATAGGTATATGGGGGATGAATGGTCACTTATCAACTATGATAACAGTTATCACTATGTAACAAACAAAACAAAACAGAGACAGAACAGAGATCAATGTTTAATTCTGCTTTGTGTTATTCTTCAGGTAAAACAAACTGAAAAGATTATATTGAGACATGGATTGATGGATGGATGAATGAACGACGCGAAATGTTTTATTATTATTATTATATACCTAATAATGTGGATATGAGAGTTTTGTCTTTATCGGATGAGAATCGGAATGGCCCGAAATCCCGAACCAATTTCTTTTTACTTTTGTCACATCGAGAACGAAACAGAAAACTTACATAACCGTACAACAGATCGCTCTGTACGGCAAACCGCCATCGCGGACTCCAAATGGGGCCCTAGTCGCAGCGGCTGGGATATGAGGCGTAGCCCCCGCTTCCTTAACCTCTGACTTAATACGTAAATAATCGGCATTCTTACCATACACACTTTCGTACACTTCTAGTGCGTCTTCGCCCTGTTCAATGGCTGGCTCTGGTTGCACCACCACGGCGACAGGGTGCTCCTCCACGTGAAGCACCTGGGGCTCCTCCCAACATTCGAGTAAATCAGCGCTGCCCTCGCGCGATGCAGATATCGTTTCGTCCGAGTCGTCTTCCACGTCGCTCAGCAAGAACTCCTGCCGAAGTTCTTGCGGATTTTTGAAAATTTCGATTTCTGGTGTGTTTTCGCGTGTCCGATTCATCCACTCTTTGACCGCTCGCGTGATTTGCAAACGGGCAACCGAGTCAGTGGCTGTAATGGTCGTGGTTGGTTCGTCTAACGTGAGGGATTCGATAGTGTCGGGCGAGGTCACCAGCTCTGTAACAGTTAGCTCTGTAGTACTATCATCTGTTTGATGATTGGACGTCGTTTTAGGAACGTAGCATACATTTGGCGCGGTCGTAACACTTTTCAGCACAGTTTTCGTCGACATTGCTCGCTGCAATGTCTGGTTTATTGTTGTGCCGTTAAACAGGATGCCGCTAAAGTCGAAATTCTTGAAGTTGTTATTGTTATTTTTAACCGAATTGGATTCTAATGATTTGACCATGTCAAACGAGAATCCTTCCATGACCGCATTTGCATCAACATCAACTTTATCGGTGGATGCATGAATGAAACTATCGGACGGATTAAACAGTCGGATTTTTTCTTCGAGGTTGGCGTACAATCCACGCTGAATCATTCGGTCGATCTCTAGAGATACCTCCACGTTGGTCTTGGACGACGCATCATTGAAGTTGTCTGTCGTAGTACTAGTGCTGGACGAATCGTCACAACTTACATCGAGATTTTCCGGTTGGTCACTATGTACTTTGTTATTGGTTCGTTTCTTTTTCTTTTTCGACTTGGAACAAGGGACATGGGCCAGAGCCTCCTGGCCAGGCATTACTTCTATGTGTGGTATAACAATAGCAGGCGTATAACTTTCAACAATCGTTGTTACTTTTGATTTTACTTCTTTTGGTTTCTTCTCTACCTGTACAACTTGTGTTGTTACTGCTGCTGTAGTAGCTTCTTTGCCATTCATCAAGAGTGCTTCATCATTAATAATAATTTTCCTACGTGGCTTTTTCAATTTGTTATTATTTTGTTTCTTTATAGGTGATTCGTCCTCTAAAATCTCCAATTCCTTTTCAATCACAACTTCCTCCGTCTTTTGTACATCTGGTTCTTGTGGTTGTTCAATTTCTACAGTTTTAACATCTACCTCTTGCACAATTAGTTTAATCTCCTCCTTCGTATCTATCGTTTCTTCTTCGACATCGTCTTGATTCTTCGTCTTGCGTTTCTTTTTGCTAGACACAGAGATCCACGCATCTGGGGCTGTAGCACGAGGCTGCACAGCTACCGGCACTACCTGTACCGGTGTTCTGGCGGAGCGCACTTCTGGTTCGGGTCGAGAGCGAACCCGTTGCAGCCGAGGACATGGGGCTACAACAGTTGCTTTTGCTGGTGTACTCTTCCGACTGGTAGACTTGAGTTTTTCTGTAAAGGTTGGCAGCGGAGCCGGAAGGACCGAGGGAGAGGGCTCTGTTGCAGGAGGAGCCTGCACCGTTGGCGATGATGTTTTATTGTTATGATTAATATTAAGTAGTGGTTCTGTTGTACTATTGGCAGTAGTGTAGCGGGTAGCTGGTTCAGTCTTATAATTGGTTTTCCGCTCAGTTGTAACGGATGTTTCCGATTTCTTATTTGTAGAATTAAGGTGCGTTCGGCGTTCGCGATGTTGCGGCGCCCTTCTCGTCGTCGTCCGTGGATGCATTTCTAAGTACTTTTGGCTTTTTTCTGAGATCTCTTCTTCATCTCGTTTACTCTTTGGTTGCTGCGCTTCTGTCTCCAATCGTTTTTGCTCAAGCGCAGCTTCTTCTAATTTCGAGACAATTTTCGCAATATCAATGGCATGAGGCGGAGCAGCTGCCTTCTCGGACGGAACTACTTGTTTCGTAATCGGTTTACTATCAACAGCAGTCTCATCGTTATTTATCTCTTCTTCAATTACCCTGTCATTCTCAACTTGTTTTGTTGCCTCTACATTATTTTCCGTTTGTTTGTCTAGATTTTCATCTACGTCTTCTATCTCCTTATTCATCGTCGTTAATGTCGTTGTATCTTCACCCTCTTGTATTCTGGGTTGTTGATAAAACGGATTCATATCGTAAAATCGTCCAGAGATAAAATGTGGGCCGGGGGGAGGTGCCATCATTATGCCGGGCGGTATGAACATCATGTCGGGGCAAAGAGGCATGGACACAAAACCTGGGGGCAGAGCAGCGGGCGTTGCACGGTAAGCTCGCGGTACAAACTCTTCGGCATCCACGCGGTACTTTGCCGATGTCGTGGTAGTGTCGGTCTCCTGGGAAACATCCGGTGGCACATTAGAACCGCTGCTAGACACATCTAGATCAGCGGAAGTGGCACCAGCTTCGTCATGGCTCTTAGACTCGTCGTCGGTCGAACATTCTTCTTCGTTTTCGTTATTCTAAAATGGGAAAATAAAAAAATACAGAATACAAAATAAGTTTGTATTTATTAGATTTGATCGTGATCGTTTGTCCTGCATTTCTTGCTCTATTCTTTTTCTTTGTTATAAGTGGAGGAAGAGAGACAAATCAGTGCAGGACAAACGAATAAAGGTATTGCAAGTCACCTCAGCGTCGCTCTTCCGGCGACTTCGTTTCTTCTTTAAAGGCGGGTTTTGCTTGTTGGTCTCTTCAGCAGAGACGCAATCATCAGTCGTTTCGGTAGCAGGTGTAATGTCGGTCTGGGGCGGTGGAACATCGTACACTGGGGAGAAGCCCGTGTTGTAAATGAAACAAGGTGGAATGGTGTTGAATTCAGATGCAACATCATCCTGGCATTCATTACTCGGACTAGTCGAGTCAGTCTAGATAAACATTTTAAAAATTGAAGAACTGAAGCAGTTGGAACATAATTTGTAAACACACCATCGAATCTGTACTGTATCGTTTGACTCGGGTTGCGTCTCCAGTGCCAGTAACGTACGGGTAGCACAGCGCCGGATTGTACATCACCATCGGATGATGAGAGGCAGAAGCAGCGGCGGCGGCGGCGGCATAGGGCTCGTACCCATTCACGTAGTAAATTGTGCTATGATGATCTAGGTAACTGCCCGGGAACACGAACGGTGGCTGCTCGAATTCACCGAGGTCACCGCCCTCTGTACCATCTTCAAGTTCAATATTAAATGAGTATAAAATGCGCTACTGGTTCAATGTGTAATGTACATTTTGCATGCGATATCAAGTTTCTCTTATATTTGAAATTGCCACGCAATTATAAAGTTTCGGCACGGGAAATTCAAATAGGAGCATGCGCACATATAAAAGGGATGTGTCTAGTAGTGTCTGCTGCTCAAACCTAGCTTATTGGAATTGTTCACTATCAACAGATGGCAGTGAAAAATTGCGCGATTTATAAACATACTGCATACTTTTTAATACCTTCCATATAAATGTTGTCATTGTGGTAAACTTTTAGTTTTCATGTCGCTCTTAGGATATATAGATTAAATATGATTGTGGATTATTATAGATAGATAGTATTAGTTCATTTTAACTGATAATTTTTCTATTTTAGTCTGATTCAAGTTAATACATTTCACTTTGACAATTTCAACGATGACAATATTATGTTTGCGTTATTCTCACATTCTGTCTGCATTAGTACTGTCCCAAGAAGTAACTTCTGGATAATATATATATATCGAATATTTTAGAGCTGTCACATTTGATAATTAGGTTATGTCATGTTTCGGAAAATGCAATTTTTCGTGAAAATTATATACTTAAGCACATATTTCAAACTGGAGACTTCCATAAGGTGTGCCTGAATTTTTTTTAATGAAGGTAAAGACCAGGGTTTTTTTCTTTCAATTGATAACTACATCATTCAGGAGTAAGTAGACAAAAATCAAAATAATGTGCACGGCACTTTTTTCGAAAAGTCACTTTCTATTTTTTGAAATCATATATTTAAGATATTTTAATATAAATTATTTATTTTACTAACCTGAACTCATTTATTATTATAAAACATAAAATTTATATTATTTTTAAATATTTTGACATTCTCAAAACAAACAAGAACTGGCACAAGCGCCAGTGCTTCCAGCTCGCCGACACGGAAAGCCCATCCCAATAAATACAATGGAATTCATAATTCACAGTTCAATTTAAAAATTATTTCGATATTCACAAGTTCAATTCACCTATAACTAATTGATTTCAAATCACAATTCAAGGCACTTTTGACAATTTCAAGTCTTTTATGTGAATTTGTTATAAATCATTCATCAAAATGAATGAAAACCTATTTACCAATTACAAATCTGTTATAATTCAAAAGGAATTGAAGCCTTTTTTATAATTACAAGCCTTCTATGTGATTTTGTATTATAAATCAAAAGGAATTAAGACATGTTTTTCAATTACTAATCTGTTTTAATTCAAAAGGAATTGAAGCCTTTTTGACAATTACATGCATTTTAAGTGATTTTGTATTATAAATCAACAGGAATTAAGACCTGATTTTCAATTACAAATCTGTTATAATTCAAAAGGAATTGAAGTCTTTTTGACAATTACATGCATTTTAAGTGTTTTTGTATTAGAAATCAAAAGGAGTTAAGACCTGTTTTTCAATTACAAATCTGTTATAATTCAAAAGGAATTGCATTTCTGTCCAGTTCTGCATATAACCAACTTAAGTAATAAATATTTTGTACAATTAATTTGTTTCCGCGATTTCTCACCAGGGTGAAATTACTTAACTGTAAATGCCAATAGTTAGATTGATTATTTATTATTGCCAAAGTGATATTTGAAAAGTTAAAAAATATCAAAACATAAACTGATAATCAATCTTCTTACGATGCGTTTATCTTTGATGACCCACTTTTAAAATAATAATTAAACAAGAACAAAATGTTATCAGTCATAAAAAATTATTTAATATTTAGCTATTTTGTAACAAAAATATAAATATAACGGTACAGTACAGCCTTCAAACTATGGTCCAACAATAATAACGGCAAAATTCTCAAGCTAAATTTATAATTAGACAAAACAATTATATCATAATGAATTGTACTCCTTTGAAATTTAAAACTATGCAATAATTTAGATAATATTACATATAGGAATGAACAAACATAAACGATGAACTTTGAAACGTAATTTCCCATCGGAAAAAAGTAAATTGCGCAATATTACATCATGTGAAGTTCGTGATTCCAACAATTACATATGAATGTATATATTTTGTCATTATACAACAAACAAAAAGTTGCGTTTGTTGACATTACATACCATGATTTGTGCTACACGCAGGACCGGTTTTAGGCATTCACGGGCAACACACAAATGCACAAGAAAACAAAAATAAATTAAAATTAAGTTATTACTAACTAAAATCAAAGAAACGTAAATGTAACTTGACGATTTTTCAGTAAATAATATATTTTTGAAAAAACAAAAGTTTAACTTCAAGATTCAAATTATTCTTTTTCGTGTCTTTTCCGAGATGTGCAAAAAATAAACAATGACACAAGTTACCAAGCACTTCCGGTTCTATTGTAAAATTTTAAATAAGCAATATACTGAGGTCCAGGAACGAATTCATTCATTTTTACATTAGTTCCTATAGGGAAAATAGTTTCGTATTACGAATTTTCTTCAGCAATGAATTATATCGTGAATCAAGGTGTAACTTTTACCGGTCTCTCAGCACATTAATTCTTATTTGGGGGCTTTTATAATCACGAAGCCCTAAACTACAGATTCTGTTTAATCTAAATCTGCCTTTGCTAAAAATACTGTTGCAAAAGTTTAAATACGAACGAATTAATTAATTTTGCATTAGTTCCTATGGGGAAAATAGTTTCAGTTTACGAATATTTCGGTTTACAACCTTCAGAACCGAATTAAGTTCGTGAACTGAGGTTTGACTGTACTTTCTATACACATTACGTATAAGAAAGCAAAAATGTTTATTTCTCAAAGTATATAAGTCTATCAGCATAATAATTCGTTTTTGGAGGTTTCTATAACCGCGGAGCCCTAAAGTTTCGGGCCTAAACTACAGATTCTAGATATTCATCCGGCTCTACTAAAGAACTACTGTTGCTAAATTTTAAATAAGAAACTACATGTGGTCTAGAAACGGATTAATTAATTTTGCATTAATTGCTATGGGGAAAATAGTTTCGGTTTACGAACGACCTTCAGGAACGAATTACGTTAGTCAACCGAGATTTGACAGTACAAATTACGTATAAGAAAGTAAAAACGCTTATTTCTCAAAGTATAATAGGTTTCTCAGCATAATAATTCTTTTTTGGGGGTTTCTATAATCGCTACAGTTTCTGCATCATCTAAATTCGGTTCAGCTAAAAAACTACTGTTGCTAAATTTTAAATAAGCAACTACATGTGGTCTAGAAACGGATTAATTCATTTTGCATTACTTGCTATGGGAAAAATAGTTTCGGTTTACGAACAAACTTCAGGAACGAATTAAGTTAATGAACCGAGGTTTGACAGTACATTTACACATTATGTATAATATATATATTTTTGAAAAAATAAAAGTACAAATTCAAGATTCAAATTTTTCTTTTTCGTGTCCTTTCAGAGATGTCCAAACAAAAAAATAAACACTGACACAAGTTACCAAGCACTTCCGGTTCTGTTGTAAAATTTTAAATAAGCAATATACTGAGGTCCAGGAACGAATTAATTAATTTTATAATAGTTCCTATAGGGAAAATAGTTTCGGACTACGAATTTTCTTCAGCAACGAATTAAGTCGTGAACCGAGGTGTAAATTTTACACATTACGTATACGAAAGTAAAAACGTATATTTCTCAAAGTACAATAGGATTCTCCAGTATATTCATAATTATTATTTATAACCGCGGGGCCCTAATCTACAGTTTTTTAATAGCCTAAATCCGGCTCTGCGAAAATGTAATTAATGCGTATAAAACCTAGTAGTTTACGATGATTGGTTTAAAGATGAGGAAAATGAATGACCACAAAATAATAAAAATAGATTTAAGTATCTTGTAAAGAGCAAAGAAATATAAACAACATGTTTATATATATATATATATATAAATGATACAAGAATGTATGAATATTGTGTCGAGAAGAGCACGCGGTTCCTCTATTTCTGTATGTCACGAACGGAAACACGTGAAAGAATACATCACGAGACAAACGAAAATAAAAAAGGTGGTAACGACACCGCGTGCTAGCGACGCAAACGCAAACGCCAACGCCGCACATGTAAAAATAACCCCACGAACCTGCAGACTGATGATCAGGAGTGCCGTCCCCCGTCGAGTTCCCCGTCGACGTCAGCTGCTGCTGCTGCTGTTGCAAATAGGGCTTCGGTTTGCTGAGATAGCCCTTCTTGAACAGCACATCTTGCCGTGGAGTTGTTATCCGTGTGTATTCCTCTAATTACACATAGGGGAAAAACATTTATACTCATTAGAAGAATTCCATAATGGCAACATAACGTTTAATTTCATTTACATCAGAGCTGGACCAAATCAATTACAAGTGGAATTGAATTCATAATTCACAATTCAACTTAAAAATGATTTCGATAATTCTCAAGCTCTCAACGCCATCTAGTAACAAATGTAGAAGTTTTCTTACACATACGTCACAGATACATTAAAAACTAAATGTCAGTAAAGCCGTGGTCACACATCAAATGTTATCGATCGAAATGTATGCATATGATCACACTGCAAGCGCAAGCAAGTGTTATCACGCAATTTAAAATTCCAACATGTTGGAAATTTTCAAGGATGCTCGTACTTGATTGTTTTTTGAATCTGCGCATGCTCTCTTCGGACATTAAGCGCTGCACTTGTGGCGGCATTCGGACATAATTTTAAATTAATAATAAACTATACATTTTAGTATATAAAACAAGATTTGGTACGCGTAAAACGCATCAATGCGTAGTGCTCGCCTTTACGTAACATATGCGTTGCGAGCAGTGTTTTTTAATTATTATGGCCTTTTGGTTTTACAATTTGAACAAATGTTATAGATAGAAAAAGTATTACAATTTTTTGTAGATTATATAATGATATTTCATATCATTATGTAATTATAACAATTATTTCTGAAAACGAAGTCGGATAAAAGCGCGATAGTTTTCAATTATTGTTAATAATACTTGATAGCATTTCATGCAGTGTGACCAGCGTATATCGCTTTGTTTGATTGTACTTGGTGTTGCACGCTCCTACACGATTGCGTTTTTCTAGAGTGACTACGGCCTAATCCAAACAGTGTCGCTAACTTGTAAATCCAAATTCCCCTAGATTTTTATTCTGTTTAATACGCGGTTAGGTTAGAAATTTGGATTATCTCATTTTTAACATAGATTGACATTTCAGCAGTAAAACGAGTCATAAAATAGCTTTGACAAATGCCAAAGCTAGAGTAAATAAATATATAGGGGAGGGTGGGGAAAAAGTTACACCAAGCAAAACAAAATATTGAGATATCTCAGAAGCTATGAATGGTTCTCATTTCCCACATCAAACGTCTATATTTTTGTGACAATTGCGCTCATTCTTCAGCATTTATTTAATTGATTATGTTTTCAGTGTTCGCACATAAATAATTTTGTTCTGAGAAGTTTCCACTTTGAGCATATTTTTTATTATTTAATTTAATTAAGATCAGTGTACTAAGCTAATAAACATACGCCGAAAACGAATCAAATGTTTATTTTTCAATATTTTCAGCGGTTTTTGCGGTGGAACGGCTTTGTTTAAGATGAGTGCTTGGGGCAAAAAGTTACAAATCCCGTGGGGTTGTTTTAGTCGTTAATACATCTATTTGTATTATGTGTTCGTATTATTAATTTTCGATGGTTTCTATGCGATTTTTTACTTTTAATTTTTATGCCGCCTCAGAATAATTATTAATTATCAAAATGTTTATCGAGTTGTGAAAATAATAATGTAGATTATAACATAGATGGAAAGGTGTATATTTTTATAGATTTAGATAGAAAAAATCAGCCAAATTAATATCAAACCTGAGAATAAAACGCGATGTAACATTTTTACCCCACCGTGGGGTAAATAGTTACAAAATTAACATTTCAGAAAAACTAAATATATATATATATATATATATATATATATATATATATATATATATTTCCCGTCGAGATAGCGGAAAACTTTATAAGAAAATGTTGTAGAGAATTTGATTTCCTATAGAGAAATTGCAACATTGACAGTTTCATGACCTCTCAGAACTTAGGAAATTGATTCTGCGTAAAATCTAACTTTTTACATGTGTATATATATATATATATATATATATATATCAAGGACTCAAGCTAAAGCCATATAGTAACAAATGTAGAATATTTCCTGCACTTACGTCATACAAACATTAAATATTATTATAAAATGAACAATTACTGATAGTTATATGGAGAAATACAGTATACCATTTCTAACATAGATAAAAATGTTTAAAAGTGCAGTAGTAGAAAAATGGTCTCATTATAGGTGTCATGAATAGCTGTACGTATGTTTGTTGTACGAATTATCATATACATATGTATATTGCAAGTAACGTTAGTTAAATCGTAACTATTTGTTAATGAAATTATCAATAAAAAGCTATGGCCTAGAAAGTCGTGGTGCTCTAACGATCATTACGAAATCTGAAGACGCTATAATTATCGTGTATTTTTATCAGTCGAACAACAAAAGTTCATTCAGTGTAGAAATTGAGAAAATGTTATAAATACCTTCGTTAAATGTAATTTTATTCTCGCTGGTCGTGCTGCTGGACCGTGTTGTCGATTTACTCGTTTGATATTTATTATGGTAGCCGTTGTTGTTGTACTGTCTCGTAGGCGTCGAATGACTTGAATAATGATTGTTGTATTTGGGCGTGCTGTTGTTGTTTTGGGTGTAAAAGCGTTGCTGAAAGCGACCATGTCGCTGATTTGATTTTTGGCGCGTATTGTCTTCCTCCCCGTTCACAAGCGAATCGGAATCACTTTGGGTTCCTTACACCAAATCAAATCAATTTTATTATTAAACTAGTCATTTATAGAATTAGGCCGAAACAACCAAATAAAAACGTACACCATCTTTATTTTATAGATTCCTCATCATTTTACAATCCAAAAAAAAGTTAAAGTGATCTTCACTTATACATATAATATTGATTTATTTAAAAAAAAAATACTATGAAATATCAATATGGTAACCAGGGATACATACATATAAAATAGTTATTTATAAAAGCGGTTTCTCAGTAAATGGTACACTTTTCAAACGAAAATTGCTAGAATTGTTAATATCTTCAACTTTTATAAGAATCACTCTGTAACTCATACGGATTTCATGATAATTGAAAAGTAGCAAAGCAAACAGTTTTTACTTTCTTATGCGTTATGTGATCATAAAAAAGTCGACCTCATAATTTTAATAGTAATATTTGTTTTGAGTTTCCTTCAGTCCACTTTGACTATTTTCTCAATGACGTCTGTGGATCTGTGTGTGAACGTTCTACAGCCATTTAACTTAAAAATATGATGTTTTGAATTTCAAAATTGGTGTATGCCTGGAAAGGATATTTCAATCGGAATAATTTTTGACATATTTCGAAAACGACACGATATTTTATAACTGCAAAATAAATTTTGTTTAAATAATTACATTATTAATCTCAAATTTAAACAATTTTACTACTGTTCTATATAAACGGAAAAAATGGTAAGTACTTCTTCATAATGATAACTAGTTTCTTGAAAAATATTTTAAGCCTAAACTCAGCGCTAAATTAAAACAAGATTTGGTACGCGTAAAACGCATCAATGCGTAGAGCTCGCCTTTAGGTAAAATATGCGTTGCGAGCAGTGCTTTTTAATTATTATGGCCTTTTGGTTAACAATTTGATAAAATGTTATAGATATAAAAAGTCTTACATTAAATCTTTGATTATAAGGATAAAAAAAAAAAAATTTTAGTGCATATTTTAAAATTCAAAATTATAATATTTAATAATTGATGTTTAAAACCATTAGCCCCCCTGAAGTTATCAGTTTTGCAATTGGATTACCATGTGTATAAAATTACTCGTGAGCAATTAAATATAGATTATTACTTTATACATTGTATATTCGGTTCGATATTAATTCTGCGGAAAAAAATATACCAACACAGATAATAAAATAAATCTATTTCCTAAGGTAAAACTTTCCTTACAATAAACGGTCTAAAACAAGAATTGGTACGCGTACAACGCATCAATGCGTAGAGCTCGCCTTTAGGTAAGATATGCATTGAGAGCAGTGCTTTTTAATTATTATGGCCTTTTGGTTAACAATTTGATAAAATGTTATAGATATAAAAAGTCTTTCAATTTTTAGTAGATTAAATTGATAAAAAAAATTGGGCCATATTATAAAATTCAAAAATATAATATTTAATAATTTTTTTCGGGCTTTGGGTTAACAATATGAAAAAATCTTGTAGACATAAAATAACTTAGAATTTTTAGTATAATTTTTGAGTGTTTTAGTTTTTTTATAAGGGCAGTATTAAGGGGGGCTTCAAATTTTGGGGCCCTATAACTCGGGAAATATACGGGCGATTAGATTTAAACTGTGAGTGGATTCAAATGGAATGTCAAATAATATGTGTACCAAATTTGGTGTGAATCGCTCCGGTACCTTCAGAGGAGGCACAAATTTGTTCTTACAAGCGACAACTAACATCTAGTTATATATCTTTTTGTATTCAGGGCGACCAAACAAACACATTAACAAAAAGTTAATGAAATTCTTTGATCCGACACACGACCGAATGCTTTAGCTTCTTCGGTACTTCGTACGGCGAACTAAAAAGCCCCTATGATTGCAATACTTCCTTAATCCTTGTATACATTCGCATAAGTACAAATATTAATTAGTTAAAGCGCCTAAGTGGGTAGACAACACAAGTTACACCTGTGTATTGCGTGCTAATTAGAAAATAATCGAATTTTTCTGTTACAAGCACATAAATTAGTAAAAATTAAACAATAAGTGCTGTTTAGGTGTGCATTGTATATGTATGGTATTATGACATTTTACATAGGATTATGATTAATTTATTAGAATAACATGTAGGTAAAAAAATGTTTTTCAATTGGTGGATAAACTTTGGATAAAAAAATTGTTACGAAACTGAATCGGCAACCTCGATACGCACGACAAACAAATTCTATTGCTTTATTTTCGAAACGCATAACACTAAAAATATAATGTTAGTTACGCGGGAGGGCAAAAGCACATGGTGCACCGGCAATGGCACCGGCACCGGCATGTTTTTTCTACCTACTCTAGCGAGAGATAACAGTTTTTACCATTTAGAACTGCTGCATAATCTTATCAATTTGTTTTACTACATATACCATGGCGAATATATACTTCAATAATATAAAATATAATTTCGACAATTACGCCCCTGAATGAAAAAGCTGTTGTCATAGTTACGAAGGGAATATCGGAAGTAGGAATCGATTTCAGGACGAAAGGACGAAAGAACGACTGCCCTCCAGGACCAAACGATTTTGCTTCGGGGATATTTGAATAATGTTTAGACTAGACAAACATTATATATATATATATATATATATATTTATAATATAAATAATTTTGTATTTATAACGTAAAAACATGTATCTGTTACATATCTGAGCGGTGTCTCTAAATGTAATGTATCAGATATGTAATAGTTGTATATTGAAAACCGAATAAAAAAGTATTTCACGATGTATATAACGGATCGAAGCGTGCTTTGAAAGATTATTTTATAGACAAACACATGTCTCCTATACAAAAAGTCGTTAAAAATGTATTTGACCTTGCCACCTTCAATACAATTCACGTTAGAATTTGAATAAATGTCACGAATATATTGAACAAATCTAGCTGTGTGCATTGATACCTAAATGGCCGATAAGATCTTAGATATTACATCACACTCGACTCACCGATGGATAAAGTGCGCCACCTCGTCTTCCTCGTCTTTTTGCCCATGGTCGACGTGGTGGACGTAATTGTGCTGGTGGTCGTCGTCCTCAGACTGATCTATGTGACCTAGTGCACTCTCTCTCTTCAGCTGGTCATGTCGCGAAGCCGATACAGTGACACAACACCGGCACCATTCACAAAATAATAACGTTTTCGATATATAATTCGATTGTTCGTTATTTGACATACGCACACTGCACACACACACACGCACGTTTCAGCAAGGAAGAACAATCATTAGTTTAGTCTGGTGGTGTGCTGTGTAGTGCAAGTTTCTCGTTCGTTCATATTACATAACTATTGACTTGTTGTGGGGTCCAGGTCCAATGAACGTTTCGCGGTCGCAACTCAACTAGAACTGGCGTACGCGTCGGGGGCGTCGCGCACACAACACACACTACCGCTACCGGTACCGGCACACACTTCGGTTCGGAGCCAACAATCGCTCTATCCGTTATTTATGTGTCGCTCGCCAACTCGGGGAACATCGATTTTAATCGTACAATTCAAATTTACCACCAAAACACTCACACACTTCCTTGACATTAAAATTACAATAAATGACATTTAATTTATTACTATAATATTCATAATTATCACGATTTTTTATCGTTAACACACAAATGTTGTCATGGTAAAATCATCCATCCATCGACTACAACGTTCAATTGTTCCGCATCACTGTTTTACACATTACGAACATGCACAAATATTAACTAAAATTCTAATAATCCTAAATTAAGCTTAGTCTCAACATCTACGTTGTGTTTCTTCTTTAAATTAAGTTTTTTGATTGGAAATTGCGTTTTGCGTTACCAATAGACTGAAAAAGTGTACGTCACATCCGTTTATTTCAGCCCGCGAAATACGAAAATTGGTGATCCTGGGTTATTCTTATGGGATTATTACTTTAGGCCGATATTCTCTTATGTGTTAAGTTAATGAAAATTTGAGAAATCTGATTTAAACACCTTCAATATAATATCGGGAACATGTTTAATAAGTGTGCATTTCTAACAACAGATAAACACGACAGAACAGAAAGTAACTGAGTCAGCCATTACAGATCGTTCTGATAACCGAAACGAGTCGAAATCAGCCGAAACCTGAAATCTGCTGAAAGCTGTTTAAATTTTTCACTATCAGATTTCTCAAATTTTCAATAACTTAACACATAAAATAAGAATGTCGGCCTATATAGTATCGATTATCGGTGCGTCCCATAAGAATAAGGATGCGTGGACGCGTGAATGTTGAACAGATACATTTTCGTATTTCGCGGGCGGATGTGACATAATCACTTTTTTCGTCTATGCATCGTTCAAAAAACGTAACGCAAAAAGTAGATGTTAAGACTAGGCTTTAGCTTAAAATTTTGGCGCTTCTTTATTACAAAAACTGATGATTAAATTTCAATAAATTGCTATAAAAATGCCTTTAAATAATGAATGGCAACGAAATGTATGCTAAATATACATTAGTTTCCTTTCTTTAATATAGAAATGTTGATGATAAATTCCCTAACCTCATTTTCGTAAAGTTTATAAATACAAACATTAATTTTTAATTTAACCACCAAGACGTGGCATAGACATGCTGAATAGTAGTAGGACGTAATGTGCTAAATATAACACAAACAGCATGGCTGGGAACAAGCAAAATAAAGTGACAAAAGGCGTAAAGAATAAAGCGCCGAAATACTTGGATTTTTACAATAAATATTGCAACAAAGAGTTTGCGTTCGCTTTCTTAACAGATCCACAATATACAACATACATAGGATGGCTTTTAATCATAATAGAAGTGATTCTAAATGTGGGCATTGTTCACAATGTCAACTATACCGAAATAGATTGGAAGGCGTACATGCAAGAATGCGAAGGATTCCTCAATGGAACCTGGGATTATTCTCAACTAAAAGGTACATTAATTATGTATAATTTGGAAAATATTCAGTTTTGGGGTGGAATTTGAGTTTTTATCGACTCCACTTAAAACACCAGGCCGTAGTCCTTCGCAAAAATGATCCTAAGAAATAAAAACCCTTTGCAATAAGTTCTTATTTCCTCACCTTGAATATAAAAATATATGTAACTAATATACTTCGATGTTAGTCTTCATATATCACCCTTATACTTCCCCCAAAATTAGGAGCCCTTCTTAGGGCCGTGGTCGCACTACAATCAGCGCGATCTTGTATGTGCGTGCAATACCAAGTACAATCAAGCAAAGCGATGTACCCCGGTCACACTCTATGAAGTGCTATCAAGTGTTATTAACCATAATTCAAAATTATCGCACTTTTAACAGACTTTGCTTTCGGAAATAATTGTTTTAAATACATAATTTTATGTATGTGATTATTAGCAATTTCGTACACCGTCCGTAATAATTATATATATATATATTTAAAAAAACAAAAGAAATTGGTTAGTAATTTTTTAGATTGTGAACTCAATGGCTAAAATTAAAAATAATTATTTTTAAATTAAATATATCATAGTGCGTATATATGCTGTCGGCACGGTGGAACTGTTATCTTTTAACGGCCGGTATAGTGCGCATTTCGCATTTACAATTGTTATACGGCGAGCTGAAAGCATAGGTGCCGGTATTTGTTTGTTTTATTAGCCGCAATGCATTTCTATGACCAATATGAGGAATCCCTACTCAGCTCGTTTTTCGTTATTAGCATAATTCTGCAGCACAAATATAACAATTCATAAAATACACAAAAGCCAGATATTAAAATGCTTGCGTTTCAGACTGAACCGCAGTGCTCGCACAATTTTTCGAAATATGACTATAAAATGTATTTTTAGTAGATATTTCTGTTAAATAATTGCAAGTTATAAATTCAATCTAGGCTTGTACAGCCGTAAATTGTGAATATCGTTCTTCAATTCATAATAAACCGTTTATAAAAATCACCAATTATTGGAAAATGTTTCATTTATTTTTATATGCAAAATACATAGATTTTGTAAAATTTCACCTGTACACTTGTGCAATAAATCATACTTAAGCGACATATATATTTTAATTTAGGATCAGAAAACGATAATATTTGTTTTCATGCTACTCTTTAGATCGTTAATTACGGCCTGGTATCTCTCGTAGGCCTCACTCCATTACTGAAGTGTAATATTATATTTATTTTTCTAAGGTGACACGGGACCTCTGGTTTATCCGGCCGGATTCGTTTACATATACTCCGCCTTCTATTACTTAACCACTTTCGGCACCGATATCCGCTTGGCCCAATACTTATTCATCGGCGTTTACACTCTACAATTATGGCTCACAATTCGAATATTTGCGCTTACGCGTAAGATCCCCCCATACGCGCTCCTCCTGGTTACGCTCACGTCTTACCGAATTCATTCTGTGTATGTTTTACGACTATTCAACGATCCAATAGCCGTATTGTTTGTATACGCGAGTCTTAACGCCTTTTTGGCTGGCCGCTGGTGGCTTGGTAGTAGCCTCTACAGCCTTGCAGTTTCCGTCAAAATGAACGCCCTCCTATACGCGCCGTGCTTGTTACTCCTTTACTTAACATCTCTCGGATTTAAGAAAACGTTGTCCCATATCAGCTGGTGCGCCATCATTCAGTTGGTCTTAGGCGCCCCGTTTCTCCTAACTAACCCCCTCGGGTATATCGGGGCTAGTTTTGATCTTGGCCGTGTTTTCGAGTACAAATGGACGGTGAATTATCGGTTCATAGAACGTGACACGTTTGAAAACCGCTTTTTACACATTGCGTTGTTAACTGGCCATGTATTCTTGTTACTTCTTTATTTACCGATGGCACAGCGGTATTTGAATAGTTACGCAAAATTGAAACAAGTCGAAGCAGATTTAAAGCCTCAAATGTCGAAACCAATGAAAAAACGCAACAAAACTAAAGCAGAAAAAGAAGATTTGTCGTATGATCAACAGAAATTCATAGACGCTTATGAAACGGGATTGAAACAACGATCGGGCGCTGTTCCACAGGTGCCGCAGGAGCCACAACAGCCTGAGTACAATATAAACTTCGACAGCGTTTCTCAGCTGTTTATTTTACCGTTTTTCGTGACGAATCTAATTGGAGTAGCGTGTGCCCGATCGTTACACTATCAATTCTACTCGTGGTATTTTCACAGTTTGTTGTATTTGGTACATTGTACCGGGTACAGTCGCCCTGTGATGTACTTAATACTTGCAGTCATTGAGTACTGTTGGAATTGCTATCCGAGTACAGAGCTGTCTAGCATCTCGTTACATTTTTGCCATGCTTTATTGCTGATCGGGCTTTATAGGACAATGCGACGATAGATATTGTTATAAATATATATATATATATATATATATTAGGGCTGGACCGATTCTCGATTCCAGATACCGCAATCCGATGCTGGATCTGAATATGAGATACCTTATGTATCTTCAGTATTTGGAATAAAATTTTGTTAAATTTGCACATAAGAAAATATATTAAGATCAATAACAATTATTTTTTTAATATTCGTTACGTTTTTCTTTCTTTCTCAATTTCAAATATATATTTGCAGAAACAATCACTTTTTAAACTACAAACTAAACGCATCTTGGAAAATATTTTTAATTATGAAAATTACTCCTTATAAAATAGATTACATTGTAGCATATACATTTATCCAAATTTTAACATGTTCATTAACTTAAAAAAAAAAAAGTTTTACATGTTCTGTGGATAAGCTTGTTCTTGTACACAGTTGCAACAGACCACGTAAAATAGAGAGTGTGGCGACGTACATTGGTATGAGTAGAAACAGCGTTTTAAACGTCCCTATCGGCAATAGTAAAATGTATCTGAATTTCAAATATTGTATCTGAAGTTTTTAGTATCAGAATTTCGCCAGTATCAGCAAATAACCGATACTGAGTATTGGTATCAGCCCTAATATATATATATATATATTTATAAATATATATATACTGTGGGGCTGTCAATATAAACAGGATATCCGGTTGTTAAAATATCCGGTTTTCTACGAATTTCCACAAAACCATTAAAGATCACGTGACAACTGTCATTTCTAACTGATTGTATACTAAATTGGTCAATCATTTTCTGTGTTTACTTTACAGCATGATTACAAACAACTGTTTGATAGGCTGGTATAAACAAACCGCCTATTGAAATTTTTGTAGGTATGAGCTGTTAAAAACTACGTTTTAAAATATTCACTAATTATGATATCCATATGTAAAAGAATAAACATACACCAAAATATAGACTGACAAAGTGAGCACGTCACATCTGTTTATTTCAGACCGCGAAATACGAAACTTGGTCCGCTCAACGCGTGATCCTGGGTTATACTACTTTAGGCCGAAATTCTCGTATGTGTTAAGTTATTGAAAATTTGAGAAATCTGATAGTGACAAATTTAAACAGCTTCAATATAATGTCGGGAACATTGGGGAACATGTTTAATAAGTGTGCAATTTGTCACTATTAGATTTCTCAAATTTTCAATAACTTAACACATAATAGAATGTCGGCCTATATAGTATCGGTTATCGGTGCGTCCCATAAGAATAACCCAGGAGGATGCGTGGACGCGTGAGTATTGAGCAGATCCATTTTCGTATATCACGGGCGGATGTGACATGTTCACTTTTTTCGTCTATTGAGCTCAAACTGCACAACTGTCCCAACTCACAACCACGAAAAAATAAGAAACGGTTTGTTGTCATCCCCCTAGCAGTCAGCTGTGCGGTGCCATGTTGTGGGAGGAGCTGAGATTTATATGACAGCCCTAACAGATTGTGCCTGCATTTGGTATACTATAATCATTTTGTAAATAATAACAAAATTTCTAATTAAAAACTTTTACCGGATTACTTGCAATGTTTATTACCCAATTGTTGTATTGCTTATTTCCTAATTTTAGCCACAAATAAATTGTTCAAGTAATAACATAAATAATGATGGCCTTTTCAATAATTGTGTGTTCAGCTTACGTAATATTGAATCAGTAAATGCGTAACTTTAATTCTTTATTATCAATCTTATATTATGACTTCATTAATCAAAAATAAACTAACTATTTACATATATTAAATAACAATCTAAGCTTGTATCGCCTCTTGCATTATAATTTCTTGAACAATACCGTCGGTGTCGCCCTCATTCACGCCCATGTGATTGTTGACAATATGCCTAGTCAAAGAAGACACAAAATTGTACTGACACCCGCACGTTTCACACCGAAACGCGGCCTTGCCGTTGGCCGCCCGGGTGCGATGCACGAACGCGTGCCGCACCATATTACTGTGCCGATTAAAGTGTTTGCCGCACACGTTACACTGGTACGCACGTACCGTTTCGTGGACTTTTCGGTGGTAGTTCAAATCGCCGAGATGAGCGAACCGTTTGCCGCACAAATCACAGGTGTGCGTTTTAGCCGCCCCAACGTTATGGCGCAGCGTCACGTGTTTCAGCAGCGCTGACGATTCCGCGAACCTTTGGTCACAGTGGTCACAATTTAGCGCCTTCGGCGAACCGGCCAGCGTGTGCATTGCCTCGTGTCGCCGTAACGAACTTGAGGTGTTGCAGCTTTTGCGGCATACGCGACACGCATATTGTGGTTGCGGCTCTACGGTACAGTTGTGGCGTTGCAGTTGCAATTCAGAACGGAAGTACTTGGTACAACTTTCACACGACCATGTATAAGACGACGCCGATGCCGACGGGGCTGTTCCTGGTGCTGGTGCTGGTGCTGCCTCTGCTGGTGGCGGTGTAAACTGTTGTTGTTGTTGTAAATTGCCTAGGCAGAATTGTGAAAACACATACATACGATAAAATTCACTTTAGATGACACATATTAGCTGTATTCTTATTACACTATGGCGCAGTTTTTCAATCCCTGATTATGTTAACCATAACCGTGGTTACATTTCCTAAAGACCTGCGACTAACCAGCCATTGAAAAATGGAAAATAGTGTTAACCTATATCATAACCATGGTTACTATTAATCAACAATTAAAAGGAATCCCCATAGCTGCTTCCAACATAGCTAAACAAGGTTTCGTCGAACCCTTAAAACTCCTTTATTACAACATTAAAATGAATGATTTTTTGTTTCAGATTGCCAATACTTCGCTTTAGCCTTCTCTAGTTTTCGATTTTCATGTTTTTGCTTAGATTTCTTTTTTATTGTTCTATATTTACCCTATTTTCAAATGTCTAGTTTTATTGAGATGACAAATTTAAAAATTCAAAACTAGACTATTATACACTGACTATTTTTCTACCGGAATATTGTAAAAGTTTTATTGAAAAAATTGTATTAGCAAGTATTTTAAGGGTCAAACGAACACTTCAACTGATTAGTAAATAGTATTGGCTCTATTAACGTTACGATATTCGTACGTGCCAAATAAACTGTCAAACCAACCAATACTCCACAGTAATACTCTGAAATTGTACCATTTAGCTTATTATTTTATAACGTTATCAAATACTGTTTCTTCAATATAGATTATTTCATTAATCGTTATATTCAAATAAAATATTTAATATATACTGTTTTTTTATATTAATTTTCAAATGTCAAATGATAAATATCATTCAATATTGTTTCCCTGTCAAAATGCTGTCAGGTTTATTAAATATTATCTACATGCATGCGTATCTATGGCAAGAAATTTATGATTTTCCGTACCAGATACATTTTTTGAAGAAACTTTTCAAACGAAAGTTGTGTGAATATTCTTTTGAAAAATAGGAGGTGCACATTTAGATACAAGTTTGAAGTTTCACAATTTTACGTTCGAGAATTTTGCCTTTAGAGCGTTCACAGGCACACAGATGTCGCATTCGATTCAGGGAATTTTCGTTGAAATTTGGCACGTCTGGCCACGGCATATATGTCAATTACAAGGATAACTAAAGGCTTTAGCTGGCTGTCTAGCTGCGGCATTGGTCTACATATTGGACAGATCGAACAAAAGCATAAGCTGAGATTTTGTGTAAAAAGAATATAGCTATAGTATAATCTAGCACTGATGAGAATCACATTTCGCGTTCCAGATTAAGTGCTCGCTATCTAGCGTATAAAAATTGAAACACAGTCCGCCTCGAATAGAAGTCATGGTTGTGACAAGAAAGTTATTGTTAATCAACATAATACATTTTAAATTTGCCATTTTCACTACGATTCAAAAGATACCAAAATGTTGTGTACGAATCTGCATGTCTATAATAACACAATATACACTTGCATCAAATATAATCAACAATCCCTGGGTTAAACTTCTGGTAGTTTGTTATTGCGCAATACCCATCAGAGCTTGTGAATTGTCGAAATAATCTTTAAATTAAATTGCGAATTATTAATTAAATTCCTGTAGTAATTAATTTTACCCAGCTCTGGGCACAGTAACAAAAATAAAGATATTCTAACACAATTTCCGAACAAATTTTGACTCGACCCGCGTACAATTCCGCGGCGCACGAACGCACAAACATGGCTTTAGCGCCGCGATGTTTCAGCATTGCTATATTAGTTATTCTCAGGTGTGCGCTTTGTGAACATTGTTTGTCGTTGCGCTCGTTGTTCTTGATACAAATGACAATGTGATTTTCCGAAAATTATCCAACAAAAATAATTGTTTCGGCTCGCAAACGGAGAGGTTTACGTAATGCTACCGAAAAAAACGCCTGTTTTTCATAATTTTTTTCTCGAATTGGGTAAAAGATATCAACTCTGGGTTTCTTGCTTGTTGTTTATTTATATTTTGACTCAATTTATTGTTTTTATTGAATTTTTTAATTATATGAACTCAAAACCTTAAAAGTATTTTTACACGAAACCGCCCTTTGTTGTCGGGAGGAAATATCTCCCCCAAAAAAAAAACTCAAAAAGTTATCGTCCGATTTTCGATTTCTTTGTTTTATATTAAAGAACACTAAATTTATTGGAGGTTTTACGCATTTCCATCAATAATAAATATTTTTTGCAGCCCGCCAAAGCCAAGAAAATCTAAGTAAAAACATTACTTTTTTTTCGAACAGCCCCCATTTTGTCAATTATCGTCCAATTGACCTCAACGAGGTCAAAGCTCCAACTAATCTTGTCTAGTTTAAGATTCCTAAACCAGATTTTTTTAAAGATGACCCGGACGACCTTGAGGTTTCCGCGCGGGAGGAGGTGCACGGCGTGCACGTTGATGTTGGGGGAGCAATTATTTTAGCAAATTATGCAAAGAACAATTCAATAGAATCAAAATATTTAGTCGAAATATGAATAAACAACATGCAAAAAATACAGAGTTAATATCATTTACCCAATTCGAGAAAAAAAGATCACGAAAAAACATGCTTTTTTGGGCAGCGTTACGTAAGAACGAATTAAGTTCGTGACCCGAGGTACCACTGTATATGGCGCATTAAAGGCATTGGTGCTTGTACTTATACCTGCTATTTGATACTTTTATTCAATTGTAAAGTACTTATGCTAAATATATTTCATAAATTTGATAGTTTTGGTTTCTAATTACAGTGATACCTCGGTACACGAACACCTAGGTACATTAGAACTTCTGCATAAAGTATTGCTGACAAATTTTAAATAAGCAATCATCTGGGGGTCTAGAAACGGATTAATCAATTTTGCATTAATTCCTTTGGGGAAAAATAGTTTCGGTTTACGGACAACCTACAGGAACGAATTAAGTTCGTGAACAGGTTTGACTGTAATTTATTTAATAATTGTAATCAGGTTATAAACTTACCAGCCAGTTGCGGTATCATCACTTTCGTTCGTTTCTTGCCGTGTTCATCTTGTGTGACAACGAGAATCAACGTGACCGTCGGAACACTGTCCCGTTGTTGCTTTTGTATACGGCGCAGACTTCCACTAGTCTCCGAGCCACCACCCCCTGATAACAGCGGTGCAGCCAGAGCCCCAAACGTCATCTCACGACTATCGATTTGCTGGTTGTCGTCCTCCTGCTTCAGTTTCAAATCGATACCGTCGTCATTTGTTTCGCCTTCATCCTCATCGTCGCTCAGCTGGTTAGAAACAAACGTCCAACCGGAACATGGTTCGTTAAAGCAATTTACAGCGGATTGCCGTTGCATACGTCCGTAATAATAGGTCACTTCTTTGCCGGCCTGGACTACACCGCCGTGGCTCCGTTTCAACACGTGGCGCACAATCAAATTTTTCCCGGTGAGATTTTTTTCAATTGTCTCCATATCCATTAAACCGGACAAAGTTCGAACGATGTTCTGATCGAGAAAGGCTTTGGAAACGTAACGCTTTTTCACAATTACATTGTGTGTCGGATGTAGTTTCTTCTGCAGTTGTTCTATTTCATGATTTTGTTCCTCTTCTTCGTTGGGTTCTTGTTGAATCTGCACAGGAGGTGGTACCCGTGGTTGCGGCCGGGATACAATCCTCGGCCTCCGCCGCACCACCGGCTTAGCAACTTTCGGCTCAATCTTCTTCCGTATCTGCAAGATTTTGCCGATGATCCGTTTGCCGTCCGGAGTTCTCCCCACAACAACCTGTTTGTGTACAGGCGGCACTAACACGTAGTCACTGCCCGCTTCTGCCACCTGTGTTTTCTGGTAGTATGCACGCCGCTGTCGTTTCACACTCGCCGGGTAACTGTCAGATGGCTCTTGGCGCGACGAGTAACCGCTGGACCGTTGTCGGATCTTCTCGAAGAAACCGCTGAGTGAGATTGTCTGGCCGGTGATTAGATTTGTACCGGTGACGTCGGTGTCAACCTCATCTTCTTCTACATCGCCTGGTGGAGTGACCTCGCCCGGTTCACGTTCGTCTGCTTCATAGATGAACGTGTTTTCCAGCGCTTGCAGCTTCTGTTGAATTTCTTCGTCTGCTTCTGTTGTCTGGTCTTCATCTTCGTGCGGGTTGGTTTCTATATGAAGCTTACCGTCTTTTAGCACAGCGTATTGTTTGGCTAATGGTGCTGGTTCGTCTTTCACTTGTACTAAATTATACCAAAAACGATTATTAAACATTTTTCAAATATACGTATATATTTAAATAACTGAATGACATTTGTGGCGGTAACTATGGTAGTAAATATTTTGAATACTGCACAATTAATACATTTTGATATTTTGTTGTTATATTTATATAATAATAATCTGCAGTGCCCTACACTGCATATTCTTGTGCGTGCAACCAAGGAATAAGTATTGCAATTTTATTGTATATTTATATTTTATAACAAAAAGATAGAAAACGTATATTCTGATAAGGAGATAAGGTTTTCGCAAAACTGTTTTATATAAGCGATCTGCTCTATCTGGTAGAAGAAATAGATTTGCACATAGATATTAAAATTATTAGCAACTTTTGTTTGGTGTGCTTTCGAAAAATATATACCATTTACTCAGAAATAGCAATGCTACATTTATGTTTCCCTAATTAACATACCATAATTATTTCACGATAATCTAGCATTAAATTATAACAAAATAAAGCAACATTATATTAAAAAGATAGTGAAAGTATAGGAAAATCGAATGAAGACCAGTTCAGGTTTTTAGACATTAATATCACTTGCGTACCCCACTTTTGTCATACATGATTCAGGAATCGTAATTTCTATAAATATGACTAAAATATACAAACAGAAATAACAAAATTAGGTCCAAGCACCTATGCCTTATATGTGATGCGAGTAACGGACTCTATCTTCCCAATTCGCGCTTGCGCATAAAATTTAAATTTAAAAATAATTGTTATTAACTATTACGGCCTTTGGGTTCACAATTAGAAAAAATATTATAGATATAAAATGGTTGCCCGTGATTCCATATATATATATATATATATATATATATATATATATATATATATATATATATATATATATATATATATATATATATATATATATATATATATATATATATATCATATACTTGGATGTTAATCGTCGCTTCCTCGCTCGTAAGACCAAATTTGTGCCCTTTACTCTTCTGAAGGTACCGGAGTGATTTACACCAAATGCTGCACATATTATTTGGCATCGCAATCGTCCGTATACTTCCCGAGTTATAAGGCCCCAAACTTGAAAAATACTGCCCTTATAAAAACAATGAAAACACTAAAAAATTTTAAGATATTTTATGTCTACAAGATTTTTTCATATTGGTAATCCAAAGGCCATGATAAATTATTAAAAATTATAATTTAAAATTTTAAAATATGCACTTTTTTTATTATTATTTCAATATAATCTCAAAATAATTGTAAGACTTTTTATATCCATAATATTTTTTCAAATTAACCAAAAGGATATAATAATTAAATATTGCTGCTTACATCACATATATTACTTATAAGGCGAGCTAGACGCACAGGTGTGTTGTACCTAAGCTTGTTAGTTATATAAACGGATGCGTGAAGTTGACACCCCAAAGTAATGCACTAAATCTAGTTTCTAGCTTAATAATCAGTGCTTACTTAGAGCCTCAAGAAATAGTCTTCTATTTATAATGTAAGGCAGATTCATTGAATAAACAATTTAGTGCCAACTTCACAATAGCACTAAACTTTTTAATACATATACTTTTTTTTTCTTTGAATAACTAGTGCCCAATTAGTGCTTATTACGATATTAACGAACTAATTCGCAGTTATATAAATATGGTGCCAACTGCAAACTAGCACCAAAGCTTTAAATTTTACAAAATTAATATTTAGTGCCTAATTAGTGCTTCCTTACTAATGCAGTTCCAGAAATATTGTTTCAATATTAAAAGCGTAAAATAAGGAGCCAAGCTAGCGCTAATTTTATATGTTGATTACGTTTTTATAAATGAATAATTAGAAAATATACTTAAAGAACAAAATGTACTTTTCAGTTAAATACAGTTACTTGAAAAATGTACTTTAGGTACATGTAATAAGTACTTGCTACAAAATTACTTTAAGTATTGTACAAAGTGCTCTGCTAATACTTCATGAAAACAAGCTTAGGTACAACGCACCTATGCGTTCAGCTCGCCTTATAAGTAATATATGCGATGCGAGCAGCGTTTTTTGATTATAATAACCTTTTGGTTAACAATTTGGAAAAATGTTATAGATATAAAAAAAATATTAAAATTTCTTGTAGATTACTTTGATAAAAAATAATGTTTAGTGCATATTTTAAAATTCAAAACTATATTCAATAATTTCTTATGGCCTTTGGGTTAACAATATGAAAAAAAGCTTATACATATATAAAATATCTTAGAAATTGTAGTAGAATTTTTGGATGCTTTAATTATTTTTATAAGGGTAGTATTAAGGGGGGCTTCAAATTTTGGGGCCCTATAACTCGGGAAGTATACGGGCGATTGAATTTAAACTGCGAGCGGATTCAAATGGGATGCCAAATAATTTGTGTACCAAATTTGGTGTAAATCGCTCCGGTACCTTCAGAGGAGTGGAGGGCACAAATTTGGTCTTACGAGTGAGCGACGATTAACATCCAAGTATATATATATATATATATATATATTTGGAATCAGGGCCACAAGACAAACCGCTTTTTGTTAAGGGAATTTTTTGATCCGAGAATGCTACAGACACACGACCGGTACTTCGTACGGCGAGCTAAAAAGAAGGCTATAAACAAACCTTGTTCAGTGGTCTGTAAATCATCATCTTCGTCATCGTAGATTAAATAGCAACCGTCGTCATGTTCTTTTTGGACCACTTGTTGTTCATCTTCATCCAAATACATTTGTTGCTGTTCTTGCTCTTCCTGATCATTATCATCATCATTATCATCGTCGACAATCTGCGTGTAATAAGTGTCACCAGTGTCCGCAGCAGCATCATCACCTGCTTGCACTATATACTCGCCGTCCTCATCTTCATTCAACACAATCGTTTGTCCAGCCCTTCGTAATTCGTCCGGAATCATATACTGTTTCCCGTTATGTACGATGATCGTGTGTCCATCAATCGTTTGCAGCTCCTCCGTGGCCGTGTCGTAGCTAACCTCGTCCGAATCGAGAAACTGCACTTCTTGCATTTCGTTCTCACCGATGGTAATCACTTCGCCGTCAATTACCTGTTCGCTGTCCATTGCCATCATTGTCTCATCGTGCTGCTCGGGATCCAGGTGCTCCTCGTACACGGGCACATCGAGGTATTCCACTAGTTCAACCGTTTCTTCAGACATTTTATACAAACTTCATCTATATTGTTTATGTTTTGAATATTTGACAGCCGTTTGACCGATCGGTATTTCACAACTTGTATTTTACCAACATACAAAAATGGCTACTCACAAATGAAGGGCACAACTATTGAAATATTGTTTCTTGATTGGAAAATAGCCCGAAAATGCTTTTTATTTATGCTTTACTTACAACAAATCATTTATTCAATAAATAAAATGTAACATTGATTTTCCACGCCATTTGACAGTTGTGAGAAAATGCAAAATTATGCAGTACAAAATGGCGGATGGCGCTGAATTTTCAAACTTTGATATTATGGCGGCAATCAGTGTTGCCAACCGGTTTAAAAATTTACGATATATTTAAAAGTAACAGTCGAAAAAAGTGACAGTCACATCTGCCCGCGAAATACGAAAATGGATCTGCTCAACACCGATACTATAGGTGTGTTTCTTCGAACTCTGATTCGCAATATAGCTAATCAAAGTAATCATGATTATGAGAATCACGTTTCTTCGTTCGTTATTAGTTATCCCTACCCTTCCATTTGGTGATCAGAAACTGACAGTCCCCTTCCCCTTGCGAATCATACTGTTTCTATGATTACCTGGATTGAATCACAAAACTGACGAAGAAACACGCCTTATATAGGCCGACATTCTCTTATGTGTTAAGTTATTGAAAATTTAAGAAATCTGATAGTGAGAAATTTAAACAGCTTCAATATAATGTCGGGAACATTGGGGAACATGTTTAATAACTGTGCATGCCTAAATTAGAGATAAATGCAAATTCTTTCTTTCATAACATGCATCGGCATGCGCAATTTTATTACCGAAAGTGGCTCTCTCATTCGTCCATTCAAAATGTCTGACTTGCCGAACAGGCAGAGTTCAGGTTTCGACTGATTTCGACTCGTTTCGGTTGTCAAAACGATCTGTCATAGAATTTCGGCCTAAAGTAGTAGTCCCATAAGAATATCCCAGGATCACGCGTTGAGCGGACCAATTTTCGTATTTCGCTAGCTGAAATAAACGAATATGACGTGCCCACTTTTTCAGTCTATTAAAGCTTTTTTAAGGTTTTCAACAATATTATAGGTCTATTATATGCCAATTAAGAATATATATATTGTCAAAATTATTAATTAAGTCTTTATCTAGTGTAAATCAGTTTTTAAAACTAGCCTATTCTTTAATTACAAAATAATTAATTATGGTCACCCTAATTTAAATACATGTATCTATAGTTGAATCTTGAGCCTATTTTAATAAAATAAGTCGTACCCACCAACTTTATATTAAGAACGTGAGACACATGCAAACTTCACCTCTATGTTAAATCCAATAAGGAAAAAATATCAACGCGGCCGCAATTGAAATGTTATAACGACACGCCCCACATAGCACCAAATCCCGTAAGACCAAATAAAGACGTCCAAAAACATGACGTCTTTAAGACTTTTATTTAGGACGTCTTAATGACATACATAAATAAGACAACATATAACAAAGTCTTCAAGACGTCTTTAAGTTGGCCTTAAATAAGACGTCTTGTAAATGTCGTCCACAAGACAACTTAACGACTTCCATCCAGACAAATTTAGGTGGTCGTACAGACGTCTTTTTTTGGTCTACAAGACCAAACAAATGCGGAGATATGCTGCCACCTATATTAAATTTTCAGAGCTTTGTTCGTTTGTCCTGCACTGACTGATCAGTTCATGATTTGTCTTTCTTCCACTTATAATGATGAATAAGGACAGATTAAGAACAGAGCAAAAAATGCAGGTCCAACAAACAAACATTCTAGAGCATTCTACAAGTAGTTTCAGCTAATGCAAACAAGTAAGAAAAGTAAGTATTTTACAAACAATTATTTGCTGTGTAACAAGTTTGTGCATTAGTTATTAATTTAAAATGTATATATTATGCATGTTCTACAGTTTTTATGCAATGTTCATAAAACAAAACCTCATTAAAAGTACAAGTAACAAAATATTATAGAACAAAGAGGATAACACCTCACAACGCTAGTGTTACATATTTAATAAATAAATAAATACATGATGTTTACAGAAACAAAAAATTCTTAGTATTGGAGGAAGGATCAAAGAACGTGGACAGATGCAATATATGGCCATTAGAAAACGCCCCCGTAATGAAAATTATAACCGGTAACAATTGAATCATTCAATTCTCATTAATATTATAGTATAATTTTTGTATATTTCAGAAGCGCTGCGTACAGATTACTGTAACTGCAAATGATGAAACAAAAACTGAACGAGAATGGATGAGGCATGTTCATGAGCGTTCAGCGAACGGCTAAACCTAGCAAATAATACTATTTTGCCGTACACACTGTGATTTTAAATATGTTCTCTTCAGTTTCAATATGTTCCGTGCTTCACAACCGTAGCGGACAACCTAAATAATACATTGTATACATAATTATGCCTAGACTTCTTAGTTTGAATGCTACGGTTGCGACGTATGTAAACTAGAAATCTATCTTAAATGAAGTATATGACTGTATACAAGCAAATTATAATTAATTCCAGTTAATAAATCAACTGCTCTTTATTTGTAATATTTATATGTTTAATAATGTATTATACTATTGTTTTTTAATTCGAATTTGTTTGTTATTTATAGAAAATTCTGGTATTACATTTGTTTTGCTATCTAAAAAAAAACACATTTGGATGTGCTATTAAGTATCAAACAAATGTGTATTTTGTGTAGATAGTAAAACAAATGTAATACCAGAATTTTCTAGTCTTGAAGAAATCTCCACTACCTATTCCCACAAGACCACAAAAAGACCAATTTTGGAAGTCATTATTTAGACCTATAAGAGTCTAATAGTAGTCATTTTGAACGACCTATAGACGTCTTATTGTTGACTTATAGTTATCCTTTTAAAGTCTTTAAATTACGTCTTTAAGACGTCTTTTCGACACGTCTTAAATTGGTCTTAAACGAGCGAAGTTAGACGTGTAGAGGACGTCGCTTTGTATGACTTCGGGCTTCATACCATTAAAGACTTTGACATCTTAAAGACGTCTTTCAGTTTGTTTTGTGCTATGTGGGGCTTTTGTAGTTGTTGGTTTTTGACCAGTTGTCATATGTGTAATTATTAGTTCGTCGTACGATAGTACAAAACAGCTATAGTGTTTGGTTTTGTGTCTGTAACATTCTTGGATCAAAAAATAAAAATTATTAAGAAAATGTGTTTGTCTCGTCACCCTGATTACGAAAATGTATGATTATGTCTCTCGCCCGCAAGAACAACTTTGTGGAATCTCCACAGAAAGTACCAAACCGATTTTAATGAAATTTGATATACATATAATTTGCGTGCCCGTGAAGTTCCACTCGCATTTTAAGATATTTTGTCGACAAAGTTTTTCTAAATTGTGAGTCCAGAGGCTATAAAAAATAATAGATATATATATAAATCATTTTTTTTTTATTAAATCAAAAAATTATAAGACATTTTATATTTATAATATTTTTACAGATTGTGAACCTGAAGGTAAAAAAAAATAATAACAATAATATTGAAATTTAAAATGTTATTGATTTATTACATTTAGTATTGTATTGTGGTCGCTGGTACGGCGAGCTGGAAGCACTGGTGTTAATTATATATTTTTATTATTAATTATCCGTAATCATTTGTTGAATAATAAAAATAGATAATCAGTAAGAAAATTTGCGGTAATTGCCACATCTTTAATATTAGTATTAGGACTACTAACGTTAGCAGGCTTACAAGCATCTATGAACATTCTTAAATCTGTATCACTTAGGTGACCAAATATTTGTTCTGTACAATTATATGGTAATTCCGGAAAGCTCTTGAAGAAAGAATGGAAAAATGTATTGCCTTGTTCCAGCAATTCATTTCTTACCACTCCTTTCCTAAAATGATTATTTATCATACTAGCATATATTGGAAATTTTGTTTTATAATCATCTAATTTTAAGATCTGTACTACATTTTTATTTCTTGCATATATTACTAAAAGTCTTATATTGCTTGTCAAGATATCGTGAAAAGTAACATTATTAGTAATCTTCTCACTCTTCATGCTTTCTATTTCTAGCTCACATTCATTCTGAAAATCACTGATTTCATAGTTGCTACTAATCAATTGTAAATTTTGTTCATTTACATATAAATTTGCAGTCTTCATCTTGACTATGTGCTGTTCAAGAATCTCAGCAATTTCTTCACAAGCACCAATGCCACGATCATGGTCATAATCATCGTAATCAGAATCATAATGGTCGAGTTGATTATAAAATGAGCTGATACGAGTTATAGCAAACTTAAGTGGTGTATAATTGTTTTTACTCATAATATTGATATCAGAACCATACTCCAGTAGAGCTAAAACAACTTGTTTACGTCCTTCTTTAGAAGCAATATGAAGCGCAGTTCTACCATATTCATCGGTAGAGTCAATATCAGCACAATATCTCAAGACACTCATTTTGCTAATGACTTCATTGCCTTTTTGGGCAGACAGATGGAGTGGTGTTTTGTCATTTTTAAGTGTGGAGTTAGTTCCGTACTCTAAAAGTAGCTCAACAACTTTTTCATGTCCTTTTTCAACAGCAAAGTGTAGAATCGTCCTACCCTCTTTATCTTGAGCATCAACGTTAGCTCCGTACTCTAAAAGTAGCTTAACAACATTTTCATGTCCTTCTTGAACAGCAAGGCACAGTGGTGTATAACCTTCCCTACATGTGGAGTTATAAGCAGAATCAACATAAGCTCCATGTTTTAAAAGATGCTCAACAATTTGGAAATAGCCTCTCTGAGCTGCAATATGAAGAGGAGTTATACCGTCGATGTTTCTATCGTTAACATTAGCTCCCTGATTTAATAGTAATTCAGTAATTTCCATTATCTCATTTTTAATCGCGTTGTAAAGTGGAGTTTCACCAAAATGATTTTTTGCATGAATATTAGCACCTCTGTCTAGAAGCATCTCAACAATGTCTATGTCACCATTTATAACAGCAAAATGAAGTGGAGTATTAGAAGGTGTTTGGTTTTCACTGTTAACTTTAGAACCGTTTGTTAAAAGTAATTTAGTAACTGCTGTATGTTTATTCTCAATAGCATCAAGAAGTAAAACATATCCATCTGACCATGCTTGTGAATAAGATAGGCCAAAGGAATCAATTAACTCTTTTACACTTTCTAGTCTTCCTTCACGAACTGCAGATATTAAACTGTTGCTTGTATTTTCATTACGATAAGACATCTCGCCTATTTGTTTTTCCTTCACTTTAATTATTGAAAAGTTTCAATCATACAATCATAGATAATACCAGATAATACACTAATAGATGGTCGCAGGCTATGTCGACTTTATTGGTGCAAGTGGTTAGAAGTTTTATTTCTTCTCTTTCTATAGAAGTTCGGACTCCGTCCACATAGCGTTATGCTGCCGCAGTGGCGGCGCCAGCGAGCGAGCCGGAGGGGGTCCGGCCGCCTCCAAAATGATCTGTGACCCTCGGTTGACCCCCCCCCCCGTATTTACATTTATATATAAACGTAAATACGAGTACTACATATAAATATAGATGTGTGCCCCTTTACATGTTTTCCTGGTCCTTGCTGGCCTCTCTAAATTTATAAATATAGCACCGCCACTGGCAGTCACATTTTATGTCAGTAAAGTTATCCAAACTTTTCTCCAACCACGATTTCTGTTACCAACTTAAAAATAATAAAATCCCCTTGATTGATTTTGGCGCTACTATTAAAACAAAATTACTTCCCAGCACTTAAAAACTAAACAACCACAACGTAACCACAAACAGTGATTTTGTGTACAAACGGATTATTTACATTTTTGCGGTTTGTGGTTACGTTGTGGTTGTCTAATTTTTAAATGATGGGAAGTAATTTTGGTTTTAATAGTAGCGCCAAAACAAATCAAGGGGATTTTGTTATGGGCATGTTCTTTATTGCACTTGATGCTTCTCATCTTTTTTTGGCCTAACCACAGCTAACCCGGAACCCGGTTGGTGCTTGCAGTAACTTGTGCATTCGAGTGGCGGGTTAGCGCTGGGTTACTGACATGTCTAATCCGCCATTTGAATTAGTTCTATTTGAAATGGCATCAGTAAATATTGAATATATTTGTGAAAAATGTGGGGTGCAAGGAGATCTTGGTTTTATTGAGAGGCATATTCAAACATTTCATATCTTTGAGGGTAAGCTTATATATACCTAAGTATATTTATAGTTTATATATAGATATTGGAGGTTATGTTTGTTATTTATTATAGGAGCTGATGAGAACCAAACGAATGCTGAAAACATTCAAATCAATAGTAATGGTATGTAATTATTCAGAAACAAAAAAAGAAATTATATATTTATTTATTTATTTTGTAGTTGAAAATGATGTTGAAGCAAGTTCTCTCTTAATTTGGCCGTAAAAATTAAATATATGTTGTAATAATAATTCAAGATCAAATGTATTTAAAAGTAAAGAAAATAAAAACATAACCCTACTTTTTGAAAACATTTAGCGCTTAAATTTAAATTGAATCTTTCAATAACCTGTCCATTTCACTGGGGTTACTGCCTGGTTACCGCCATATTGTAACCCGTGCCAACCACTTCTCCAACCAAATCCTACCCGGGTAGGCTCAAAAAAAGATGCCTAAGAGGCAACTGTGGATAACTTTACTGACATTAGTTGGAGTGATTCGCTGCGCCAAAATCAATCAAGGGGATTTTGTTATTTTTAGGTTGGTAACAGAAATCGTGACCGGAGAAAATATATACAAAAATAAATATTAATAACTTAAATAACCTTTTGAGTTTTTGCATATTATATTATATTAAAATATATGTTGAATATTGTTTATAGATATGGCTAAAAGCCGTATATTTATAAATATTGTAAATTCATATGAACTGTCAGTTACAAACAGCCAATCACAAGGCTGGATAAAGGTCCCGCGCGTGCCATCTATCGCGAATATGCAAGGACTTTTCGGCAACACAATGGTATTTTCCCATAATGTCGCTATTCTTTAATTACAAACTAATTAGTTATGGTCGCCTTAGTTTAAATACATGAATCTATAGTTGAAGCTTGAGCCTATTTAAAAAAAAAACTCATACCCACCAGCTTTACATTAAGAACGGTACAAACATGCAAACTTCACCTTTATGTTAAATCCCATAAAGGCGGTATCACATTACGAGGATATCGATAGTTTGACATCGATTTTGCGATGTTTTTTCAGTTTTCCGGTGTCTTTTCTAATGTGATAGGGAGCAAATAATAGGCGTTTAAATATGAAACGTGTTCGTATTCCTTGGCTTATCGGTGTCCAATTATCGATGTCTTGTGTTGTGCGCATGAGCAACTTAAAGAAATGTCCCTGTTTTTGTTGTTAGCTGTCAATTGTGTTGTTTGCATTCATTGTAGATTTATATACTGGTCGTGTTGGTTGATAATTATATTTATTTTAAAATGGCGAATGCAAGAAAGAAAATTAAAATATCTCTGCTTGTTTAAATATCATTTTTAAAACCAAATTGAATACCACCACCAAGTAAAGAAATTTACTAAATTTCTGATGTCAATTTCCTAATGTGATAGAAACAGATATCGATCATCGGTATCTCCTAAAAGAAGAGGATATCGATATCCTCATAATGTGATACCGCCTTAAGAAACGAATTTCGACTCGGCCGCAATTGAATTTTGCCGCCATTTTTGCGTCCTCACTTTTGTACTCCATTCAAAACACCTAAAATCCTGTTGCTGTAAACAGCTGTAAGCACATGAAAAATGTGACTGATGTTTATGATCATGCCAGTGGTGGTGCTATATTTATAAATTTAGAGAGGCCAGCAAGAACCAGGAAAACATGTAAGGGGCACACTATAGTTATATGTAATACTCGTATTTACGTTTATATATAAATGTAAATACGGGGGGGGGGGCAACCGTGGGGTCACAGATAATTTTGGGGGCGGCTGGACCCCCTCGACACGCTCGCTGACGCCGCCACTGCGGCAGCATAGCGCTATGTGGACGGAGTCTGAACTTCTATAGAAAGAGAAAAAAGAAAACTTCTAACCACTTGCACCAGTAGAGTCGACATAGTGACCATCTATTAGTGTATTATCTATGATTGTTTGATTGAAACTTTTTCAATAATTAAAGTTAAGGAGAAACAAATGGGTGAGATGTCTTATGGTAATGAAAATACAAGCAACAGATTAATATCTGCAGTTCGTGAAGGAAGACTAGATAGTGTAAGAGAGTTAATTGATTCCTTTGGCCTATCTTATTCACAAGCATGGTCAGATGGATATGTTTTACTTCGTGATGCTATTGAGAATAATCATACAGCAGTTGCTAAATTACTTTTAACAAACGGTTCTAAAGTTAACAATAAAACCAAAAGACCTTCTAATACTCCACTTCATTTTGCTGTTATAAATGGTGACATAGACATTGTTGAGATGCTTCTAGACAGAGGTGCTAATATTCATGCTAAAAATCATTTTGGTGGAACTTCGCTTCACAATGCGATTGAATATAAGGGAATGGAAATTACTGAATTACTATTAAATCCGGGAGCTAATCTTTACGATAGAAACAACGACGGTATAACTCCTCTTCATATTGCAGCTCAGGGAGGATGTTTAAAAATTGTTGAGCATCTTTTAAAACATGACGCTCATGTTAATTCGGTTTATACCTCCAGATTTAAGAAAGGTACACCAGTGTGCCTTGCTGTTGAAAATAGTAGTGAAGATATTGTCAAGTTGCTTTTAAGTAGAGGTGCTAATGTTGATGCTAAAGGAAAAGGTGGTGTCACTCCTCTTCATATTGCAGTGGAGAGTGGCTATTTACAAATTGTTGAGCTTCTTTTAAAACATGGAGCTTATGTTAATTCGGCTTATACCTCCACATGTAGGGAAGGTTATACACCACTGTGCCTTGCTGTTCAAAGAGGACATGAAAATGTTGTTAAGCTACTTTTAGAGTACGGAGCTAACGTTTCTGCTAAAGATAAAGTGGGTAGGACGATTCTACACTTTGCAGTTGAAGAAGGACATGAAAATGTTGTTCAGCTACTGTTAGAGTCCGGAGCTAACGTTGATGCCCAAGATAAGGATGGTATGACTATACTACACTTTGCTGCTGAAAAAGGACATCCAGTAATTATTGAGCAAGTTTTAAAGCATTGTCCTGATATGAATAACAAAAGTAACAGGAACGCTCTTAATGCTGCAGTGTATGGCTATGGAAATGAGTATAGTACGATCGTCGCAAACCTGCTTCAATATGGTTTTACTGTCAATCCTGAAGATGTGAATAATTGTAAATTGCTGCTTAATGCTGTTGAGAAAGGATATTTGAAAATTGTAGAAAAACTCTTAAAATATGGTACTGATGTGAATATCTCAACATCTGGAAAAGGTAATATGCCTTTACATGTTGCAACCAAAAACAAACAGGAGGAGGTGGCCAAATTATTGATAAGCTATGGAGCCCATGTAAATGCTCAAGATGAAACTGGAAATACTCCAATATTTTATGCTACTGAGAATGCCGATTTAAAAATGATCAAGCTACTTTTAACTTATAAAGCTAATGTAAAAGATAATCCTAAACTACTGAAAATTGCTGTTAAGAATAAATGTAGAGAAATCGTTGAAGTTCTTTTAAAATATGGTGCTGATGTTAATACTAGTGATACATCTGGAAGAACGGCATTGCATTTTACTGTTGTAGGCGAAGATCGAGGATTTTTTGGAAGTCTTCTCGATGAAGATCCTGATATGAATGTTAAGGCAGAAATTTCCAAATTGCTTTTAAGTAGGGGAGCTAGTGTAAACGCACAAACTAAAAATGGTATGACAACACTTCATGCTGCTGCTCGACAAGGAAATGTTAAAGTCGTTGAGGCTCTTTTGGAATATAATGCAGATGTTAACTCCACACTTAAAAATTACATAACACCCCTCCATATGTCTGCCCAAAAAGGCAGTGAAGTCATTAGCAAAATGCTTTTAAATAAAGGAGCTAATATAAATGCCAAGCAAAAGGATAGATTAACTGCACTTCACATTGCAACTAAAAAAGGTTATAAAGAGGTTGTTGAGATTCTCTTGAAATTTGGTGCTGATATTGACTCTACAGATGAATATGGTAGAACTGCGCTTCATATTGCTTCTAAAGAAGGACGTAAACAAGTTGTTTTAGCTCTACTAGAGTATGGTTCTGATATCAATATTATGAGTAAAAACAATTATACACCACTTAAGTTTGCTATGACTGGTATCAGTTCATTTTATAATCAAGTCGACCATTATGATTCTGATTACGATTATTATGACCATGATCGTGGCATTTGTGCTTGTGAAGAAATTGCTGAGATTCTTAAACAGCACATAGTCAAGATGAAGACTGCAAATTTATATGTAAATGAACAAAATTTACTATCGATTAATAGCAACAATGAAATAAGTGATTTTCAGAATGAATGTGAGCAAGAAATAGAAGGCATGAAGAGTGAGAAGATTAGTAATAATGTTACTTTTCATGATATCTTGACAAAAGATATAAGTCTTTTAGTAATATATACAAGGAATAAAAATATAGTACAGGTCTTAAAATTAGATGATTATAAAACAAAATTTCCAATATATGCTAGTATGATAAATAGTCATTTCAGGAAGGGTGTGGAAAGAAAAGAATTGCTGGAACAAGGCAATACATTTTTCCATTCTCTCTTTAATAGCTTTCCGGAGTTACCATATAATTGTACAGAACAAATATTTAGTCACCTAAGTGATAATGATTTAAGAATTTCAATAGATGCTTGTAAACCTGCTAACGTTAGTAGTCCTAATAATAATATTAAAGATGTGGCAATTACTGCAAATTTTCTTACTAAGGCCTGAGCCAGATTTTGCCAGCAATAGGATGAGTCTCTTGTTCTAGCAGTCTTATGGAAATGGTATTATCCATAACCCAAATACCCAGATCAAAATTACTGGCAAAAAACGAAATGGCAATTGATAAAAAGAGGAGTTAAGTTTTGCAAAAATTCATGAAAAACACTCCACTACACGAGCAAATTGATAAAATATATGACCACTTAGATATAGAACTTTAAGAAAAATTCAAGAGATAAAATCAAAACTAATATTTCAATTAGAATAATTATCCCTAATCATGTGTCAATTAATAATAAAAATATATAATTAACACCAGTGCTTCCAGCTCGCCGTACCGGCGACCATAATACAATACTAAATGCAATCATCCAACAATCAATCAACAACATTTTTAATTTCAATATATATATATTTTTTTAACCTTCAGGTTCACAATCTGTAAAAACATTATAAATATAAACTGTCTTATAATTTTTTGGAGATTTTTTGATTTAATAAAAAAAATAAAAAAATTATCTATTATTTTTTATAGCTCCTGGACTCACAATTTCGAAAAACTTTGTCGACAAAATATCTAAAAATGCGAGTGGAACTAATTATCACATAAATGTATATCAAATTTCATTAAAATCGACTCGGTACCTTCAGAGGAGATTCCAGAAACATTTTCGTAATCAGGGTGACGAGACGAACACTTGTTCTTAATAATTTTATTTTTTGATCCAAGAATGTTACAGACACAAAATGCAACACAATTGAGGTCTTGGTCTTAATACCGCGTATTAAGCGACAAAAATGTACGGGATTTTTTTAAGGTTGGCAACAAAAAACGATCCTGGAGATTTTTGAGGATAACTTTACTGACATAAGTTATCAACAGTTTTCTACAGCATACAATTTTTGTTGCCAACATAAAAAAATTAAAAATTCCCTAGATTTTTATTTCGCTTAATACGTGGTATTAAGATCTCAAATGTGTTTCATTTTGTGTAGAATATCAATAATTAGCTATATATAATCAAAAACTGTAGAAATATGTCCAGGAATTATGAATTATCATTAAAAACCCCCGGCTCATACGAACAAACAGAACGTCGTCCGACGTTTCCCTGATTTACAAAAAATCTAAATGTCTAAGAAACAATTGAGAACTGTTTTTGTAATCTACACACTAACACCTTTCAGAAAATGTATAAAACATATGAATTTACTTAGTGCATGCATTAAAAAAATAACATTTTAAAATGGAATTGGCTACTTGCTACATCTTCTTAATTTGTATGAAAATCTACACAGTCCTTATGCAAATGTGATACATCATCTTAATCAGTGCACTTTTGGCTATCATTTAAGATATAATACATAGAAATCGAATGAGTGTACTCAACGTACATTGAATAGAATCAAAATGGTGCACCTGCGACTATAGACATTTCCCCAATTTACAAAAAAAACTAAATGTCTAAGAAACAATGGAGAACTGTTTTTGTAATCTACACACTAACACCTTTCAGAAAATGTATAAAACATATAAATTCACTTAGTGCACGAATTAAAAAAGTAACATTTTAAAATGGAATTGGCTATTTGCTATATCTTCTTAAGTGGGCATTCACCTTTTGCGGATTCAAAAAATCGATATATTTTTTTTTGCAGAATAGGACACTTTGAAGTGTTGACTATAGGGCTCTGAAGCCGTTTTTTGAAATTCGAGTTGGAAGAATGTGAAATTGCGATTTAAACAAAACAATGTTTTTGCTCAAGCATGGCGTTTTCGCGCGCGTCAGTCTGATGTTGAAACTTGAAACGCGTTTTTCTCGACACCATATTTTTTAAGTCGCGCGGTAGAATATCTCAACAACAAATTAACCGATTTAACTCTCAATAAGTGCATCTTAAAGGTAATAAAATTCTCTAGGAGTTGATCCTCGACGAAGTGTGTCCGACAATTGTTAATATTTTTTAAGGCCCGCCAAAGGAGAAAAAAAGTGACAAAAAATAACTTCTTTCGTACGATGGTCGCCATTTTGCTAATTATGGTCCAAATGGACCACCCGAGGATCAATTCCTAGACAATTTAATATACTTTAAAACCCTTATTTCTTATTTTTTTTCAAACAACTGGGACCAAAGTTATGCTACCGCGCGCCTAAATTGAGCTGCCTACTTTGGACCTGGACATCTTCGCCGGGGCTGAACGTACCCAACTTTAAAAAATACCTTATAAAAGAAAAAAGTTGAATAAATACGATACAAAAAACCGCATGCAAATATCTCAAACGTACCCTGAGAAAAAAAATGTTAAAAAACAGCTTTTTTTTTGTGCTCAAAAGGTGAATGCCCCCTTAATTTAAAGAAAAACTAAACGTTCTCTTCGTAAATGTGACCTTTATTCGTAAAGAACATACATTACACATATAAAACATATAGAATTACGCTATAAAGCAAATATTGGCTCGAAGGTTCTGATTTGCATCGGAACCAATGATGTCATCAAGGTAATGTAATATTGGATTATGATGGACCATTTTAATTAATAATATTCTGTAAACAGCACAACCTTAAGAAGGTCCTGTGGGGCAAAGAAGTTGTATTTTTAACCATTCCGCCGTTTCACCTACGCCATTTGAAGGAATGTGAAGACTTAATCCATTTCAATAAAATTGGTATGATGGAGATAGCTGGTTGGCTGCAAGAACAATTAAGTAAGTTTTTATAGTTCTAAATAATAACTGTATAACTTAACTTTCTACAAGATTTTTTCATTTTGTTAACCCAAAGCCCGAAAAAAATTATTAAATATTATAATTTTGAATTTTAAAATATGCACTAAATTTTTTTTTAATCAATATAATCTAAAATTAAATGTAAGACTTTTTACACCTATAACATTTTTTCAAATTGTTAACCAAAAGGTCATAATAATTAAAAAGCACTGCTCGAAACGCATATTTTACCTAAGGGCGAGCTCTGCGCGTTGGTGCGTTTTACGCGTATCAAATCTTGTTCTTTTTAATTATTTATTTTTTGCAATATATGGCCTTATTATTATACGCAAAATGTTTTGTAAATATGAAATATTTTCGTAATATAAAGAATTTAATATCTAACCACAACCATATAGTTAACGTTCGCTCCCCGGAATTGCAAATATTTAAAGACTCATTAATTTAACAACGCACCTATGCGTCCAGCTCGCCTTATAAGTAATGCGATGCGAGCAGTTATCTAGTCATCAATAGATGGTTTTACAGTTTATTATTATGCTCGTTACTTGTTTTTTTCAAATTGTGAACCCATAGTTCATTATAATTAAAAACAATTATTTTTTAATTTTAATGCCAAGCGTGAAGTAGAAGGGAGACACTGCTCGCATTGCGTATCTTACCTAAGGCGAGCTGGACGCATTGGTGCATTGTACGTACCGAATACCACAGCTCTTCTGTACTAGTCAATGTCTAAAATCGCCATAAATATTTAAAATCGTGAATACGTAACTATAATGTATTGGGATATGTAGTCAGAACGTAAATAAATAAACAATCTCGTATCTAAAACTGTATTTTAACACAAGAGAAAATATATATCTATTAACTGTATTACACATGAAATTGCGACTCTTCTCACACAGTCCACTGCTTGGTGCTGCCATCAGTATAGTTCTCAAATACGAAAAACAACACACCGATCAACCAGCAACTCACAACACTGCTATGCTTTATGTATTGCATATGTAAGACATTCATATCAACATAATGTAGAAACATTTTAATGACTAGTTTCATTAACCGAATGTGATCACATAATTATTGAATGTGTGTGTTTATGTCGAAAAACTTGATTTTTATAAATTGAACCAGTCCTATAGTTATAATGAACATTTATAAACAGTATTGAAACATCAAGCCAAGGAGTCAGATGTGTGACAGTTCCAGTCGAGGTATTATTTACGATATCGATATCGAGGTAAAATCGACGATTTAAAAGCGCTAATTGTTAACCTATTGTATTCCTATACCCAAATAAACAAACAGCAATCTTTACAATGTGTCCGTTCTGTTTTGTTGTCCTGAAACATTTGCCCGCGTGTCCTGTGGGACGAAACACAGGACACTTTCTTTTTCGTCATCGTCCGGTTCTTCTTCGTTGAATCGTGCTTCAACGAAGTCCGTTCTGTATGCTATGTGTGGTATGCTGTGTGTGGTATGCTTTGTATGGTATGCTGGTGTGGTATGCTGTGTGTGGTATGCTGTGTGTGGTATGCTGTTGTGGTATAAATGGGAATGATTGCGGTTTTAAGGCCACTTATTTCAGTTACAACCGAATTTGATCGAACACTTTGTAATGATTGCTCAAAAATATTTCCCAAACCCCAACTTCTAATTATTAAATTATGTTTTCAGGTCTACAGTAGGGCCCTACGAGTATTTAATTTAATTTGTATTAATACATATTATTATTTTACAGCTAATAAGTATCAGGGGCGGTCGCCGTTTCTTTTTCAGGTCTACAGTAGGGGGCCTACGAGAATTTCCCGCTCCTGAATACTATTTAATTTGTATTAATTTGTATAATTATTTTACAGCTGTGTATGGTGCACCAAATGTTTGAACTTTAAGGGGTATTCACACTTATGTAACTGTTTGCAAACCAAAGTTACTCAAAATATTCAGTGGCCCCGTGTGATCTCCTGCTGGAGTATAAAATCATATCGTCGCGCGCAAAAAGACCACAGAATTTGGGTATTCCGAGGTTGGAAGAAACAAACTCTTACTTAAGTGTTGAATAAATGGAATTAAATGTAATAATGGGCACCCAACGAGCGACGAATAATATATAATTCGCAGTGTAGTAACGTTGCAATCAAAGGTACTCGTTCATCAGTTGGCGGCCGGCAGCGCTTCCTGTACTGATCCAAGTCCTGTAAGTCCTTGGTAAAATGAACTTTAAGTTCGATCGCCGTGCGTATCCTTAAATGGGTTAGCGTCGTTGAGGCGTCGACTAGATCAGAAGAAGCAGGGGGTCTGTTCGGTAGGGCTCGCGCGATAGTTAAGTCCAAGTCTGCGGCGAGTACTCACGATTGCAACTCTTACTAAAGTGACGAATTTCAGGGGGGAGGCGGGTCCCTGCCGACGTGGAACCGACCTTGTCGAGGTGGCAGGGCTTAAGCATCAATCACTATTATTCATTGCAATTCAAATACTGATTGATGCAACTAACAGGTTTCATAAAAATCACTTCTTTTTCTTTCCAAAAACTGCATTCCAAATATTGATTTTGAATATTCAATCAATATTATAATAAACATTTTGTTAAATACGATTTTTAAAAGACAGCAACACTATGTAAATAATGGATATAAATTTACAAGTCCATGTAAAGTTACAATTATAAATCATGTAATTATCGCAGAAATATAGTAAAAAAACTCAGGTAAATTAACTAAAACTAGAATTACATAATTTTTTGGTTGTAGTTTATCAGTAAATGTTTTAGTTTTATTTGCTTTAAATAATTTTTATATTGAATATTTTTGCGATTAGCGTTCTGAGAGTTTTTAAGTAATTATTTTGTACATGGAATAATTCTATTTGTTTTAAATCATTGTGGCTTCAAAATATTTTTATAATTTGTTCAATTTACCATAAATTTTTTATTTGTATTGTTTAACTTTTATTAAATATAACTCTGTGGTATTATTAATGTATATTTTATCTGAATTTAATTAATGTTTTGTTAACTATATTTTATTTTATTTGTGTATTTTATTTCCTTAACCCACATAACATTCAAAAAGGCGAACTGGTGAACAGTAACCATCAGTTACATGTTCACATAAGAACGTCCGACGTAAAGATAAAGATATTTCTTCATATTGTGAACCCCAGGTTCATAAAGACATATTTGAATATAATAATTATTAATTTTAAAATATGCAATTTGTTTTTTATGTATAACAAAAACTCGACAAAAGATAACTATACTGTCAAAGTTATGTCGATATTTTAACAAGTTTGCCACGTTTCTTAAATCTTAAATGAGTTTAACTTTGCATAAAATATATTCGGTTTATTTTTTTTGTCTTAATATGTCTAGAATATATTCTTAAAAGTGTTTTGCAAAATTCGACTTAAAAAAATAATTATATAAATTTTAAGTATACCATCTCATTTTTTAATTCTATTTATTTTTATATAAATAATATTTGGTACGCGTACAACGCATCAATGCGTCCAGCTAGCCTTTTAAGTGTAATATATACGATGCGAGCCTTTTGGTCAACAAAATTCAAAATTATAATATTTAATAATTTTTTATGGCCTTTGAGTTAACAATATGAAAATATCATGTAGGTATAAAATATCTTAGAATTATTAGTAGAATTTTTGGGTGTTTAAATTATTTTTATAAGGGCAGTATTAACAGGGGCTTTAAATTTTGGAGGCCTATAACTCGGAAAGTATACGGGCGATTGGATTTAAACTGCGAGTGGATACAAATGGGATAGTAAATAATATGTAACCAAATTTGGTGTGAATCGATCCGGTTACCTTCAGAGGAGTTACAAATTTGGTCTTACGAGCGACGACTAACATCCAGTTATATATATTTTTGGATTCAGGGCGACGAGACAAACCCTTGTTGTTAAGATATTTTTTAATCCGAGAATGCAACAGACACACGACCGATTGCTTTATATATTTTTGTATCAATATAATCTACAAAAAATTGTAAGACTTTTTATATCTATAACATCTTTTCAAATTGTTAACCAAAAGGCCGTAATAATTAAAAACCACTGCTCGCAATGCATATCTTACCTGGGCGAGCTCTACGCGTTGGTGCGTTTTACGCGTACCAAATCTTGTTTAATTCGTGCACTGCGTGAATTTATATGTTTTATACATTTTCTGAAAGGTGTCAGTGTGTAGATTACAAAAACAGTTCTCCCTTGTTTCTTAGACATTTAGTTTTTTTTGTAAATTGGGGAAATGTCTATAGTCGCAGGTGCACCATTTTGATTCTATTCAATGTACGTTGAGTGCACTCATTCGATTTCTATGTATTATATCTTAAATGATAGCCAAAAGTGCACTGATTAAGATGATGTATCACATTTGCATAAGGACTGTGTAGATTTTCATACAAATTAAGAAGATGTAGCAAGTAGCCAATTCCATTTTAAAATGTTATTTTTTTAATGCATGCACTAAGTAAATTTATATGTATTATACATTTTCTGAAAGATGTTAGTGTGTAGATTACAAAAACAGTTCTTCCTTGTTTCTTAGACATTTAGATTTTTTGTAAATCAGGGAAACGTCGGACGACGTGCTGTTTGTTCCTATGAGGCGGGGGTTTTTAATAATTCATAATTCCTGAACATATTTCTACAGTTTTTGATTATATATAGCTAATTATTGATATTATACACAAAATGAAACACAATTGAGGTCTTAATACCACGTATTAAGCGAAATAAAAATCTAGGGGATTTATATTTTTTTTATGTTGGCAACAAAAATTGTATGCTGTAGAAAACTGTGGATAACTTTACCGACATTATTTTGTTCTATAATCTATACGCTACCGCTACCGCTACCGATATTTATTCAAATACGGTTGGCAACATTGTACGCCATACTGCTTTGATAGATTAACGTAACAAAAATATTATTATACACGTTATTGTTGTAATATAAAGAAAGAACAAGGAACAACTTATAAAATATCTATATTTAGATACAGTTTAAGTGTTTTTATAGAAATAGGTAAGAATTGTTGCAAAATGACAGCTCAAAACTGTGTTGTATAGGAACTCAAATTTATAGGTTATATAGATCTATCTTGTTTGTTTTGTTCGGTAAATTCTTGCGGATAGGATTGACCATCACATATTCGAATTGTTTCTCATTTATTACGACGTATTTTCAGTTTTTGTAGATTACGCATATTCTAATTAGTGAAATGTTACTATTTTGTAATCGTAGGTAATATTAACAGTAGTCTTATAATACAGAACTATCATTGTACAGGTTTAATCTTATCTTTAAAAAATATGGAGTGCCCTTTATTCGACTTTCTTATACTTCGTTTTCTTGTAATATATCTTTATTGTGTTTAAAATTCATTTTACCATTGCCGTGAATCAATATAAATATGTATGCTAACTAGGGAAACGTAAATGTAACTTGTCTATTTTCAAATGTGACTTTCAGTAAATAATACATTTAAGCTCGAAAAAAAATCGTACGATTTAAAACATATATATCAGTCGATTTTTTTTTTGAACATGAGTTTCGGAGATAAAATTAACAAGCTTAGCTACAACGCACCTATGCCTCCATAAGTAATATATGTGATGCGAGCAGCGACTTTTAATTATTATGGCCTTTTGGTTTACAATTTGAAAAAATGTTATAGATATAAAAAATCTTCGTTTCTTGTACATTATTTTGATAAAAAACATGCTTAAGTCCTACGCAACTATGCCTCCAGCTCGCCTTATAATGCAATATAATATATGCGATGCGAGGAGCGGTTTTTAATTATTATGGCCTTTTGGTTAACTGTTTGAAAGAAATTTGTAAATATGAAAAATCTTGCAATTTTCGGTTAGTGCATATTTTAAAATTAAAAAATTAAAAATTAATTACAGACATACGACCGAATGCTTTAGCTTCTTCGGTACTTCATACGGCGAGCTAAAACCTCCAAAATAGGCTATTTTTTATAGTTTTTATGTTTTATCTCCGAAACTCTATGTTGAATAACATATATATTTTTACCAGGCATTATTTGTGCAATTAGGTATCGACTAATATTTTTTATTGTAACGTACGATACAATTTTTATTTTTCGAGTTTTGAGTAGTTTTATGTAATTAGGAAATTAACATTGACCAAAAGTGTAGCAATGTGCCCATAAACGGATATTTCTGTTATAATTTTTTGGTGATACTAGATTTTCTTTTATACATGAGTTATTAGAAAGTAAACATATTTCGTAAATAAAGTTAATTGAATTGAATTTGAGGAAAAATTTGCTATGGTTTCGCATAGATGTATTAAGCTGTTGCCAATTATTACGTTGACAATACTGTTCTTTATTTGATTACATTTCTGTAAAACATTTGATTCATTTTTGACATTTGAGGCAATTGTTAAATTTAAAATTTTCAGAAAAATGCACGCTACCATTGTGTATTTGAAAATCGCTAAAAGTGTATAAAAGCATTGAATAAATGAATATTTGGAGCACATTTGCTCCCAATCATAGAAAACAAGAGTTCTTATAAATTTAAAGTAAACATATTAAAGAAGAACACAAAAATCTAGTGATATCTCTCAATAATAGCCACGTAAGTCGACAACTAAATGCAGCTTCAATATAAACCGCGTGCTAGTAAACATTTATTCGTTTATGTAATACAGTATAGCTAGAATCGTAATATTAACCATTGGCTGCACTCCATTGTCGCCGAATATTATTTTAACTGTCGCATTATCGACGATAACGGACTGCAAACGATTTAATATAACCACTGTTATTTTTGTAACATGGGTAAATCCTGATAACCATACCTGTTATTCACTTAAAGTTGACTTACTCATCTGTCACATAACTAACTAATCGCTAACTTTGAGTAAGTTAACAGGTAACTCGGCTATGGTTATCAGGATCGCGCTACTAATTCTTTCCAGTAACTTATTACTTGGATGAAATCTAAACTGTAGTTATATATATATATATATATATATATATATATATATATATATATATATATATATATATATATGATGATGCCATAGTATTATTTCCAGAATATAACCATGGTCTGTGATGACAGCAACTTCATCGGGACACCTAACAACAGTTTTATAAAACCACATACAGAAAATGACGATGACGTCGAATTCTACATCTCCGATTTGGATAACGATGGTGCCGTGGACGATTCTCTGTATTTTATCACCGATGAAGACGAAATCGAGCAAATCTTCGACGATAGCAGCTATGTAGATGACACATACGACGAGGCCTATTATTTCAGTGATGATGATGACGAAGATGACGTTGATGATGATTACGATGATGATGTATATTTAAGTGATGTCGATAACAGTGATATCGATGATAATACCGATACTGATGATACCATTGAAATTCCCGCGGCAATTATACGGATTTTCCCCGATGAGGATACGCCGATTGCGAACCCAACCGATAAAAATGGACACGTTATGAATATGACTACAGAAACGTCTAATATGATCACAGAAACAACTAATAATATGTTAACAGAGTTAACTAATATGATCACAGAATCATCTAATATGACAACAGAGACAACAACTAGTGCGACAATAGCGCAAGAGGAGCAAGATGATAACACAGAACAAAATGGTTAATTGTTGCTATTTTTAAACCGTTTCTTTAATCGTAATCTTTCTTATTTTCTTATTATTATTTTTGTATAATATTTAAAAATCGTTTTATTTGTGTATATGAATCTAAGTTTTGTATGCGCAGATAATTCAGACAAAAAAAAAAAAGAAAACTAATAAATAATATATCGAAGCGTCGTATTCAGAAAACATTTTTTTGAACTTTGTCTTATTTTAGAGATTTAGTTTTTTTTATGATTTTTTTTTAAATTCGGTAAAGTGCGATTCTTAACAAATCTACAAATCTGTAAAAATCTAGCAGCTCTTTAATGAATACATATCCGCTTATAATGGACTTTGCAGGACTTGGTCCATTATAACCTAGTGGCATGTTATGATTATTACATGAAATACAAAACAAAGGTGTATTCACTGCGAAACAAGTAATAATTTCAGTTTGCTGTATGACATACAATGCTAACGTTCACATCAACAAAATGTATAATTAATAGCGTTCATTTTGTTGCTGTGAATGCTAGCATTACTTTTCATAATACAAACTAGAATATTATTTTTAATTTTCTAGTCTTAATTACTATTTGGTTCGCAGTGAATGCCGATTAAAAGTGTATTCACAGCGAGACAATTAGTAATTAAGCTTAGAAATTACAACAAATACATCAAGTTTGTTTTATGACAATGCTAGCGTTCACAGCAGCAATATTTATAATTAGTTGTGTTAATTTTGTTGCTGTGAATGCTAGCATTACTTGTCATAATACAACATAGATTATTATTTGTAATTTTCTAATCTTAATTACTATTTGAAGCGCTGTAAATACATTTGGTATTCAAATGTTGGTGACAACTAAATACATATGATTTCCGTGATAAAAAGGTTCTATTGGACTAGATACTGTTTTAAACTTGCTAAATATGTAATCAAATTATTTGAAAATAGTAAATTAGAGCCAAGGCATTTGGAAATAAATGTTTATAGCGTTTAAACTCCAAATTTGAATACTTCAAATTCCATACTCTAATTTACTATTCCTAAATAATTTGATAACAAGTATATTAAGTTTTAAACAGTATCTAGCCCAATAGAACCTTTTTATCATGAAAATCTTATGTATCATTACCTACATTTGTATACTAAATGTAATGTTTCCTGCCGAGAGAACTTTGAACGTAGTCCTAAGGAGATTACTATTTTTATTACGTTTATTATTTGGTCTGTAAGACTAGTTGTATCAGGTGGAAATATTGGCGCTTTTATTGTTTTGTTGATGGTTTTAAGGAAAATAACTTTTTTTTTTATATATATGAAATATTTATAGTGTGTTACACAAAATAACAGTGTTGAAGATTTTAAATACATATTTTTCCAGAGCTGTGAGCCCAACTATATTTATTTCAGCTGATTATAGGTAAAATAATATATATATATTTTTCGTTTGTTTTTATATTTGGTTTGAACAAGAAAGAGCAAAAAAATGTTTTCTGAGTAATTTGTTATATATTTATAAACTATCTAGTATTAGTATTGTTACAGTCAAATAACTTTAATACAGAAATACGTAATCCCTAAGATTATATTTTTTGTGTAGTCTTTATAAATAAATACATGTAAATAATAGTTGTGTTAGTTTTTATTCAAATACTTAAAGTACATCCTATAATCATTATTCATGAAATATTCATATATATATATATATATATATATATATATATATATATATATATATATATATATATCTAGTGAAAATGCGTATATATATATATATATATATATATATATATATATATATATATATATATATATATATATATATATATATATATAACCAGAAGCGACAATTATTATATATATAAGTTAGATCATCCGTCTCCATAGAAACTGATGACCTCAGCTTCTCATATACAACAGTCTTCATATTTCTTAACTATCATAATGTTACAATTCTGTCTTTTAGTTTTAAGTTAGTCAGTTGTATTTTAGATACTGAAGTATCCACTTGTACCTTGTATCCATTTGTTTGAAAATAAATTTTTTTAGTAAACGTGAAACACGTATACTTAACTGGCGCAGTCGGTAGGATTCCCAGACGGTTTAGCGAATATAATAAATTTTCGAAAATTCTCGTTTCGTTTCTACGATTTACTGGGAATCTCAATAAAGTGTGTTGGATGTTATTTGAGAGCAATAACTCCAATATTCTTTAACGTAGAAATTAATTAATGTAGAAAAATGACGGACTCGAGAAAAAGTATTTTATTGAAAAAACTATTTATTAACAACTGTAAAAACAAAAATAACACACACTCTTATTTTAGTAAAATTAAATTACATATATAATCTAGACAGTAACACAAAATATTCAACACTCCCACTTTTGTTTACTTTCTATTATTTATTTATTTTTATATTATTAATTTTGTCAAAGAGTGAGTTTATTGACAAAGCCTCACAATTTCTTTTGAATTTGTTACGTGGAAGGCCTTTAGTTAGAAAATCTGCAAGTTGATGTTCCGATGGCACATATTCCACATCAATGTTTCCACTAGCCACACATTCTCTAATATAGTGGTACTTGATATCTATATGTTTGGTCAACTTGTGGTTCTCTGCATTTTTGACTAGACGTATTGCACTCTGATTATCTACAAACAACTGTGTAGGTTTGTCTAGAATGATTCCAAGTTCTGATAGGAACATTCGTAACCATATAATATCTTGGGATGCATTGGATGCAGCCACGTACTCTGCTTCAGTGGTGGATCTTGAGACACATTTCTGTCGTTCACACGACCAGGAAATAGGTCCTTTTCCAACTATAGCAACGTATCCAGATGTAGACTTTCTTGTATCCAGATCTGCTGCAAAGTCTGCGTCAGAATAAGCTTCGAATGTCGCAGATTTACCATCATAAATAATTCCCTATTCTTTTGTACCCCGTAAATATCGTAGAATGCGTTTAACTGCAACCCAATGATTTTGTTTTGGATTACACAAGTATCTACTCACTTGATTCACAGCATACATTATATCCGGTCTTGATACCTTTGCTGCAAACAGTAAACTTCCTACAGCCTCTCTATATGGTACTTTAGTCATGTCTTCATTTATATTTTCAGTTTCACTTTCTTGACTTTGTAGTTGAACTCCTGGATCTGCTGGTACCACTGCAGATTTGCAATCCTGCATGTTGAACCTTTTTAAAATGCGAGTTATATAACCTTGTTGACCTATAAACATTTTCTTATGTTTTCTATCTCTTTTTATTTCCAATCCAATATAGCAATTCGGTTCTCCCACTGTAATTGTAAATCGTGAAGAGAGTTCTTTCAGCATCGAGTCTATAGTATTCTTACTTTTACACATAACTAGTCCATCATCGACGTAGAGAGCTAGAAATAATTCTTCTTTTCCAAATTCTGCTCGAAATACACACTTGTCCGTTTCTAACTGCTTAAAATTGAATAGAAAGAGGAACTCTACGAACTTCCTGTTCCAACAGCGTGGAGCTTGCTTTAATCCATATAAACTTTTATTTAGTTTACATACTAGTGTTTTGTTTTCATCTTCAAAACCTTCAGGTTGTTTCATGAAAAGTTCTTCTTCCAAAACTCCGTACAAGAACGCTGTTTTAACGTCAAATTGTTGTATTTCCATGTCCTCGATTGTAGCTAAAGCTAACAATGTTCTGATCGAATCATATCTTGCTACTGGTGAGAATGTTTCAGTATAGTCTATGTTGGCTTGTTGCGAAAACCCTTGAGCTACAAGTCTTGCTTTATATCTTTCAATAGACTCATCAGGTCGTCGTTTAACTTTAAACACCCATCTGCACCCAATAATTCGACGATCCTTTGGTGGATGTACTAGGGTCCATGTCTCGTTTGCTTTGAGTGAAATCATTTCCTCCTTCATAGCAAATATCCAATTGTCTGCATTTTCATCCGTAATTGCTTGTTGATATGACTGCGGTTCTTCAACAGTAGCTGCGTTTGCCAACTCGTATTGCTGAAATCGTACTGGAGTTCTCAAAGTTTTTCGATCACGAAGGTGACGTTCTTGCGATTCTTCATTGTTTTCATTATCAAATTGCTCGTTTATTTTCTCTGCAACTTCATTATTTATTTGATGAATTTGAGCAGCAATTTCGCCGTGGTTATTGTTAGTAACTTCGTTATCTTTATTCTTAAATCGGTCGATAGTGAGAATAGCATAATTATCTTCATACATTTCTAGATTATTCAAGTTGTTTTCTTGGAATGTGACATCTCGTGCCACTGAAATTTTCCTTCTACTTGGTTCATACATTCGGTAATTGTTGCTTTCTCCATCATATCCCACTAAAATCAACTTGTTTGACTTCTTCTCAAACTTGGATCGGAACTGCTTTGGAATATGAGCAAATCCTTCTGCTCCAAATTTCCTCACGTGAGTCAATTCTGACTTCTTTCCAGTTAAAAGTTCAAATGGCGTTTTACCATTGGTAGATTTGGATGGCACACGGTTCAAGAGATAGACGCTCGTATTAACTGCTTCTCCCCACAAAGTTGGTGGTAATTTTGTACCTAGAAGCATTGTTCTGGCCCTCTCGACGATTGTTCTTAAGTCCCGTTCCGCTTTACCATTTTGCTCCGGTGTATATGGTGTACTTTTCTCATGAATTATACCATTCCTTTTGAAGTACTCTTTGAATTGTTCATTTATGAACTCTGTGCCATTGTCACTTCGAAATGTTTTTATCTTATTGCCGGTTTGCCTCTCGATTCTTTTCTGAAATTCTAGAAATCTTGAGAAAGTATCGCTCTTATGCTTAATGAAATACACTGACCTGAATGATGTACTATCATCTTTGAAGAGCACAAAATAGTTTGCTCCTCCCAAAGAGGAACTATTCATTTTTCCACAGAGGTCGGAATGAATGAATTCTCCTGGTTTTCTTGTTAATCCTTGAGATTTTTCCTTAAAAGGCAATCGATGAGCCTTTCCATATTGGCAAATTTCGCAATTTAATGTGCTGACATCCTTTATGACAAGTCCAGGAATTTGTCCGTTGTCAGCCATTTCTTTTAACTTATGAAAGTTAACGTGACCCATTCTCTCGTGCCAGAGAATTACTGGATCTTCAACTGATACATTTGCTTGTTCGTCTCCCACTGGTTTGAACAGCATCTTGTAACATTGATTAGATAATTTCTCTCCAGTAACAACCCACATAGCACCAAATCCCGTAAGACCAAATAAAGACGTCCAAAAACATGACGTCTTTAAGACTTTTAGTTAGGACGTCTTAATGGCATACATAAATAAGACAACATATAACAAAGTCTTCAAGACGTCTTTAAGTTGGCCTTAAATAAGACGTCTTGTAAATGTCGTCCACAAGACAACTTAACGACTTCCATCCAGACAAATTTAGGTGGTCTTACAGACGTCTTTTTTTGGTCTACAAGACCAAACAAATGCGGAGATATGCTGCCACCTATATTAAATTTTCAGAACCTATACTTAGCTTTGTTCGTTTGTCCTGCACTTACTGATCAGTTCATGATTTGTCTTTCTTCCACTTATAATGATGAATAAGGACAGATTATGAACAGAGCAAAAAATGCAGGTCCAACAAACAAACGTTCTAGAGCATTCTACAAGTAGTTTCAGCTAATGCAAACAAGTAAGAAAAGTAAGTATTTTACAAACAATTATTTGCTGTGTAACAAGTTTGTGCATTAGTTATTAATTTAAAATGTATATATTATGCATGTTCTACAGTTTTTATGCAATGTTCATAAAACAAAACCTCATTAAAAGTACAAGTAACAAAATATTATAGAACAAAGAGGATAACACCTTACAACGCTAGTGTTACATATTTAATAAATAAATAAATACATGATGTTTACAGAAACAAAAAATTCTTAGTATTGGAGGAAGGATCAAAGAACGTGGACAGATGCAATATATGGCCATTAGGAAACGCCCCCGTAATGAAAATTATAACCGGTAACAATTGAATCATTCAATTCTCATTAATATTATAGTATAATTTTTGTATATTTCAGAAGCGCTGCGTACAGATTACTGTAACTGCCAATGATGAAACAAAAACTGAACGAGAACGAGAATGGATGAGGCATGTTCATGAGCGTTCAGCGAACGGCTAAACCTGGCAAATAAAAATACTATTTTGCCGTACACACTGTGATTTTAAATATGTTCTCTTCAGTTTCAATATGTTCCGTGCTTCACAACCGTAGCGGACAACCTAAATAATACATTGTATACATATGCCCAGACTTCTTAGTTTGAATGCTACGGTTGCGACGTATGTAAACTAGAAATCTATCTTAAATGAAGTATATGACTGTATACAAGCAAATTATAATTAATTCCAGTTAATAAATCAACTGCTCTTTATTTGTAATATTTATATGTTTAATAATGTATTATACTATTGTTTTTTAATTCGAATTTGTTGGTTATTTATAGAAAATTCTGATATTACATTTGTTTTGCTATCTAAAAACAACACATTTGGATGTACTATTAAGTATCAAACAAATGTGTATTTTGTGTAGATAGTAAAACAAATGTAATACCAGAATTTTCTAGCCTTATAAAAATCACTACCTATTCCCGCAAGACCACAAAATGTCCAATTTTGGACGTCATTATTTAGACCTATAAGAGTCTAATAGTAGTCATTTTGAACGACCTATAGACGTCTTATTGTTGACTTATAGTTATCCTTTTAAAGTCTTTAAATTACGTCTTTAAGACGTCTTTTCGACACGTCTTAAATTGGTCTTAAACGAGCGAAGTTAGACGTGTAGAGGACGTCGCTTTGTATGACTTCGGGCTTCATACCATTAAAGACTTTGACATCTTAAAGACGTCTTTCAGTTTGTTTTGTGCTATGTGGGAACCAATTCTTTATTGAAGACTTCCATTTTATCGTTATCGAAAACGACCTTCATATTCTTACTTGTTACTGCTCCTATTGAGAAGAGATTCTTCCCTAACTTTGGTACATAGAGAGTATTTTCTAAAATCCGTTGTTCCCATATACCATTAACCAGAGCCATAACTTTTACAGAGCCATATCCTTCGGCCTTAACAAACGAGTTGTCACCAATTTGTACCTGTGTTTCAGTTTGAGTGTCTATTTTCAATAATGTGAACCATTCTCGGTGAAAGGTCATGTGTTTTGATGCTCCGCTATCCGCTAGCCACATGTCTTCACAACCAATTGCTTTGATATTTTTAAATTCTGCTCTACAAGCCTGAGAATTAAAATTGCATTTTTCCCTACCTTCCTTTTCCTTTAGTTTATTTAATCTTTTATAACACTCTGACTTAAAGTGTCCCTTTTTCTTGCAGTAGAAACATTCCTTGTCCTTTTTATCAAAAGTCTTTCCTGTTTGACCACTGTAATTTGCCTTTATTGAACTTTGAGATGATTTGGTGCGATTTACTATGTTCAATGCAGTAAATGCCGTTGCCATTTCTTCTGATTGGGATAAACGACTTTCTTCCTTCAGAATTCTCAACGTTAAGTTCTCATACGTTTGTTTAGATTCGTCGTAAGAATCCCATGCCGTTACAAAAGATCCATACTTCAGCGGCAAACTACTTAATGCTTTTGCAAGCTTATCTACATCATTAACTGGCTCATCAACATCACTGAGCGCTTGAGCTAATGCATCAATTTTGCTGAGATGTTGCGCAATGCTGTCTGTTTCTGACATCCTATAATTGAAAAATTGTTGCTTTAATGCTACCTTATTAATAGCCGATCTTTGCTCATGAATAGCTTTCATTCTGGTCCACATCTCTGGAGCTGTTGCACATGCCATCACTGTTTGAAGCTGCACAAATTCCATTCCAGACGATATTAGTAGCATTGCATGCGCATTCTTTGTATTCCAATCCTTTGCCATTTCTGGATTATCAGTCTCTATTGGACAAGTTGTCTCTCCTTTTATCAAACTCATCAAACCTTCAGCACGGAAGATGATCTCCATTTGATATTTCCAAAGTTGGAAATTACTACCGTCAAATTTCTGAATTCTAAAGTGACTTATTTTATCCATATTTTACCCTTGCCTCACTTGCCGATTTCAAGTTATATGAGGAACACCTTGATGTAAAATTAATTCACTTTAAATACCTCTCAATTGCCACAATTCTGGGCCCATAACCTGTTGGATGTTATTTGAGAGCAATAACTCCAATATTCTTTAACGTAGAAATTAATTAATGTAGAAAAATGACGGACTCGAGAAAAAGTATTTTATTGAAAAAACTATTTATTAACAACTGTAAAAACAAAAATAACACACACTCTTATTTTAGTAAAATTAAATTACATATATAATCTAGACAGTAACACAAAATATTCAACAAAGTGTCGCGTGACTCTACAAATCGCGAGTGCATATCGTGCAAGAGTTCATCTGGAGGCCCTGCTGTATACAGAGCCCCAAAAGTCGACACTAGTCCAAGAAGACGTCGCAGACGACCTCATGGACAAATTGATATATATCCTGTAAATACCTATGTCTCTCAGTGATATATTTGAATCAGAATTAGATACGGATACAAATTCAGTAGTTTCCTGCAACTCACCTATTTCTAACCCAATTGAAGATAACTTCAATTTCACTAACTTAATAAAAGAAATTAATAATTTAAGTCTAAACGAAAACATGACTACCCCTACATTAAAAAGGGAATTCTTAGACATGATCCCCGATTTTTTCGGAGATTCAAAACTATTACCGCGATTCATAGAAATTTGCGAAAAATTATTGAACAAATTCTATAATACGAAAGATATCAGCGACTTTCAGAATGAATATCTGATGTCCACCATACTTTCAAAAATTAAAGGCGAAGCCGCCGTAAATATAGCTAGTTCCACCATTAGCTCCTGGGCAGAAATCAAAACCGCCCTTATCAATTCTTATTCTGACAAAAGAGATTGCTATACTCTTGGTATCGAATTAACAGAACTAAAACAAGGTAGCGAATCCCCTTTTGACTATTACAATAAAATAATAGATTTATTAAATTTGCAAATTTCTTACGTTCACTTAAACAAACCCACCGAAGCTATCGTTTTAGCTAATTATTTTAGACAGGTTGCTTTGCGAATATTATTGCGAGGTTTAAAAGACCCGCTAGGAACCCTCATGCGAACAAAGAACCCATCTGATATGAACGAAGCATTACACATGCTGACTAACGACTTTCAAATTGAGAGTTGTTCACGTACACAACATAAAACTTACACTCTACAAAAACCAAAACAACCAAATTACGATAACAATCAATTTAGACAATTTCAACCACAAACAAGGCAAACCCAATTTCCCCAACTAACGTACCGACCTATCACGTATCATAATAATCAAACTAATAGACCTTATAACCAAACTCAATTTTCCAAACAAAACGCATTCAAACCCAATCCTAATGCTAGATTTCCAAAACCCACTCCCATGAGTATTAATACTCGACAAACGTTCACACCCAGACCAGGCCCCTCAGGCTACAACAATCAACCCCGAGCTCAACAATATCCTCATCAACAATATCCACATCAACAATATCCTCAACAACAATATCCACAACGACAATACCCCCAATCGCAACCAAGATCCAACATCCTAAGCGAAGAATTACATAACACAGAAACTAGTGAATTCACTAACGAACCATACTATGACAATACTGACGCAATCATTTACGAACCCGAATCTGACCAAGAAAATTACGAGTATGAAGAAGGATCCGACTCGAACAATTTTTTAGGACTCCCTGCCTCGGAAAAGAACTCGAATTAATGAACTTAACACACAGTCAAAGCGAATTACCATTTATTATTTACCCAGAAAATAACTTAAAAGTATTAATTGACACAGCTAGCACGCGCTCATTTATCAAACCAGAAATTGCACAAAAATTCTTCAGAGATAAAATTCAAAAAGACCCTTTTAAAATTACTACTGCACATGGCACATCCATAGAAAAATTTAGTTTATATCTACCGTGCTCAAAACTATTTAAAAAACCGAACGTCATGATTAAATATCACCTTTTCAATTTCCATGACCAATTCGACATACTACTAGGACTTGACAATTTAAAAATAATAGAAGCAATTATTGACTTGACACATGACAAAATAATAACACCGACACGTGAAATAAAAATTCACTATCACCAACTAACACCACGACTTCACTACACAAACATTAAACCAAATTCTGAAAAAATTATACAGTTTTATGATAACCAGATTGAAAATGGAGAAGTATTTATTTCAGAAGCTCTTATCGATAATGTCATAATACCAGAAGGTATTGCGAAAATTCACGATCATATCTTTTACTACCCAATTTCGAATCCAAACAATTCGGAAATCGTTATAAATACCATAGATAATATTCCAATACAACCATTGGAACATTTTGAAATCAATAACATAAACTTCAACAATCAAAATCTTGAAACTAGCTTTAATATGTCACAAATCAGAACCGAACATATGAATTCGGAAGAAAAATTTGCCATTAAAAATTTGTTTAAAGAATATACTGATATTTTCCACACTGAGGATAAATCTTTGTCATTTACCAACGAAGTTAAACATTACATACGAACTACAGACGAGATACCTATTTACACAAAGACATACAGATACCCGGAAATACATAAAATAGAAGTACAAACACAAATTGACAAAATGTTGGAACAAAATATTATTAGGCACTCACATTCACCGTGGTCGTCTCCCGTGTGGATAGTCCCTAAAAAATTAGATGCTTCCGGACGAATGAAATGGCGAATGGTTATCGACTACCGTAAGCTTAATGAAAAAACAATTGACGACAAGTACCCTATTCCCAACATAAATGCACTATTAGACAAACTAGGCAAATGTCAATATTTTTCAACCCTAGATCTTGCATCTGGCTTCCATCAGATTGAGACACACAAAGACGACATTCAAAAAACCGCATGTGGAAAATGGACATTATGAATTTCTAAGAATGCCATTTGGTTTAAAAAATGCACCCGCCACCTTTCAACGTGTAATGGACAACGTGCTAAGAAATTTATTAAATAAAATCTGCCTCGTCTATTTAGATGACGTCATTATTTTTAGCACAAGTTTACAAGAACACCTCGAAAGTTTGCGAGCAGTATTTGATAGATTAAAAAGGGCTAACTTAAAAATCCAAATGGACAAATCAGAGTTCCTACGTAAAGAAGTAGAGTACCTAGGTCACGTGGTAACAACCGAAGGCGTCAAGCCTAATCCAAATAAAATTTCAGCAATCAAAAATTACCCAATTCCTAAAACCACAAAACAGATAAAAGGTTTCCTCGGATTATTAGGTTATTACAGGAAATTTATTCATAATTTTGCCGATATCACTAAACCCCTAACTAAATGCTTAAAGAAAGGAGCCGAGATAAAAATTACAGATCCCCAGTACGTTGCATGTTTCAATACATGTAAAACCCTCCTGATTAACGAACCAATTCTCCAATATCCTGATTTCACAAGGCCATTCAACCTCACGACTGATGCTAGTAAAATCGCCATTGGTGCTGTGTTATCACAAGGACCAATTGGTTCAGATTTACCTATTGCTTATGCAAGTAGAACGTTAAACAATTCTGAACTAAATTATTCAACTATTGAACAAGAACTCCTTGCAATAGTTTGGGCAACCAAATATTTTAGACCTTATTTATTTGGCAGAAAATTTAAAATCATAACTGACCATCAGCCTTTACAATGGTTGTTCTCCCTTAAGGAGCCAAATTCTAAATTAGTTCGCTGGCGGTTGAAATTAGAAGAATTCGATTATGAAATCACTTATAAAAAAGGTAAACTAAACACCAACGCAGACGCTTTAAGTCGCATCCCACCATCTACCGAAAAATTTACCCACAACCTACCACATGACAAACCACAACTAACCGAAAATAAGAACACTGACAAAATTAACTATAAAACGTCCGCTAATGACACACCACTCATGGAAATTAATGCGAATGAAACAAACGATACAAATTGCGAAGACTTCTTTAACTATATGGAAGACTTCAACAAACAATTTGAGAACAATAATCAACACGACAACGGATCTTTGATCGTTGAACCCGATATGACACAAAACAATAGCGAAGAACAAACCGATACAGACGCAACTATTCACTCAAATCCCGAACACCCAATCATTGGTATCCCTATCATAGAAAGTCCCGTTAATATTGGTAAAAACCAACTAATAATTTCAGAAGTCTTACACTCACCCTGCAAACCTAAATTTCTTAAAATACACTCAGATAAAATGAGACTCCAAGTACAAATTTCAAAAAATAATTTCGAAAACGATATAATTGATTTTATTAGAGAATTCGTGGTACCCAAAATAAAGTATCACCTTTATTTTGTACACCCTATATATGAAAAATTTAGCGTGACCTTGCAAAAACATTTCAAAAACTCTGAGATAAATTTTGTTAAATGCAACAGCAAATTAATTGATTTGGAAGTTACATCTGACATATCCGAAACTATAAAGAACTACCACGAGGGTAAAACAAATCACAGAGGAATCCAAGAAACCCATAACCAAATTAAGAAAATTTATTATTGGCCTAACCAAGTTAAAGATATTAGCGACTACATAAACCAATGCGAAATCTGCCTAAAATCCAAATACGAACGTAATCCCATAAAAACCAAATATAATATCACTCCAACCCCCAACAAACCCTTCGACACAATCCATATAGATAGCTTAAGTTTAGAAAATAATAAATTTCTCACAATCATAGACGCATTTTCTAAATACGCTCAAGCCTATCGAGTTGAGTCAACAAATGCAATCGAAATATGTAATAAATTAACTAGATTCTTCTCACACCATGGAATCCCCAAATTAGTTATATCAGATAACGGTTTAGAATTTAAAAATAATCTTCTGAGAGAATTATTTATATTACACAAAATCGAAATACACTTTATCAGCTCCCAACATCCAAATTCCAACGGCCTTGTAGAACGATTCCACTCTACATTGATCGAACACATTCGACTATTTAACTTACAAGATAACTTCAAGACTGATACTATCGAAAATAAAACAAACTTCGCAGTATTAGCATACAACAACACAAACCACAGCTCCACCGGTCTTAAACCAATTGATGTTATAAATGGACACTTTGAACCAAATTCACCTTTAGACGTAGAACTAGAGAAACAATTTACACAAGACTATGTTGAAAATCATCGAGAAAAAGCTAAATTAGTTTACGAAAACATTAACACAAAACTACAAAGCGGCAAAGCAAATTTGATAGAGAAATTAAACGAAACGCGAGAAAATTTACCGAAAATTCCAGAAATTGTATATGTACATAGTAAGCAAAAAGTAAATAAAACAAAACAAGGAAAATTCAAAAAGGAAGCAATCACAACAGTTAACAAAAACTTGAAAACTGCAATAATTCACACAGACCCTAAAGACAATAAAAAACAACCAAAGATTCATTTATCAAATATTAGACGGCCTAGAAAACCGAATAAAAACACTAATCAAAATTCCGTTCTTCCAGGGCTCTCTACCTCACGTGGGTCTACGGACTAAAAATCAAAAACATTACACAAAATACCGGACTTTTAACGCTCGACCTAGGACCAGCAAAATTACAAAAATCAACCCATACCCTCTTACATTTTTATGACCTGCAACCCATCCTCGACCAATACAACAATTTAAAAATTCAACATAATAACCTCAAACAAACTATATACGTAACTAACGTTAGTTTAGCAGAGTCTATCAATTACGATAAAATGATTAATTATCTCCAAACCTCTATAGATGATAAGTTTAGTCACTTAATTATTAACTATGAAAAACCTAGATATAAGAGAGGATTAATAGATGGACTAGGATCCATAATAAAAGTAATCACGGGAAATTTAGACGCAGAAGACGAGAAAAAATATAATTCAATCTTGAACCATTTAGAAAAGAATCAACATAAATTAAGTAATCAAATAAAAAATCAATACTCTGTCAACCATCAGTTGATAGAACAATTTAATAAATCTATCGAAACAATAAATCTTAACGAACAAGAATTAAAATTAAAAATCGAACAGCTGCTGCACATAGTTATTGGTGAAACTCAGCTTTTGAATAAACTGACTATTCAAGATATTTACAATCAATTAAACACTGTGTTTAGTATGATTTTTAGTATGTTACAAGAAATAGAAAATTCAATAACTTTTTGCAAACTGCATATAATGCACCCTAGCATTATAAAAATCAACACTTTGTATTCAGAACTAAACAAAATTCACAGCTATTATAATAATGAATTTCCTATGGAGCCAACTATCAAAAACATGCTAGAATTCGAAAACTTAATTACAGTAAATTGCAAATTAAATTCAAACAAAATTGTATACTTTTTGGAAATCCCTATTAAATATGAAATAGATTTCCAATTATACCATCTCGTTCCCGTTCCAACTAAATATAAGACTGAATTTGTAACCATCGTACCAAACAAAAATTACTTTTTAAAATCACCCCATGGCCATATTAAATCACTGAACGGCATGTGTACTAAGGGAATTACATATCAATGTCCAAATGAAGTCCAAGAAATAAAAGATGAAACTTGCGAAAAAAATATTATATTAAACAACGATAATCAACACTGCCAATACACAAAAATTAAATTAAAGAAGAACCACGTAGAAATCATAGAAGAAATAAATCAATATCTGGCTGTCCTACCAAATTCCGAAACAATTCACATATCATGTCAACAAAGCGAAGAAATAAAAACTCTAAAAGGGATTTTCCTCATAACAGAAGATCAATGCCAACTAAAATTCAAAAATCATATACTAAAATTTAAAGATGGTACCTTTGGCAAACCAATCATCTTAGAAGATTTTCAAATCAAGATTAACATGAGTCAAATTCCAAAAATGAGCATCGATATCAATAACATCAAGGATTTGAAGTTACCCATTACCCAAATCGATAATATCGAAGATTATCACAGCGACACAACAAATATCACATTCATAATTTTTTCTGTCGTTTTACTAATTACTTGCGTAATTGCTTTCGCAATATTCATCAAAAGAAGAATCTCACGAAAAAGATCGCCCACTTCCAAAGACCAAGATGTAGAACTTCAAAAGAGGACTTCACCCCTAAGCCATCAACAGCCCCAGCTGCACCTCCCCGATGACGCTCGAATCAAGGGAAGGAGGAGTTAGATCATCCGTCTCCATAGAAACTGATGACCTCAGCTTCTCATATACAACAGTCTTCATATTTCTTAACTATCATAATGTTACAATTCTGTCTTTTAGTTTTAAGTTAGTCAGTTGTCTTTTAGATACTGAAGTATCCACTTGTACCTTGTATCCATTTGTTTGAAAATAAATTTTTTTAGTAAACGTGAAACACGTATACTTAACTTATATATATATGTTATCGTAAATGTACACTCTTGGGCAATGTACACTACTACCGTAAAATGTGTACATTTACCGGAATATGTGTACATTTGCCGCAATATCTACTTTTACCGTAACATATATATATAATAATTTTGCTGATTTATAATACGCAACCAGCATGGACGAAGAGTTATTGGGAGTTGGCCAACTTTTTTCGTTAGTGGTTAATCGTAGTGGATATAATGATGGATGAACTACTACATTGATTTCCTATATTTCAACTTATAATGATTACGGTAGTAGGCTTTATGAACCGAGTATTTCATGATTCTTTATTAGTGGAATGGCGTTAGTGGGGCTAGCTTAGTGGGCTGTATACACCAAGTATTGGTGGTTAATCGTAGTGGATATAATGATGTATGAACTACTACATTGATTTCCTATATTTTAACTTAAGGCCGGTTTCCAATTCATGCAGACGCATGATTCTGCGTCCAAATATAGAAGATAGGAAATACATGTTACGATTTCCAGAATATCAATATTTTCATATACTGCGTTCACGTTTCTGCTTCCAATCAATAGGAACACTTAATGAACTGATAAATAAACCACTGATGTATTTTTAATAACTGTTATAACTATTCTAAAAACCCGTAAAATATAAAGTAATGTGAAAATTATAGTGATAATTATAAGAAATAAGATGAATTTAAATCGAAAATTAATAGTTACGGTGAAGTGTTGTCTGTATTTATAGGACAAATCTCATCCAGACTAAAGGCAAAAATAAAATATCTGGAGTGGCCTGCACTCAACTTTCGTTTACGCAGTCTTTCACTGATTATTGATTATAAAAATATAATATTAGGAAATATTAATCCAACAGAAACAATATGAAAACCAAGCTTACCTTATATAAATGAATTGGGTGGAAAATGGTACCAATACCAATTTGTAATGGTTTTAAAGTACTAGCTATCAAAACACACCAATACTCTACAGAAATATTCTGATAGATAGAACAAAAAATGTATAGAGTAAACACGTACTACCGGTTTGAATATTCTTTTCAAAAATAAGAGGTGCACATCTAGGGCATATACTATTAAGGGTATTAAGTTTGAAGTTTCATAATTTTTCGTTCGACAGTTTTGGCCCTAGAGCGTTCACAGACACACACAGACAGACGTCGTTCCGAAAATAGTCACATTCGAATCAGGGAAGGTCAAAACATGTATATCCGTTGAAATCTCGAGTTCGAAATTTTTCATGATTACAATACTTACAATACTACTTTGTAAAAGAAAGTAAAAAATCAAATAGAGTCTTATTTTGTAATATTTTTGCAGTTATTGCAAGAAATATTGTTAATATGACAATATCCTCATCAACAATATCAAATTCAGATATATTAATGATGATATAGGTTATATAAAATATCAATTTCTGCGTCTATTGGAAACCAAACTATATATTTCTACGTTACTGCGTTACTTTTCTAGTTCTGCGTCTGCGTTAATTGGAAACCAGCGTTTTTTAATGATTATTTGTTAGTGATTACGTTAGTGGGGTTTGCTTAGTGGGCTGTATAAACCAAGTATAATACTTATACAAATATACATGTTGCGAACATAACTGCAGTCATAATATTCTACTATTGCAGCCATAGCTTCTTCGTTTTTGCATGTTTTTGATAACATTCTTATTATTAATTGATACATGTTTAGGGATAATTATTCTAATTAGAATTTACCACTGGTTTCTGCACTAATTGATAAAAAAAACACTGAGATAAATGCACAATTAACTTTCATATTCTAAATAATATTCTCTATTGTCTAGAGGTTCTGTGTGGTGCTCCAAAATCATTGCTCATTTGCAATTATTATATAAAATATAACCAATTGCACCAATTATAAATAAAACACTGAGATTAAATGACTTTACTTAGCACTTTCCATAGTTAACTGTCAGAAATCAATAAATGTAAAGACGTAATTGTAGGGTATACAATATGAGCAACCAACAAACTCAAAAAGCTGTACAAGTAGCGAACAGTATCGGAGATTGTGAAGCCATCTATTGCTGGGCTGATTAATTATTTCGTGTTGGCAGCCATCTTCTAGATTTATATGCGCAGAGAAAAATTGTAACTGTCATTTTGTCAGTGTCACTACTGGGTTAAATATTTATACTGTAGTAGCGAGTTGGAAACCTTGGCGCGTTTATTAAGTACAAGCCTATTTCAAGGAGCGCAATATTAATTCATAATCTTACACATTATAACTGTTTTGTACTATCGTACGATAAGCTAAACATGTAAATAATTATCTGAGAATATAATTAAAATGTAAATTGTAGGTGAATCAGTGATAATATTAATATGTTTGGTACGTGTACAACCAGTTTGTGGGTAAGTAAGTTTTTATCTGTTAGCCACGATTCCACGCGGTGGTAGTGCTGCCTGCCGTCTATCTATTCTGTTTTTAAAATCAAGTAGGGCATTTTGGGCACTTCAAGTGATACATTAAAATTATTATCCTGTTGTAAACATAATCGCACTAAAATATCAGTGTTTTATTAGATTAATCTATTCGATTTTGGCAAGTATAGTTTTTACGTTCTTTTACGAAGTAATAAGTAAGTCTTTGTAATCATGAAAAATTTCAACGGATATACACGTTTTCGCCTTCCCTGAATCGAATGTGACTATTTTCTGTCTATGAACGCTCTAGAGGCAAAACTGTCGAACGTAAAACTAAGAAACATCAAACTTAATACTTGTATATATGGTCTAGCTGTGCACCTACTATTTTTGAAAAGAATATTCAAACCGGAAGTGCATGTTTATTCTATGTATTTTTAGCTCGCCGTACGAAGTACCTAAGAAGCTAAAGCATTCGGTCGTGTGTCTGTAGCATTCTCGGATCGAACCTTGACAAGATTTTTTCATATTGTTAACCCAAAGCCCGAAAAAAAAAAATGATTAAATATTATAATTTGGAATTTTGAAATATGCACAATTTTTTTTTATCAAAAAAATCTACAAAATATTGTAAGACTTTTTATATCTAAAACAATTTCCAAATTGTTAATCAAAAGTCCATAATAATTTAAAAGCACTGCTCGCAACGCATATCTTACCTAAAGGCGAGCTCAACGCATTGGTGCGTTTTACCAAATCTTGTTTGTTCTATCTCCAATATCACTAGAACTAGTGAAATAGAATAGAAATAATGAAAGATATTCATATTTTGTACAACTAATGTTTGAAATGTTTCTTCAAAAAATGTACCAGTTACGAGAAAACTGCTACGAAGATTCATGAATATCTTGTTTATGTTTCCCTGTCAAAATATTGTCAGGCATAGTTCATATTTAGTAAATAAAATTCCTATACATGCGTAACTATGGCAACATAAATAAGAACATTTAAGATTTTCCGTATTAGTTTTCTCGTAACTGGTACATTTTTTGAAATAACTTTTCAAACAAAAATTGTGCGACATATGAATATCTTTCATTATGAACTATTTTTACCATAAGTGCAGCCGTTCTAGTGATGATAGATGCATAGAGTAAACATGCACTTCTGGTTTGAATATTCTTTTCAAAATAAGAGCTGCACATCTAGACCGTATACAAGTTTTAAGTTTCTGGTTTCACAATTTTACGTTAGTTTTGCCTCTAGAGCGTTTACAGACGGACAGACACACAGACGTCATTCCGAAAATAGTTATATTCGATTCAGGGAGGGTAAAAATGTGTATTTCCGTTGAAATCTCGAGTTCGAAATGTTTCATGATTACAAGACTTGCTTATTACTGCGTATAAGAAAGTGAGAAAATGGAGTCACCAAATGAAATCATACCTTTACGAGAGCAAAAGGTGAAGAGGTGGCGGGCTCTCATTGCATACTGGATCCTCGGTGTGTGTAACAATTATGGATATGTTGTTATGTTAAGTGCAGCACATGATATTCTTGGCGATTTGAGTGTAATTAAAATTTGAATATTTAAAGTTAATTTATATTATGTTAGTATAAATAAAAACTCCCAGATTGATTGTATCTCTTTTAACAATGACCGTAGAGGAAAATGATTATAGAACGAGCTGAAGATATTGATGCTTGTTTTTCGACGATTCATATTGTAACATTTCCTCAAATATAGGGCGAAGAACATACTGAAAACATAAGTAATATAACAACAACAGTGAAACCTGATGTTCAAAGAGAATGCAATCATATGTCAACAGGAGCCATTTTATTAGCCGGTATTGGTCCGGCACTCATTGTTAAATTAATTGCACCGTTTCTTTCATTCTATGTGCAGTAAGTCTAATGTTCAAATATTTTAATTGTTTAATTTAATTAATTTAAATTGCGTGTTAAGTTGTATTCACAGCGAAACAATTAGTATTTAAGATCAAAGATCAATCTTGAACAAAAAGAATTAAACCGATTTAATTTTATAAATAAAATATCGGTCGCTGCGTAATTGCATAGAAAAAAGTTTGGTAAAAATATGTTTTTTTATGAACGCAGTTTCGGTGTAACATTAAAAACTTCCACAACAATTCCATTTTTATAATTTTTATTTTTTATCTCCAAAACTGTATTAAAAACAAGATTTGGTTCGCGTAAAACGCACCAATGTGTAGAGCTCGCCTTTAGGTAAGGTATGCGTTGCGAGCAGTGCTTTTTAATAATTATGGCCTTTTGGTTAACAATTTGAAATAATGTTATAGATATATAAAAAGTCTTACAATTTTTTGTAGATTATATTGATAAAAAAATTTTAGTGCATATTTTAAAATTCAAAATTATAATATTTAATAATTTTTTTCGGGCTATGAAAATATCTTATAGATATAAAATATCTTAGAGCTTTTAGTAGAATTTTTGAGTGTTTTAATCATTTTTATAAGGGCAGTATTAAGGGATTCAAATGGGATGCCAAATAATATGTGTACCAAATTTGGTGTGAATCGTCCCGGTACCTTCAGAGGAGTAGAGGACACAAATTTGGTTTTACGAGCGACGACTAACATCCAGTTATATATATTTTTGGATTCAGGGCGACGAAACAAACACTTTTTGTTAATGACATTTTTTGATCCGAGAATGCTACAGACACACGACCGAATACTTTAGCTTCTTCGGTACTTCGTTCGGCGAGCTAACAAGAACTGGCACAAGCGCCAGTGCTACCAGCCAGCGAGCCCAATCGCAATAAATACAATAATAAAAGCGATAGCAATTGCACAAAATTTACTGTTGCAATCATCCAACAATCTATAAACAACATTTTAAATTTCAATATTATTATTTTTAGTAATATTTTTGTTGACTATTGAGAATGTAAAATCACTCTATTATTCTCAACACCAGAATAAATTCACGTATTCACATAAACGTTTCGTGATTAGCCAAGGATATTGAAAATTATTTGATGAACATTTCCTAATTTTATTAATTAAATCACAGAATAAAATAGTTTATATATTTGAAAATATAATGTTTATAACCAAATAATTTACTGTCACATGACTTCTTCGTTTTACCTATAGATGGCGTTCAATGTCTGATTTACTTCAAAATATTTTTATATATATTTTTTTTAAGCCTATGGGCTCACAATTTGGAAAAACTTTGTCAATATAAAATATCTTAGAATTTTTGGTAAAAAATTCTAAAATTTTTAAAAGTTACTAAGTCAGTATTTAGGAGGGCTCCAAATCTTGGAGCCCTTTAACTCCGGACCTGTAAAAACGTTGCTTTACTTTTCTTAAATTAAATTAGAATTAAATTTTCCTTGTATAAAGTAGGCATTAACTTCTAATTTAATTTAAATGTTAAGTATTCTCTATAAACCCACCATAATATAAACAATTAGCTTAATATGTTTGTTTTTACTGCCATAGCGTTCGAGTTGCAATATACGTCGCTGTAACAGCGTCAGGGTTTCTAATAATTGGGTTTGCAACCACAGAATCGATGGCGATCGGAGGCGTCGTTATGACATCGCTAGCATCTGGTTTTGGCGAGATATCTTTCTTGCAATATAGTTTATTTTACAGCAAGTATGTCCAGACTACACTATAAACCAGTAGCGACACTCTATCAAAATGCCGGTTTCAATTTATCACTTCGCATCTAGTCGCGCATATAAATATAGAACATGGCTGCCACAACGAAATAGTTAATCAGGTCAGCAATAGATGGCACTACAATCACCGATATTGTTATGCTCGCTACTTGTGTAACTCTTTGGCTATGCTGGTTGCCCATTTTATGTAGTCTATAACAATTTTTGGATGTTTGACAGTCAGACAGTTTATGAAAAGCGCCAAGTAAATCACTTGTGCACATGTCTCATTGATATATGTGGATATCTAATTAGGAAATATCTTAACGTACATATCTGAGAAAAATGTGAACATTTTGCAAGGACCTATGATGAATTGGATGACACGTCATATTATTAATAATCGTGCTTATGAAACTATGAATCAAAATACTTTCGGAAATCTTTGTATGCATTTATTAATATTTTTGTAGAATATTTTAATGATCACTTTGAAACATTCGCTTAGAGCTAAATGTGCTTAGCAATGTCATATATTATTTCCATAATATTAAATGCAGTGAATTAAAAAAAAAAGTTATAAAATTATACTGTAGAATGAAAATGTATTATACACTTAAATTTATCAAACTTTTAAATCAGATAAGGGCAAAGAAAAAAGAATCTAAGACATTATTAATTTTTATGTACGGTCGAACCTCGTTAACACGAACCTCGATAACATGAAAATCTCTATAGCTCGAAGAAATTCTCGTTTCCCTTCCATTATTCATAGAAAAGCAAAAACACGAAAAAATGAGACCGTCTTAACATGAAGTCGATTTTTCACCAATCCACACCCTCAATTTGTGTGATTGTTTTATTGTAAAATAACTGATTATTTTCTAAAATAAATAATTTTTATTTTATTCTTCGTACAATACACATGTGAATAAAACACGAAATTTATGTTCTCTTAGCCTGCTTAACCCGAACTCTCGTTAACACGAATATTATTTTATTTGAACTCCATAACGTGAACTTTCGATAACACAAAAACCTCTATAACATACATTTTTTTGGTGTGTCCCCTCGGTTTCGTGTAAACGAGGTTCGACTCTGATATAACATATATTTTTCCAATTAGGATAATTATCCCTAAAAATATTTCAATCAAAAATATTGATATATACATATATATATATATATATATATATATATATATATATATATATATATATATATATATATATATATCAAAAATATGCCAAAACGTAAAAGCTACACCAGCAATAGAAGGTTATTACGCAACATGTATAACTCATTGTGTATGCTGGTTGCGCACAATTATAAATCAGCAAAATGGCCGCTCTTACAAGAACTTGAGTCACCAACAAGCTCCGAAAACAACTGTCGCTACTGGTTATTTATGTGTCCCGACACTCAAAAGCATATTGGCATTAACTTTCTTCCTTTAATTTATGTGTATCGACAGTGTATTTTAACTTTCTTATAAAGAATGTATAGCAGCTGCTTCTTTGCTTTTATTTTTAATATAATGATAACTGATATATATATATATATATATATATATATATATATATATATATATATATATATATATATATATATATATATATGATTATATTAAATAAATAATTTCTAGAAATGTAGTGTCCACGTGGTCCTCAGGAACTGGAGGTGCTGGTATCTTAGGTTCAATTTCGTATGCAGGTTTAGCTAAACTAGGCTTTCAAACTGCTATATTGATCATGTTGTTCATTCCTGCTATGATAGCAGTAGCGTAAGTATTTTTACTTTTATAAAAATAAAGAAAGTAAATTAAACCCAATTAGAAAATATAAATTCTAATTTGCAATATTCATAAGCTTGTTAAATATAAAAAAAATGTTTACAGTTTTTGGATAATTTTACCAAAACCAGATCCAAATAACCTTCAATACGTATTGGAATTAACTGAACGAAACTCCAAAGAAGAAACATCGGATACATTTTCTAAATCATTAAAAGAAAAGTTAAAAATTCTACCAGGTTTATTGAAATATATGATTCCATTAGGGACCGTTTACTTATTGGAATATTTCATTAATCAGGGCTTGGTAATTTAAAATTAATAGATTCGAGTGTCTTAATTGTAATTTGATATATTAACAGATATTTAATTTGTTTTAGTTTGAATTGGTTCAATTTGATAATTCGGCGCTTAATTTTAAAGAACAGTACCATTGGTTAAATGTCGCTTATCAAATTGGTGTATTTATTTCGCGATCGTCTGTTAATTTGTTCCATGTGAAGAAAATTTGGTTATTGGCTGTTCTACAGGTTCTCTCATATTCTTAAATAATATATATATATACATTAAATGTTTATTTAAAATATGTATGTTTTTAGTTAATTAATGTAATATTATTTACATTCGAAGCGATTTTTTATTACATTCCAAGTATTTGGATTGTTTTTACATTGGTATTATGGGAAGGATTACTTGGTGGAGCTGCTTATGTAAATACATTCTACAGAATATCACAAGAGGTAAGCAGCCCATTATTAACGTAACTACAAAATTAAAATTGGTTGTTATAAAAATGAATTTGAAGTTCCATATTTTAAAATTATATTTGTGCGATTTCAGTGAATATATTGTTATATTTGTTGTTTCTTAATAACGTTAAAAAAAAAACTTCTGATTTATAATAGAAATAATTTATGTTTAGGTTCCGGAAGATCGAAAACAATTTTCTATGAGTGCTACTAGTATATCAGATACAATAGGGATAACGTTAGCAGGAATTGCTGCACTTCCAGTACACAACGCTATTTGTACCATGCCAAAACCACATAGACTAGCATATTAATAATTAATTATTATTATTAAATAGAATTTCATAGACTTAAATTTCCTGAATATATGAAAATATTTAGGTGCACCGATGAAGTTGCCGTCATCACAAACCATGGTTATATCCTGAAAAAAAAACTATGGCTTCAACGAATAGATTATTACTATGTGTTGATGTATACATACACATATATATATATATATATATATATATATATATATATATATATATATATATATAAGATCACATGTGAAGTTAAAACACAAATAAACTAAATAAATAATTTCGCACAAAGAAGCACGAACTATATTTGTTGATTTAAGCCTTGTACCATGATGCAACTTAAGAGGTCTGTCTGGTTTTTTGGAGTTAAAATAGGATAATTTAAATTATTTTTTATATTTAAATCAAAGACATTTATTAAATAACAGTTTTTTCTATACATTAATATATACTACTAGGAATATAATAAAAAAAATCTCCATTATTTCCTTTGAGATTAGCTCCTATGCGCGTGTTCAAAAATGATCCAAAAGAAAAGCACTCTGCGGAGCCCACGATTGCTCCTCGTTGGTTCACCTAAAACAGAAGAACCAAGCGGCATTTGAAAATATATACTTATATCTTTTTAGTGCTCTACAAAAAAAAAAAAAAAAGTTCGAAAAATGTAATTAAAAAATGCTATTTTTCTCAAAATTCAAAATTGGATATAAGGAAATCTATGCCGTTGCAAGAAGTGATTCTAGGGGACGTAGTAGGTATTCAATATGGAAATAAATCAAAAAAATGTTCAGCTTGATCAGTCATATACTTTTTTTGAAATCTTGGGCACTGGCCGAAGAAATCTCATTATAAATATCTCGGGCTAGAAATAATATTCTTCAAAAAATCCTTCACCAGTATATTGTAGAGATATGTGTGGGATTAATATTACATGAAAATTGAAAAATCGTTTTTTTGACCCCAAAAAACCATGAAATTCTCGAAAACTTTATTGCATGAAACAAATATCTGGAGTGGCCTGCAGTCGACTTTCTTTTACGCAGTTTTCACTAGATATATATATATATATATATATATATATATATAACCAAAACCAGCTACCAAATTAACCAATACTCTACAGAAATATTCTGAGATGTCATTTATTTAATTGAGTCTATTTTGTTTTCCTGTCAAAATAACAGATGATCCGATTTTATAAGCTACATGCGAATCTATGGCAACGTAAATAAGATATTAATAATGTTTTGTAGCATTATTCTCGCAACTGGTAAATTTTTTGAAGAAATGTTTGAAACAAAATTTGTGCTAAATATTAATAACTTTCATTATGAACATAACTATTTTTGCCGTAAGTGTAGCCGTTCTAGTGATATTGGAGATAGAACAAAAACGTATAGAGTAAACATACACTTCTGGTTTGAATATTCTTTTCAAAAATAGGAGGTGCACATCTAGGGCATATACAAGTCTTAAGTTTCATAATTTTTCGTTCGACAGTTTTGGCCCTAAAGCGTTCACAGATACACACACACACACAGACGTCATTCCGAAAATAGTCACATTCGATTCTGAGAAGGTCAAAACATGTATGTATATCCGTTGAAATCTCGAGTTCGAAAATTTTCATTACTTTGTAAAAGAAAGTAAAAAACAGCAATCTCCTTTTGTAAATAATAAAGTCAGCAATCTCCAAATAGAAAAGAATATTTATTAAATAATTATAGATTATCCAAGCCAAACGTCTATTGCCATTGCATTTTTTCAATCACTACAAATAATTGTTATTTTCAAAGTAGTTATAATAGTTTATTGTAACTATCTCGAAAGTGTCAAACAAGGAGCTTGCTGCCTTTGATACCATACGCCTTAAATGCTAATTAAGACCACTTATATTTGCATTTATTTGTTCAGCGGTTAAGAAAAAAAAATGCTACATAAAAAAAAATAGAAACTCCACCAAATAGCTGAAGGCATTGATACTTGTATTTCTTTAGGTTTGTAGGAAAGGATATAATTTAATAAATATCAACAACGTTATTAGTAAATAGAAATCTTATAAATAAAATCAATCAATACAATAATAATTTATAAACTATATTTAATGAAATGCGTATAATAACAATAACAATGTACATGTTCCAACCACAATTCCTAGAATAATGGAGTCACGTTTCTTTTTCATGTTTATTCGTTGAATAATACTATTTAGGGCAGGGAAGCGGTTGGAAATATCGTTAAAACGGGTTTGTAACCGTTTGAACGTATGTCGTTGATTTACTAAGTGATCTCTGGTTTCCATCGCTATAGATATTTGATCATTCACCAACGTATCAGAACTAAAAGAAATTTGCATGTGTTAAGCCCACAAAGAAAACACTCATTATCGACAAATAAATTACTTGTGCAAATGTTGGCTCTCCTTCAAATATAAATCGCGTCTATTGTTAACACCTTCGCTGCTGTTCTGGCGGCCAAACGAATCATTTTTTGTACTTCGCAATAATTCGTCGCGTTCCTTGCGACTTTCGTGCAACGAACTAGTTTTGTGATATTCGCGAGTTAATTCATTTAAAATATCACGGTGGCGCTGTAACGTGTGCATCATTGCTGCTCCTGATACCGGGTGCTCGGTCATATGTTCGTTCACTGCCGATAACTATAGTAATTACATACAAACATAGGATCATTGTAGTCTATATGCATTCTTCAATAGTATGTGTCATCCGATATTCCATGATATAAATATAAATAAATAACGATCTATGGTAATTCAATTATTGAATAGTTTTGTTATTTGATACTTTTACTAGCTATTATATTTTACTAGATATTATATATTATATTCTATCGGCTCGTCCTATTTCAAATGTGTCACCACATTCCTAACCAGAAAAATCACGTTAACTTGTATTTTAACTAGCGCAATGTATACAAATTACGAGAATATTTTTTTAAAATTATTATTTCCGTAAATATGTTATTCCAAAGATGTAATAAGTTATATTTATTCTAAAAGATTCTCCTTTTTGACAATTTTTCATTATTACTAACTAAGAAACTATCTAATTTCCTAAATTTTTTATTCAGTGAATACACATTTTGTACTTTGTACATCATGGATGAAGCAGGTCCAAGTAGTATTAGTACTTCACATTATTATAAATATTGTGTTGTACCACATTGTACTTCCACAACAACAAATCATTCTGACAAGCTATTTATAAATATTATTATATAATGCTTAAGGTGTATTCACAGCGAACCAATTAGATATTACAAATAATATTCAAGTTTGCATTATGACAAGTACTGCTAGTATTCACAGCAACAAAATGAACACAATTAATTAAAACAAAAAAAGAATTACATTAGAAAAATATTCTTAGGTAAGTCATAATTCATTTATATATATGTTTAATACTAAATAACACAAATCAACGTTTCGACGCCAAGTCTTCTTCAGAAGCATAACTTAATCTTCATTTTCCGCCATGTTTTTTGATACAAAAACATGGCGAAATAAAGAAAAATATACCCTAAACTAGTAATATGTATTACATAATATAACTTATTAAGACTATAATATGCTGCTGATATGGACGCGCGTGGCGTCAAAAAGTTAAGTTGTGTTATTTATTATTTAAAAAGTACATATTTGACTACTTTCTTAAAAAAAAACTTCCTACATAAATTGAATTTTATTCATTAATTACTAATTGAACTAAAAACGAAAGCGTATTTTGACGTTACTAATTGATAAATGTGTCGTTTAAAAAATAAATGATTAATATATAACGTATTGTCCACACCCCTATTTCTCTTACAATTATTCAAATATAATATTCAATATGTCTGATTTTCAATATTTATTTCCATTAAACAATACGCTCGAAACACGATCTTAGTTGATATATTTGTGATAACCGATGGCAAATGACAAATATCAAAATATTTGAATCTATTTTGTTTCCCTGTCAAAATGTTGTCAGGCATACTTCATACGATTTATTGAACCAAATCCCCATACATATCTATGGCAATATAAATAAGAAATTTAAGATTTTCCGTAGTAGTTTTCTCGTAACTGATACATTTTTTAAAGAAACTATTCAAACAAAATGTATGCGAAATATGAATATCTTTCATTATGAACATAACAATTTTCCATAAGTGCAGCCGTTCGAATGACATTAGAGAAAGGACTAAAAATGCAGTAAACATGCAATTCCGACTTAGTAAATAAAATGAGATAATAAATTTTTGTTTTTAATATAAATAAAATATATAATTTGTAATATGTCAAATAATGTAACATAATAAATAAAAGAGTATTTTGTCAGCCTCAATCATTTATTAGCCGTTGATAATATACGGGTTAACAACATCTAATCTAGACCATATATACAAGTCTTAATTTTGAAATATAGCAATTTTATGTTCCAGTTTTTGCTCTAGAGCGTTCACAGACACACAGGCAGACTGACAGACACACATATGTTATTCCGAAATTAATCACATTCGATTCAGGGCGAATGTTACAGACATACAACCAATTACTATAGCTCTTTTGCACACTCTGTACTAGCTAATAAATGTGGAGTGTCCCGTACTCAACTTATTTATACACGTATTATAGTATCACTTTTGTTAAAAATTGATACGTTGAAAGTAAAAATGTATGTCTAAAGATATTTGATTTTAATTTACGGTAAAAGTTTGGCAGCCACTAACTTAAGTATCTACTGATTTACCTTATTTAATAATTGTTGTATCTCCAATGACATTGAATCAAACATGTGTTCCCCCGATAATAGTGGGACCGTATCAAACGACCCCTGAGGCGTACAAACACCAGCCCCCAATTTACTGAAAGCGACCAATTTTAAATCTATATCGTTTTCCAAATGTCTAGCCTGCTTTCGCAGTTCTAAAACCGAAATAAACATTAAAATAATGATACGTCATCCATGCAAAACAATACATTAATACATAACGCAAAATTCTACTAGATGTTTGAAAAATATGAACAATACGTTCAGAATTAAATTGACCTTTTTATATCAAAGAGATTCGATAGAAATTAGTAAAAAAACAAACCTTCCCAACTAGGATTACTCGAAGCGCTCGAAGCCATTTTGACAGATGACAGTTCTATCACTACAATGCGCATGCGCGCAAAGCTCGTTTACACAGGGGAAAACTTTAATAATTTCCAAATTGTCTAATAATCAAAATGATTATAATTATTTAGCCAATTCTTTACTAGTATTTCGTGTAATACACACTATCATTTTTCATTTTTTGTATTATATATATATATATAAAATTAAATTAAACACAATGCAAGATTTATCGAGAACCAAACCAAACGAACGCTCTAATAATTAACGGTCATTTTACAAAATACAACTGTCAATTCGTGGTTAACGTAACAATATATGCTTAACGTAAAAATATACGTTTAAAAACGCGTTAAAATGAAACGTAATGACGCGAATGTTCCGTTTACGTTCCACCGTAACATATTTAATTCATCTGACAACGATTCAAAGAATAAAAACTGTAGACAACGGCTAGAAAGCCGTTTTGATGACGAACGTGATTGTTCTTCAGAAACTAGTCAGAAAAGTGATCGAAGTGTCTTATCAGTGTTATCACTGAATGATCCGGGCCGTGTGTTCCGGAATAGTGCTCAAAAGTTATCGAAAACATTTAGTAGTGTGCGAACTAGTATTGGAACGTTTTCACAAAAGTTTCGGCCGTCTACGAAGCGTAGACAGATTTTAGAAGAGGGGCCTTCAACACCGAGCCTAACACCGCAGGCGCATTCGAAGCAGGTTTTGGGGCGTACGCCTACGAAGTTGTATAGTCCCTTCGGGATTGAGAGCCCTAGAGCTCCGGAAAATGGGCAGAATAAAGAAAATGTTCCAATTTATGTGAATCATAAAGTGTATGTGTTTTACTTCTAATTATCCGATATGTGTTACTCCTTAAACAAAATATTTCGACAATTACCCAATTTCTCCCGTTTTATTTTTACTTTCTTTTACGAAGTAATACGTAAGTCTTGTAATCATGAAAAATTTCGAACTCGATATTTCAACGGATATACCCGTTTTGACCTTCCCTGAATCGAATGTGACTATTTTCGGAATGATGTCTGTGTGTGTGTGTGTGTGAACGCTCTAGGGCCAAAATTGTGAAACTTCAAACTTGTATATGCCCTAGATGTGCACCTCTTATTTTTGAAAAGAATATTCAAACCGGAATTGCATGTTTACTCTATGCATTTTTGTTATATCACTAGAACGGCTGCACTAATGGCAAAAATAGTTATGTTCATTATGAAAGATATTCATATTTTGCACAACTTTTGTTTGAAAAGTTTCTTCAAAAATCTCAAAACAAAAGAAAAAATGTAGAAAACTTGCATGACAAAGACTAGAAATTAAAAGTGCCGGAATATAAAACAAAAGAAACAGTGGATGAACAGGGAGATTAAGAAAATTAGACGAATGAATGACGTATATAAAGAGAATGAAAGAGAGATGAACCGAGAAAGCATGGAAAATAATGAATGACGATTATAATGGGAATGAAATAATATATTTCGTATATCTCGAAAAATGTCATCAAATGAATATTTATATTCCTCTATCACATCTAAACAAAATATGCCTATTATTTTTTGTATATTAAATATAAGAAAAGTTTAATTTCAAACTAGAATTTAAGAAATTTGATAATCTTGTTGAAATTTTATGTTTTAGGTAGACATATTTTTAATTTGATTTAAGTTTTATTTTGATGTTTTCTCTATAAGTTTGTAATAAGTATATTATTTGAAGTAGACACATCGCTTAAATTAATTTGTAAATATTTTTCAATTCTAGTAAAAAGGAGCGCATATCAAAAAAAGCTCAACGCGACTTAATCAACGATTGCAGCAGCCCATCTAGCAGCTTTTTCCGCTAATTCGTTTTACGCGAATGCAATTCAAACATATTTGTATATCAAGCTATTATTGATATTTTTTGTACATTTTAATTACTGTATAATTAATTTAAGTATTTATTAAAAAGAAAAAAACTTTACAATTTTACTCAACAACGTATAAACTGCTTATGTATTAAATGTATTATTTTAGACTATTTACACATTTTATAACAATGTATCCCACCAATTTTTCAGTATTTCTACAAATAAAACATATTTCATAAGAATATTAAAGAATTTTTTTTATACATGTAACTTTTTCACACTTTTTCATTCAATAGGTTTCCTTTCCCGAAAAATGCAAATCATAAATTCAAACAGCATACGTTAATGTGCAACGTCATTGAAGAAATAGTCAAAATTGATTCAGGGACCCTCAAAACGAATATTTCCACTAAAATCTAAATGTCTATTACAATATTAATTTTTGTAAAATACGTATAAGTAACAAGATTTGGTACGCGTAAAACGCACCAATGCGTAGAGCTTGCCTTTAGGTAAGATATGCTTTGCGAGCAGTGCTTTTTAATTATGGCCTTTTGGTTAACAATTTGAAAAAATATTATAGATATAAAAAGTCTTACAGTTTTTTGTAGATTATATTATTTTAAATTTCAAAATTATAATATTTAAAACTTCTTTCGGGCTTTGGGTTAACAATATGAAAAAATCTTAGACATAAAATATTTTAGAATTTTTGAGTGTTATAATTATTTTTATAAGGGCAGTATTAAGGGGGGGGGGTCCAAATTTTGGGGCCTTATAACTCGGGAAGTATACAGGCGATTGTATTTAAACTGCGAGCGGATTCAAATGGGTTGCCAAATAATATGTGTACCAAATTTGGTGTGAACCGCTCCGGTACCTTCAGAGGGGTAGAGGGCACAAATTTGGTCTTACGAGCGAGCGACGACTAACATCCAAGTATATAAGTTATATATATATGTATATATTTTTGGATTCAGAGCGACGAGACAAACACTTTTTGTTAATGAAATTTTTTGATCCGAGAATGCTACAGACACTCGACCGAATGCTTTAGCTTCTTCGGTACTTCGTACGGAGAGTTCAGGTCGAACCCATACACAATTAGTTATTTCAACACTGAAGTGATAAATTATGCTCATAATTTTGATCAAACCAAGGCGGACAAGCGTCATTGCACACTCTTATTACCATGTTTTACTTGGGAAGTCCTAATATATATTTCAGGTTAAAAAGTATTCAATAAACTATTTCTGTATAAATAACAACATAATTTAATGTTATGAATTAATAAAATACACAACAAAATTTACAAAAAATATATATATAAAATAAAAATATTAGGGTTACTTTTAAGTGTCAATTAAAATTTTATCAAGAGATTGATGCATCGTAGGTTTCCCTTTAATCATAGCATAACAGATCAATGTAATTGCCATGACTAATAGAAAATAACTCGTATGAAATAAATGTAAATTTATTATCGAACGATCGTGCTAAAAGAAAAAATCATCATAAAAAACATGTTAATAAAATTATTTATAATATGAACAAACCAAAGTTAGCAGATCTGCGTTATGCGGACTTGGTAAGTAAGATACCAAAGTAGGAATCCCTTCTGTACATGTACCAGCAACATTTGGGTTCTTATTTAATATATATCCCCAGTTAATCTAGAATTTCAAATAATTAGAGCAATACGCATGCGCGCCGAACATGCCAAACATGTACACGTTCGGCTATCTTCGGCGAAACACGGATTATAATTACGTGTGTCGATGGCAAAGAATCATAACAATGTTTCTCTGACAATGCAGGCGATAGAAACTGTCTAGGGCCAGTTATAGATACGCATACATCTACATCGGATAAGTTTGATGTATGGTGAATTAATTGTGGCAAAGCCAATGAAATTTTTAATTTCTCTATTATTGTGGTAGAGCATTCGCTTGTCCATTCTAAATTTAGAACACATTTACAAAATAAAAAGGGCATCAGACATCGTAAAAACACTACAAACCTGAAGTCAACACAAACCCTTGGACATTTGTGAAATTTTTTAGCACTGCTTTATTTTCAAGCTTAGCTTTTACAAATACCGTAATTAAATCCTTATTATATAAATCAGAATCATTGGAAGCAACAGCTAAATCATTTTGAATTATACATAATTTACGCTTACTCAAAAAGCCCAATAACGAAACGAAATCCTATCACAGAAAATTGAAAGTATTTCATATTATTTTATGTATTCAGGTGAAATAAACTCACTCGTTGCGCGTCTATATTCGGTAAATCCTCTTTATGTTCGACATAATATGCGAACGTAAACGTAGTGACCGCAAACCCGATCAAACATAAAGTGAATAGCACCAAAGGGGGTTTGGATAATATGAAACCCTTTATGCTACTAAACGGTGATGTTAGAACCATCTATTAAATAAATAACAAATGTCAATCAATCACATAACCTATACATGTGACGCTTGCAAATTATTTCACACAATAACAAATCTTACGATGTATGAAGAATATTTAAATGGAACACGGTTGCACTAAATTATTTACATTTGTAATTTGTTGTGCTTATTCGTTTTAAATTCTTTAATATTTTGACATTTATCACTAGTCAACAATTTTCGCGCAAACGCGACCTAAGCCCGTATTACACTGACGAATTATAAAGATCACCCGATTACTCATTATGTCTGATTCTCGCTCCGTAGATGGTGCAGCATGCGGCGAATCGTGCGCAATATGCAAAATATATGCGTACATATTTATAAAACACATACATAAAAACATATAAGATTTTCCGTAGTAGTTTTCTTGTAAGTGGTACTTTATTTGAAGAAATTTTTCAAATAAAAGTTGTGTGAAATATGGATATATAACCATTTTTGCCATAAGTGCAGTCGTTCTAGTGATATAGGGAACAAAAGTGAATGATCTATATCCGGACGGGAAATTTGAATAATTGCTCCTGATATTTTGTTCTTGTTATGTCTTCTCAACCGTTGCTAATAGAGCTATTTACCTCAAGAAGCGTTCATTTCAGTGCTGACAATGTTAATAGACAATCGAACATAACGTTTTAATTTGAACAATGACGTTATTTTCGCTTCTCTATTTATGATTCAGAATGTTGTGATCTTCACTAAAAATCAATCCAATTTTGTATTTTCTGCAACCTGCATTGCATATGGCATTCATATTTCCCGCCACTCGTTTAGTTCAAGCTCCATACACATCGGAAACACTGTTAAAACGCTTCTTTATGGAATGGAGTCGACAACCTATTAGTGTCTTATCTATGGTGTTGACCGATGACGTCCTTTGGCAGCATTAGAGAATTTAACCCCAGCGATCCACCAACGTGGAAGCCTAGAATATTTTCGAGAAGCAAATCTAATCGCATCAGAAGCGAGGAAGAAGGCAACGCTACTATCAGTATGCGGTGTCAGAACTCTCAGCACAGTGAATTCCCTCATCTCCCATGCAACCCCGTCTGATGAGTCGTACGCAGAGCTCGTAGACTTATTGACTGTGCATTTTACACCGAAATCATCACAAATCTGCCGATTTCCATAAACGGGTGCAAAACCGAGAAGAGAGCGTTCACTGCAATTTTGGAGCTACCCAAAATGAACGCCTACTCGATCAGCTAGTTTGTGGTTTACATAATGAAGCCCTGCAACGTCGACTGCTTGCAGAAACTGAGCTATCCCTGGAGGCCGCTCTTCAGAAGGCTTACGCCGCGGAAGCCGCAGCAGCCCATTCCAAGGAAATTCAAGCCCAGTGTTTACCGAGCGAGTCTGCAACATCACACAAGGTTGGAAAAAAAAGGGTTTAAGAATCAACATTCGCCTGTTTACCCAAACAAATCATCCTGCAATAGTTGTGGAGGAAATCATCTTCGTGTCTCCTGCCGATTCAAGGATACAATCTGCCACAGCTGCGGGAAGAAGGGACACATTGAGCGAGTCTGCAAGTTGAGAGCTTCTAAATCAATCGATTCGCCCTATAAATCCCCCTCACGTAGATCTACAGAGAGAACTTCAAATGCGATAGAAAGTATTTATCTTAACTCTGTATGTAATGTTGAGCCTTTCGCTACATATGTTAAATTAGATGGTACCTCATGTAAAATAGAGATTGATTCAGTGTCTGAATATTCTATCATTTCGCATGCAACGTAACAACAGTTGTGGCCAAAATCCGGCCCCATAATTAATCCGCTTCCTTTCATGCTTTGCGATTATCAACGACAGACACTTCCAATACGTGGAATGTGTCAGGTCAACGTTACCTACGGCCAATTACAAAACAACCTACGTTTACTAATTGCAAATGGCAATAGCTAGCCTACTCGGTTTCAACTGGTTCAAACCCCTAGGAATACAATTTTCGGGAATATATCAAACCACAACATATCCATTACCCAAAATCTTGTCTACTTATCAAGAAGTATTTAGCGAGGAACTTGGTACATTTAACGGTGACTCTCCACAAGACCCATCCGCATGAAGCTCAGAAATGTACCTATTGCGCTGCGCTTCAAAGTTCATACAGCGCTAGACAAATTGCTGAAGAAACAGATAATTGAGCCAATGTGTAACCCTAAATGGGCCACACCGATTGTCCCCATCATCAAATCTGATGGGACGATTCGTCTTTGTGGAGATTATAATTTAACCTTAAATAAAGTCATGCAAAATCATGCATACCCAATTCCCGCAATATCTCACCTCCTTGCCCGATTATCGGGAGGAAAGATTTTTGGGAAGATTGATTTTGCCCAAGCCTATCTGCAGTTAGTGGTAGATAATGCGTCCACTGAAACTCAGACCATCACCCATCGAGGAGCCTTCAGGGTAAATCGCCTCCAATTTGGCATCAACCAAGCTCCAGGTATTTTTCAAAACTTTATTGAGGATCTTTTAGTCGGCATACCCAATGTAATTCCATATTTTGATGATGTAATCATCAAAGCTAAAGATTTACAAGAATTTGGGGAGATCTTAACTGAAATCCTTAAACGTTGTAAAGAGGCTGGACTTTGAATTAAGAAGGAAAAATGTAAATTTGGTGTACCGTCTGTTAAATTCCTTGGCTACGTAGTGGATGCTACGGGAATCCACCCTACCAATAAAAAGATCAGGGCTATTCGTGAAGCCCCGACATCTAAAAACAAACAGGAATTACAATCATTCCTCGGTTTCTTGAATTTCTATAATAGTTTCCTGCGGAATCGAGCAACAATTGCTAATCCGCTACACCAACTGCTAAACAAGGACACAAGTTGGAGCTGGAATTTGAAACACCAAGAAGCATTCAATAAACTAAAGAATATCCTTTCATCAAGTGATTTTCTGATTCATTTTGATGAAAAGATACCTATACTTCTTACCTGCGACGCCTCTCCATATGGCGTTGGGGCAGTCCTGAGTCACCAGCTGCCCGACGGAAGAGAGTTACCTGTCGCATTTTCTTCCAGAAGCCTGACGAAGGCTGAACAGAATTATGCGCAAATCAATAGGGAAGGCCTAGCGATCATTGCAGGAGTGAAGAAGTTTCATCACTTCCTGTATGGACAACACGAACCTTTGCTAGGTCGATTTTCCAAGAATAAACCTACACCAGACATTTTATTACGTCGCACACTGCGCTGGTCACAAATGTTAAATGCGTACGATTTTCAACTAATCCACAAACCCGGCTCTAAAATAGAAAACGCAGATTTCTTGAGCCGACTTCCCCTCCCATGCCCCGAGTTTGAAATTCCAGATCCACCCGAAGAATTGTCAAACCCGCCCATTCTAGCACTCGAAATCGCGAAAATGACGGTAAAGGACACGGAACTTTCCCGAGTGCTAACTTGGGTATTGTCCGGCTGGCCCCGAAGTAAGTCTGAAGAACATTTTCAAACTTATATTAAAAAACGCGATGAACTATCCGTCCACAAAAGATGCCTTTTGTGGGGAAATCGTGTAGTAATAGCAAAGGCAGGGCAAGCACGCGTATTGGAAGAACTCCATTTGTCGCACCCCGGAATCGTCCGTATGAAAGCGCTTGCTCGATCCTATGTTTGGTGGCATAAAATCGACAAGAAAATTGAGGACTGCGTCAATTATTGCCAAACTTGCCAACAAACTCGTCATGCGCCACCCAGAGCACCAGTAAATCACTGGGATGCCCCGCGGAACCCATGGTCACGTCTTCACATTGATTTCACCGGGCCCTTTCAAAACCAAACTTTCCTTATCCTGCTTGACGCATTCTCAAAATGGTTGGAGGTCAAACGAATGCCGTCAACTACAGCCGCTGCAACCATACCCGCTTTAAGAGAAATCTTTGCTACTCACGGAATTCCGGATTCACTGGTAAGTGACAACGGCCCACAATTTACTTCGCGTGAGTATCAGGAGTTTTGTCAAAAGAATACCATACGTCGGATCCTAGTTGCGCCTTACCATCCTGCGAGTAATGGCTAAGCGGAACGGATGGTGCAGTGCACCAAATATTACAAACTCAAACGCCCATAACACCCCCAAGTTTTCCTGTTGTCACCTTACCACCGTTGAACTAGGAACCTCCTGCACCAGCTGAATTCACACTCCCGCCACAGCGACCGCTTCGAGAAAAATAAGAGACAGATATTACAAATGTGTTCCCAATAAAAACCAGTTAAACAATTCTACAACTATTGTTGTTATTATTCCAATCAATACACAACAGTTCTCTTATGCAAATCGTGAAGAACATTTTTCCGAGAATTTATTATGCACTTACTCTCTCTTCTCTTGTATAAATTTATTTAAAATATTTAATAATTTGCTTGTAAATCTAAAACAAGCACTGGCACTAGCCACTTTGCCCATTGAACCAATCTAATCAATTATGATCCTGACATTTATTTATTCCTGTACCATAACGGTCTTAATTTCCATAACCCCACTTTTAAAATTGCACACATGGGTAACGTTAATATCGTTTGTTTCGTGATTTGCCAATGATATTGATAATTATTTGATGAACATTTCCTAATTTTATTAATTAAAACACAGAAGCAAATAGTTTATACATTGGAAAATATAACCAAACAAATTACTGTCAAATAGACATAACTTTTTCATTTCACTAACAGATGGCGATCAATGTCTGATATACTTCACCAGACTAGAAGTGATCCGACCGTCACAAAACTGTTATGGTACAGGAATAAATAAATGTCGGGATCATAATTGGTTAGATTGGTTCAATGGGCAATGTTAGTATAATGTCGATGATTTAGAATTATATACGTAAAATTAGAAATTTATTCATTTCATATTAAATGCCGATGAAATATCATAACAACAATACATTTTGTACTATAATAATTGTTATTACTTTTAGTTTTGTATTTATTGATGCGACCGGGCTCGCCGGAACGGCGAGCTGGTAGTACTGGCGCTAGCGCCAGTGCTTGTATATATTTTTGGATTCAGGGCGAAATTACAAGAACTTTTTGTTAAGATTTTTTTTCGATCCGAACATGTTAAAGATACACGACCAATCACTATAGCTCTTTTGTACTTACTGTACGGCGAGCTAAAAATCGACCTGATTATAAACATGTTCGAAGGCACCGAGACATGAAACGTATTTCTGTGCGTTTCTACGAATAATACAAACACACGACCGAATATTATAGCATTTTTACGCAGCAATGTGCGACGAGCCATAATTGAACACCATGGATAAAATCCACTGTAATATCGAGGTTTATAAAATGTAAAAAAAACGTATTGAGGGGACACCCGGGTTTGAACCGGGGACCTCTCGATCTGCAGTCGAATGCTCTACCACTGAGCTATATCCCCGAGTTCAAAATTAAATACACAAATACTTTAATAAGCAACAAGCTTGGTATTAAAGTATCTAAAGTTGCATACATTTATTATTCTACTAACGTTATTTTCTTATCAAGAGATGACGCTACGTGTATCAAATTTACTATAAATTTGTATTTTGAAAACAAAAACTTCAAAATTCACATGTATTCTTCGCATTGCAGAAAAATATCGTAAATTAATTATAAATTCATAAAAACATTGCTTTACACTAGAATCTAGTGTAATAACTAGATAAAAGATAAATGGACATATTACATATATATGTATTTAATATAATATATAATACGAGCCCTTCTTTGAAGACTGTCTTGACTCTGAGGTGGCCAAATTACATCCAAATTGAAATTAATTATAGATTAACAATTACAGAAAAAATATGAACCAAAATAACTTTGATTTTGAAAAATTATAATTTGCAAAATTACAATTTTTTTCATTAAAAAAATGTAAATAAATTATTCTAATTACAAATTACTTTGCTGAAACAAAAAAATAAAAATATGAAACATGGACAAAAGGAAACTAATACACGAGAATAGCATGCTTTTAATATATATATATATATATATATATATATATATATATATATATATATATATATATATATATATATATATATATATATATATATATATATATATATATATATATATATATATATATATATATATATATATATATATATATATATATATATATATATATATATATATATATATATATATATATATAATAAATAATTATAAATATTATAATTAATACATAGAATTTATGATTGATTGTATTAAATAACACGATTTGGTACGCGTAAAACGCACCAACGCGCAGAGCTCGCCCTTAGGTAAAATATGCGTTGCGAGCAGTGGTTTTTAATTATTATGTCCTTTTGGTTAACAATTTGAAAATATGTTATAGATATAAAAAGTCTTGCATTAAATTTTAGATTCTATTGATAAAAAAAAAAACTATTAGTGCATATTTTAAAATTCAAAATTATAATATTTAATAATTTTTTTCGGGCTTTGGGTTAACAAAATGAAAAAATCTTGTAGATATAAAATATCTTAGAATTTTTAAGTGATTCAATTATTTTTATAAGGGCAGTATTAAGGGGGGCTCCAAATTTTGGGGCCCTATAACTCGGGAAGTATACGGGCGAATGGATTTATACTGCGAGCAGATTCAAATGGGTTGCCAAATAATATGTGTACCAAATTTAGATTATATTGATAAAAATAAAAAATTAGTGCAAATTTTAAAATTCAAAATTATAATATTTAATAATTTTTTTCGGGTTTTAGGTTAACAAAATGAAAAAATCTTGTAGACATAAAATATCTTAGAATTTGTAGTAGAATTTGTAAGTGCTTCAATTATTTTTATAAGGGCAGTATTAAGAGGGCATCAAATTTTGGGGCCCTATAACTCGGGAAGTATACGGGGGATTGAATTTAAACTGCGAGCGGATTCAAATGAGATGCCAAATAATATGTGTACCTAATTTGGAGTGAATCACTCCTCTACCTAGTAGAGGGCACAAATTTGGATCTTACGAACGAGCGACGACTAGCATCCAAGTATATGAGTATATATATATTTTTTTGATTCACGGCACGAGCACTTTTTGTAGAGAACATTTTTGGATCCCAGAATGCTACAGACACACGACCGCTTGCTTTAGATTTTCTGTATACTTCATTTGGCGAGCTAAAAAACAAACGATCCACTTGTGCGCCTGAAGACAGTTATATTTTTATACTGTGGCATATAGAAAGAACAAGGGAGTCAAATAAAGGCCATTCCAAAGTTTTTCATGTTCTTACGATATATAATGATTTGGAACAATATTATAAATGGACATAGAACATATAAGTATAATTCAATATGTAATCATATTAAAATAAAGCATATTTTATTTATAATCAACACATTTAAAAATATAATTTTATTCGAAAATAAAACTTAAATGAAATACTTAAACATATTTCATTTAATATAGGTACATACAGTTTAAGCATAATTTACAAAAAATCTTCAAAGGCTTAATTATACTATTACAAAAGAAGTTAAGTCTCCCTTAAGAGTTTAATGCCATTATATATAAATTCTTAAAGTCTTAAAACAATAATTATTGCAATAGTTATACAGCCAAAATACAATTAATATACGGTAATATAGAATTAAACTTAATTATAAATTTTGTTTGCGTCAGGTACATCAAAATTTAAATCTCAGGTACATCATCAGTTCTTATCAACCTTAAATATAATATAAATTCATCATCAATGTTGAAACCGTTTCAAGACAAATCACAGGTTTATAATCCATTCTGCAGAGGCAGACATACATAAGCAAAGTACTTCTTCCAGTTTGTCATTGCAAGGTTTACCATAACCGGTAAATTTGTCATAAATCGACAATTGGACACCAGTTGATCGCGTTAAACGCGTATTCCGCAACTTGTTACAATATGTACTCTCCTGTCCCGGAGGAATTGTGGGGTAGCTCACGCTCAAATGCACTAACGCAAAATGGCATATTAACAAAATAATACAATATTTTTGCACGGCCATTCGAAATTTCTTCCCTAAATTAATCCTTAATCGCGATGTGTTGTTGTCGGTTCTCTTGAAAGTTGTTGAGTTGCTTCCAGAAGTCTTCCCAAAATTGCTCTTCACTTAGTTGGGGATGTTTTAGAATGCTTTTAACTTTCTTGAAAATTGTTGAACTGTTTCTTCCAAAGTCTTGACTAATTTAACTGATTTATAATATAATTAAATATGTTTAAAAATAGTTAGTAGAGTTGAAATTTGGCAGCGCACGATACTAGTTAAAAATTATGTTTTAGCAGAATTATAACTTTGATTCTTTAGAAAATGATGATTGGTCAAATTGTGGAAGCTTAAAGATGTTTAGCAGAAATTTGAACTAATTCACTTGAATGCAGAACAAATATTGATAAATAAATTGAATTGCGGCAAACTTTTATACGCTATAAATCCGTCTACACTATAAGATAAAGTGAATTAGTCAACGTAAGGTCACAAGTTTAATAGTAGAACGTGTTGGGTGGCCTTAATTAAGTGAATCTCATATTCATTGAAGAATATCGCGTGAGCAGTGGTGCTAGCACCTAGCACACGATTATAACACTTAGTGTACCCCGGCGCTAGTGCCGTTATCGTCGCAAGCGGACACGGATCGGATGCTTATTTGTTATATTTTATAGTATAATTTAACAAAACAATATGATTCTTCTTGTGCGATGTGTGCAAATCGCGAACATTGAACTTATTTACTAGAAAAAGGCCGAAACGCGATAACTAACACACTTGCATTCATATTGTAACTATACAATGAATATCTATTTTTGGATGTTGGTATCTATGAATTGGCACGTCATATCCTAGCCAAAATGGCTGCCTCTATCCATTCGCGACTAATGGCGATATTACTTGAAAACACCATATTTTATTGCGAAATTTTATTTTGAATTAATTTTCGATGTTTTCCTTGTACAGGTTTTAAGAAAAAATTTTTTTAAACAAACGTTGCTAGAAATATTCATATTTTTAATTTTTATAAGAATAACTTTTTTTCTAACTCATGCAGTATACGAGATATTGAAAAAGTATTAGAGTAAACTATTACTTCCTGTTAAGATACTTCATACGATTTATTAAACATAATCCACATACATGCGTATCTATGCAAAACATAAATCAGATTTCCGCAGCACTTTTCGCGTAACTGGTACATTTGTTGAAGAAGCTATTAAAACAAATGTTGTGGGAAATAATAATATCTTTCATTATGAACAAAACTAATTTTGTCATAAGTGCATCCGTTCTAGTGCTATTGATGATAAACAAAAACATGCAATTCCGGTTTGAATAATCTTTTCAAAAATAGGAGGTGCACATCTAGGGCATATACAAGTCTTAAGTTTGAAGTTTCACAATTTTAGGTTCGGCAGTTTTATTGGAGGAGAACCAAATATGCATAGAGTAAACATGCACTTCCGGTTTGAATATTCTTTTCTCCTAACTGGTTCACTTTTTGAAGACACTTTTCAAACAAAAGTTGTGCGAAATATTAATATCTTTCATTATAAACATAACTATTTTTGCCACAACTTTCATAATTTTTCCTTGAACAGTTCAACGTCATTGAGTTAATAGTTTAAAAGACTCTTAAAACCATTAAAATTTTGAAGTTAATTTGTTTTTGTGATCTCAATACTCTTTTTTATACTGTAATGTTCATTTCGGCTCAATGTAGAATTAAGACCTAGGCTTCGAACAGCAACTGAACCGAAAATCGGAAGGAGCCGTTATTTTTGTCGGAACGAAAACCGGAGCTGAACCGGTTTATTTCGGTTAGGAACATTTTTCTTTCAATTATACTTTCGGAGCTGAACCGTAAATCAAAAACCGGTAGAACCGTAATATTTTCCGGAACGAAAATCGGAAGCGAACTGATATATATATTTATTTTTAATTGAACCGGAACGAAAACAGAAACGATAAAAATACGGTTCGCAGCCCTGATTAAAACACTTATTTTTATTTAAATGCTACTTAATTTATTAATTTAAACAAACGATATATATTTAGACTATAATTTTTTTTTCTCACGAACTATATATCTGTTTCTTTCCGATTATTGATATCTGGTTCACTAACCAGCTAAGTATTTCTACTGGCCGCATATTTATTTCTAGCTCTATATTCTATATCAGCATAGCATCCTTATATATCGAACACAGGGCTTCTAGAACACATTTGCAGACTCTACAAGGCTCTAGAACAATTCACGGCGCAGCCCAGATTGTTCTAGTATAATACACTATACGTATAAGAAAGTTATAATATTATTATATATATTTATAATTATTAGAAAGGTTTATTTTCCGTGGAGTTTTCGAAGCATTGTTGCTTGTGCTTTGTTGTATTTATCGAATTGATTTAAATGAAATTTGTTATGTTGTTAATAATGGGTTAACATACCATAATACTAATAATAATTTTTAAATATGTGATGTCACCTTTACGCTCTAAGGCTTCTCAAATTTGTAGATACGATCATACATCGTGGTTACGTTGTATTGAATTAACAATGACGTTCGGAAGAAAAAAGTAATTTGATTTCGAAGATGTTTATAATATATTGTTAGAATTGTGGTTAAGATATTAGCAGGTTAAAAAATATTGTTTGGAATTGTTGCATTGTGAATATAATATATGTATGTCATCACATTATCTAGACTAGATTGAATATGAAATTAAATGCAAGTTCAATGTCAAAACATACAAATAAAAGTTCCTACAATAATAATATCAGCAAAACATTGAACTAGCGCATGATCCCGTACGAGAATTTATTTATTTATAATCTTGTTGTGCAGTGACTGACCGAAAACATTATTATAAGATTGCATCAAATACCGTGACTATTTGTATGAAACTTATGTCATCTGTAATACTATACTGTGTGTGGTCTCACAATTACACGTAGCCGTCTTATTTGCAGGCGCCTAGATAACAACCAGATCTACTACGCTGGCACTGGAAATACACAAAATGCGTAAATAGCCGCCATCTTGTTGATTTGGTAGCTTATAATCTACCATGGCGCGTATTAACTTTAGAATTGAAATTTCATTTAAGGGGGCATTCACCTTTTGAGCACAAAAAAAATCTGTTTTTTAACATTTTTTTTCTCAGGGTACGTTTAAGATATTCGCATGCGGTTTTTTGTATCGTATTTATTCAACTTTTCTCTTTCATAAGGTATTTTTTAAAGTCGGGTACGTTTAGCCCCGGCGAAGATGTCCAGGTCCAAAGTGGGCAGCTCAATTTAGGCGCGCGGTAGCATAACTCTGGTCCCAGTTGTTTGAAAAAAAATAAGAATTAAGGGTTTTAAAGTATATTAAATTGTCTAGAAATTGATCCTCGGGTGGTCCATTTGGACCATAATTAGCAAAATGGCGACCATCGTACAAAAAAAGTTATGTTTTGCCACTTTTTTTCTCCTTTGGTGGGCCTTAAAAAATATTAACAACTGTCGGACACATTTCGTCGAGAATCAACTCCTAGAGAATTTTATTACCTTTAAGATGCACTTATCGAGAGTTAAATCGGTTAATTTGTTGTCGAGATATTCTACCGCGCGACTTAAAAAATATGGTTTCGAGAAAAACGCGTTTAAAGTTTCAGCTTCAGACTGACGCGCGCGAAAACGCCGTGCTTGAGCAAAAACATTGTTTTGTTTAAATCGCAATTTCACATATTTCCAACTCGAATTTCAAAAAACGGCTTCAGAGACTTATAGTCAACACTTCAAAGTGTCCTATTCTGCAAAAAAAAATATATCGATTTTTTGAATCCGCAAAAGGTGAATGCCACCTTAATGAGCTGCCGTCAGCCGTTACCATCAGCATATATTTCCATGACAATATAAATACAGTTTTTAAAATTTTCCATAGTTGTTTTCTCGTAACTGGTACATTTTTTAAAGAAACTTTTCAAACAAAAGTGGTGCGAAATATGATTATCTTTTATTATGTACATAACTATTTTTGCCATAAGTGCAGTCGTCCTCGAGATATTGGAGATAGAACAAAAAATGCACTTCTGGTTTGAATATTTTTTTCAAAAATAGGAGGAACACAACTAGAGCATATACAAGTCTTAAGTTTGAACTTTTACAATTGTACGTTCAATGGATTCGACTCTAGAGCGTTCACACACAGACACACACACACACAGAAACGTCACAGCGAAGTCACACCGAAAATAGTCACATTCGATTCAGGGAAGCTCAAAACGTTGAAATCTCGAGTTCGATTTTTTTGGTGATCCCTATACTTACTTATTATTTCGTAAAATAAAGTAAAAAAGTATATATTTTAAAATTAAAAATTATAATAATTCATAATTTTTTATGGCCTTTTGGTTAGTAATATGAGAAAATATTGTAGATATAAATTATCTTAGAATTGTTTGTGAATGTTTAGGTTTTTTCAATTTTTTTAATAGCAGTATTAAGGGGGGTATTTTGGGGCCCTATAACTCCGGAAATATACGAGCAACTGGATTTAAACTGCTAATTATTTCAAATGAGATGCAGAATAATATGTGTAGCGATCCAAATCGCCTTGGTACCTTCAGAGGAGTAGAGGGTATAAATACGAGCGACGACTAACATCCAAGTATATATATATATATATATATATATATATATATATATATATATATATATATATATATATATATTTGGATTCAGGGAGACGAGACAAACACTTTTTGTAAAGGACATATTTTGATTCGAGAATGCTACAGACACATGACCGATTACTTAAGCTTATCTTCAACTTTTTCTGTAACTCATGTAATTTTCGACATATGCCAAAAATGACTTGAGTAAACAACAACACTTCCGGTTGAAAATAACAATTAATCGATTATTTGGAATCGATTTAAAAACAAACAAAACATATTTGAATTCGAATTGTTTCTTTAATATTTACCTTATCAATATATTCAAATACAATATGTACTGCTTTTCAATAATCAATACCCTCGAAACACGTTCTCAGTCGATCTATTTGTGAGAACAAATGTCAAATGGTGTATATAAAATTAGTTTACTGATTTAATTTAAAATTATGCAAATTGGTGGCAGCATTTAATATATTAGTGAGTTTAATTTTTTTGAGCAGACGAACGATAAACAGTAAACATCTGACATCCTTTAACGAGATGTATAGAAAATCGATACACATAGCTGTGTTAACAGTAGCATGATTTATTTAGATAAAAGTCAGTGATTTTCCATTCTCATGAAGTAATAAAACCATGTGATAAAACATTGTAGCAAACATTTCATGTACTCTTGTTAGTGTAGCAGTGTATTATTATTATATGATTACACTGTAATGAATAACACCACCGAACATTGATCCTTTTATCATAAACTTTTGACATACATATTTTTGCAACTGACCTATTGGACTAATATTATAAAAATATGTTTAATATTAAGATGCAGCGAAAACATATTTTTTACAAGGATTTTCAAATGCGTTCCTATGCCAAACAAATCGTATCTCGTATTATATAAACGTTCTGTATAAAAGGAAGTATTGTCATCACAAACATATTTTTAACGGAAATATCCATTTTGTGGATCTCTAAATCGAATTTCATTATTTTCTCAATGACGTCTGCGTTAACACTTAGATGTATATTGTATTTTTATTATTATATTTCTTTATTCTTGCCTTTCGGCCTTGAATCTTACATTCTATTACATTTATATCTTTCATATTATCTAATTTACATATTTTCCAATATTGGTTCCCTCTTACTTCATTTCCGCATCTAAAACGGGCGATCAATTGTTTTCTTCCTTTTCCTCTTTTCTCATTTAGGTATCTGGGTCTTCCTATTGTTCTTATTTCCTTATATCTTTTGTTATAAGTTGCCTGATATATTTTGCTGTCTGGTTATTGTTGTTGTATTTCTGTATCTAGTTGAGTTAAGGAGTAGGTTGTTGGAATTCCATTTCTTCTTTTCTTCTCTATTTCCATTACTGAGTATCCGTTTCTCTCGTAATACTTTCTTCTTTGTGTGTCCTATTTTGTGGTTTTATTCCAATCTTCGTTTCCTTTCTTAATTTCTGTCAATCATTGTCGCGTTATCTGGTTCTCATGATTTCTTATCCTCTCTTCGTATTTTATTGCTTCGATTCGTAGTTTTCTTCTTTTTGTTTCCTGCAAGACGTAACTTGGCGTCATTCTTTACAATCCCAGTATCCATTTTATGTATTTTATTTGTAGATCCTTTAGCGCTTGTTGTTCCTCGAATCTCCTTATTTCCGCTCCGTACATTATTACGCTTTTCACTATGGAATCAAACATGAGAAATCTTACTCCCAAGGAATCTTTAAATCTCCGTTCTCCTCATATATGTATGTATATAAGTATAAAAAGGTTTGTGTGTCAGATCTCAAGAAAATTTTCATCAGAACTTGACAAAAACAATTACTTAGAGGAATTGAATTCATAATTCACAATTCAACTCAAAAATTATTTCGATAATTCGCTCAAACCACCTACAACTAATGAATTTAAAAATCATAATTCAAAACGAATTGAAAATTTTTTGACAAGTACAAGTTTATTATGTGATTTTAAGTGTCATTAATCAAAAGGAATTTCAGTCTATTTACCAATTTCAAATCTGTTATAATTAAGAGGAATTGAAACCTTTTTGACAATTACAAGATTTATATGTGATTATTATAAATCAGAAGCAATTAAGACCTGTTTATCAATTATAAATATTTTATAATTCAAACGAAAATGAAACCTTTTTGACAATTACAAACCTTGTATGTGATTTTGTGTTATACATCAACAATCAAAAGTCTATTTTATATTTATCAATTAGAAATATTTTATGTAATTATTAACTTGAAATGTGATTTGAAACCATGCAGCCTTTTTTAACAATTATAAAATTTGATGGCTTAAAGTTTTTAATTAATTCATAAATTCAATAAATACTTGTCAAATAGAATTCAATTCCAAAGCTTTCAATTCAATTGATTTAAATCCTTAAATGAATTCCTTTTTATTTGAATTCATGAATTCAATTCTAAAGTTAATACGCGCCATGGCGCAACAAGTTAACGCATTTAGTGTATTTCCGGTGTCCGCGTACGCGTATTAGATCCGGTTGTTATCTAGGCGCCTGCAAATAAGACGACTACGTGTATTTGTGAGACCACACACAGTATAGTATTACAGATTACATAAGTTTCATAAAAACATTCGCGGTATTTGTTGCAATCTTATAATAATGTTTTCGGTCAGTCACTGCACAACAAGGTTATAAATAAATACTCGTATCATGCGTTGGTTCAATGTTCTACTGATAATATTATTATTGTAGAACATTTCATTCATAAAATCATTGCTTGCTTTCGTAAGTTTTGACATTGAACTTGCACTTATTTTAATATTCAATCTAGTCTAGATAACATGATGACATACATATATTTTATTCACAATGCAGCTATTTAAATAAACCACAAATCTAACAATATTGCAAATATCTTCCAAATCAGATTACTATTTTTTCCACACGCCATTACTAATTCAATACAATGTAATTTAACACTTAGATGTATATGTTTGTTTATATTTATGTGTAGAACGCATATTTTTGTAAAATTACAAACTGACATGGGCAGGAATCGAACCCAACCTTTCATCGTGAAAGTCAAGAGTCATACCCTAACGCCACAGTGATAATTAAATATCTGTATTTACTCTAGATAACTATCGTAAAACCTTGTGATATTCAAAATATTTCTAAACATTTTATTGGTAGGTTGAAATATTTATTTTTAATGGCTTTAGCAATTGTATTTAACATATTAGTACAATCATTTGGGCGTTTGACTTCGGACTAATTCTTTACCGGATTAACATTTAATTTTTTTTTTGATAATTTAATTCAAAATTTAATTATAATTACACCCCAAATCAAGGGGTTAAAAAAAAGTTACTATTGGAACGTGTAGATCGTCGAAATATTATATATATATATATATATATATATATATATATATATATATATATATATATATATTTATATAATATTTCGACGATCTACACGTTCCAATAGTAACTTTATATATATATATATATATATATATATATATATATATATATATATATATATATATATATATATATATATATATATCATTCATTATGAACATAACTATTTTTTATTGGAGATAGAACAAAAAATGTATAAAGTAAACATGCACTTCCGGTTTGAATATTCTTTTCAAAAATAGACGGTGCACATCTAGACCATTTACAAGTCTTAAGTTTGAAGTTTCACAATTTTACGTTCGACAGTTTTGGCTCTAGAACGTTCACCGACGCACAGACACACACAGACAGACAGACACACAGACGTCATTCCAAAAATAGTCATATTCGATTCAGGGAAAGTCAAAACGTGTATTATCCGTTGAAATCACGAGTTCGAAATCTTTCATGATTACAAGACTTACTTATTAATTCGTAAAATAAAGTAAAAACTGATAACCTCTGTACTGTTTTGACCTATCTGACCTTAACGAGTATTGCAGTTTAGGATAATTATTAATGTTCATTGCAAAAGAGATATGACCGAAATAAGGAGCACGCCTTGATTTAGCAAATTACAATATTGCACGTTTAGCGGTAATATCTCACAATATTTTCAATATATTGTAAAGCAATAATCTAAATTTTTTAACTTTCTTATATTCACGCACATTTCTTAAGTCGTAGGACATCGCATGCATGTATTTAATTGTGTAAATATTTCATGCAAATTTTGTGTAAGAATCCGACCCCTGTTTACGACGGACGTTTTTATGTGAACATGTAACTGATGGTTACTGTTCACGAGTTCGCCTGTTTGAGTGTGATGTGGATTAAAGAAATAAAATACGCACATTAATTAAAATATTATTTAATTAACAAAACAAAATATAAATTAATAATCACAGAGTTATATTTAATAAAAGTAAAACAAACCAAACAAAAGGTTTAGGTAGATTGAACAAATTATAAAAATACTTTGAAGCTACAATGATATAAAACAAACAGAATTATTCAAGTACAAAACATATATCATATACTACTTAATAACAATTCACTCTCGTCTCACAACGCTAAACGCAAAAATATTCAATATAAAAATGATTTAAATCAAATAAAACTATTTTAAGTTTCACAAGACTAAAGCCAACCATTCAAAGTAAAAACGATTTTAATCAAACAAAACTATTCAAATTTCAAGAGTGAAATTTACAAAATAATTCTTAGTTCATAAGACGGTCTAATAAAGCAATAATGATTCATCAGGATAATGAGGTAGAATACAGTATTTAACTGTGCACAAGACACATCACAGCAACTAGTGCTTAGGTCTGCTAGAGCCTGGCTCCGCTCCACAGACTTGCTGTGGGAATACGGGAAATGCCAAAGGGATCTCTCCTCCAAAAATTAGCTGTGTGTGTTAACGAGAAACTGGCCTCCGCCGTGGGACGTTACGGCATCGGGAGAAAGACTAAAACTCAGTCTCCACCATAACCCTTCGAAGGTACGAAGGTAATCGTGGTCCACACAAACTAGTGTGAATCTACAAGAAGCTTGCCTCCACCATTAGATTTGCATGGTATCGGGAGAAAGTGCTGAAAGTCGAGTGGAATTCAATCTCCACCATATCTCCCCGGGGGTACGAAGCGATACGTTGGGCTCACTCCTGAGGATTAACACTAAAGTTGGCAGGCAGGGCACCGCTGGCAACATACCGGTAAATATATACGCACGCAGCGGTTTCCAGGCCAGCACCGATACAAAGGTTAGGGATAGGTGACAATAACACATCTTAACATACCACATAACGTACATTCGGGATAATGGCTATCACCATTTACCTATACATATGATTGCAAAAATATAAATATAAATAGACAGACTTGTCTCACCGCTAATATTCTCCATGCCAAATGCACAGAGCACAAATCACTACCACCACGTTGTTATTTCAAAACTATACTGAGAGAGCAATATCTTAGACCGACAGGTACTACGTAATCTGTTCGACCGCCTCTGATCAGGCTGCCTACCCTGTATGTCTTACAGGAAATGATATAAAACGCGTTGCATAAAGCTATACGAAAAATTACCGCTGACACTTAAAAACTCCGAACAATTAAAACACTACATTTTGCACTAGAGCGCGAAACTTCCGACCGGCGTGGACCCGATACGCGAAACAACTCCCCTTTTCTGTGTTAAACTTCAGCTTTTATATCTAAAATCAGCCACCCACTGGGTGAAAATATACTGATTTCTCCCCTCACATCATATTTCTGTAGCGACGGGTTTAAACCTGCGCTTCCACAGTTATCAGAAGCACATGATGTTTAGTCTCAACCCCAGAGATACAATATTAAATTAAATATATACATATTTAATATGTAAAAATATACCAGAAATTCTGGTTCTCTTAACAATTTGAAAAAATGTTATAGATATAAAAAGTCTTACAATTTTTTGTAGAATATTTGCTAACAAAGAATTTTTTTGTGCATATTTTATAATTCAAAATTATAATATTTAATATTTTTCTTTCGGGCTTTGGGAATATGAAAAAATCTTAAATCTAAAAATAATAGCAAATAATTTCCAAAAAAAAATATCTATAAGAATAACTTTTAGACCGTTTCGTTCCAATGTGCGCTGGCAGCTTGAACGGAAAAGTATTTCTTAGTGAGAACTGCTAAACATTTGATGATTTGACCACCAGATCAGTTTCAATAGTTCTGGAGCACGATGGTATTCATTCAATTCTCATTCAATGAAACTCTACATATCAATCTCCAGCATTTTTCGAATGGGTATTTCTCAAAAAGTATCGATATTTATCCATACTTATACATGAATAGCGAGATTTATCGATAACTATCAATAATTTACGATATGTATATTATTATGTATCGATAAATCGATATTAGCAATACATACGATATATGTATTGCTAATACAAGTATCGAGCCTTATCGATAAATATCGATAATTATCGATAAGTTTCGAAAGTTGACAACATATCATTTTTTAATATCCATAATCGATATCAAATTTTCAGAAATGCCCACCCCTGGTGACGGGACTGTTTTCGGACACTCTATACAAGCTAAAAAAAAACGTGCAAAAATACTTTCGTATGCTCTTATGGCCATTTGTTAAGTACCTTAAGAAAACAACAATTAATGGAATTAAGCATGCCGAAAATATTATAGGTTAAGTTTAGCCTATATATTTTAAGCTGGAGTGGTGTAAAGGACCATTAATGTTATTTACATAAAGTTCAATTATAATTTTCTTAAAATCTGTATCGTGAAAACATCGAATAAAATTCAATAGAAGCTAATTAGTGTGTGGCATAATTTCGCAATAAAATATGCATATTTCGAGCATAAATGACATCAGTCCCGGAAGGAATGGGACAGCAATTTTGGGTAGGATATGACGTCCCAGTACATGACATCGATGTCCAAAAATAGATATAGATACATTATATAGTCACAATATAAATGCAAGTGTATTTGTTATCGCGTTTCGGCCTTTTTATAGTAAAGAAGTTCAATGTTCGCGATTTGCACACATCGCAAGAAGAAACATATTTTTGAATTAAATCATACTATAAAATATATAATAAATAATCATGCGATGTGTATCGGCTGCGATAACGACACTAGCGCCGGGGTACGCTAAGTGTTATAATCGTGTACTAGCACAGTTCATATGTATATTATGTTCATTGACAAGAACTGTCATCATACAAACATGCTCACTCGATATTCTACAATGCATATGGGAGTCCTTTTATTAGCGCCACGTTCCCCATTAGCCTTATGACCTTACGTTGACTAATTCACTTTATCTTATAGTGTAGACGGTTCTATAGCGTATAAAAGTTTGCCACAATTCAATTTATTTATTCATATTTGTTCTGCATTCAAGTGCATTAGTTCCAAATTCATCTTCATTACTAAGAATCTTCAAACATATACAATTATATTATAATTCAGCTAAATTAATAAAGACAGATTTTGGTAGTGATTTCGGAAACAATTCAACAATTTGCAAGAAAGTTAAAAGCATTCTAAAACATCCCCAACTAAGTGAAGAGCAATTTTGGGAAGACTTCTGGAAGCAACTCAACAACTTTCAAGAGAACCGACAACAACACTTCGCGATTAAGGATTAATTTAGGGAAGAAATTTCGAATGGCCGTACAAAAATATTGTATTTTTTTGTTAATATGCCATTTTGCGTTAGTGCATTTGAGCGTGAGCTACCCCACAATTCCTCCGGGACAGGAGAGTACATATTGTAACAACTTGCGGAATACGCGTTTAACGCGATCAACTGGCGTCCAATTGTCGATTTATGACAAATTCACCGGTTATGGTAAACCTTGCAATGACAAACTGGAAGAAGTACTTTGCTTATGTATGTCTGCCTCTGCAGAATGGATTATAAACCTGTGATTTGTCTTCGACATGAAAACGATGTTATTTATTCATTTGTGCTTGAATGAATATGAAGACTCGAGCTTTTGAAATAATATCTGTTTAATTCTCTATAGTTTAAAATACGGTTTCAACATTGAAGACATATACATTATTTATACTATTTTTAAGGTTGATTAGAACTGAGATGTACCTGAGATTTAAATTTTAATGTACCTGACGTAAATGGCGATTTTTATTACAAATTATATTATTAAGTTTAATTTTATTATACCTTTATATAAATTGCTATTTGGCTGTATTACATTTGCAATTATTATTGTTTTAAGACTGTGTATCGTAAAAAAATATTTTATTCTCTTTTAAACATTTGTGGGATTTTTTGTAAATTATTTTAATCTATATAAAATGAAATATTTTTTATGTGTATCATTTAAGTTTTATTTTCGGTGCAAATTATATTTTTAAGTGTGTTGTTTATAAATAAAATATGCTATACCAGACATTCTTATAGTTCATTTTATTATAATTTAGTTACTATAGTAACTTCGTATAAAATAATAAGGATAGGACAATATATATATATATATATATATATATATATATATATATATATATATATATATATATATATATATATATATATATATATATATATATATATTGTCCTATTCTTATTTTTTTATACGAAGTAATACGTAAGTCTTGTAATCATGAATAATTTCGAACTCCAAACATCAACGAAAATACACGTTTTGACCGTTCCTTTTTTTGAAAGACGTCTATGGGTCTGAATTCAACGCTCTAGAACCAATATCGTCGAACTTAAAATTGTGAAACTTCAAACTATACTGTCTAAATGTGCACCTCATATTTTAGAAAACAATATACAACCAGAAGTGCATGTTTACTCTATGTATTTTTTGTTTTTTCTCCAATATCACTAGAACGGCTACACGTATGTCATCTGTGTGTGTGTACGTGTCTGTGAACGTTCTAGAGCCAAAACTGTCGAACGTAAAATTAAGTAACTTCAAACTTAAGACTTGTATATAGCCTAGATGACCACCTCCTATATTTGAAAAGAAGTACATGTTTACTTGAAACCAGATGTGCATGTTTACTTTATGTATTTTTTGTTCCTTCTCCATTATCACTAGAACGGCTGCATTTATGGCAAAAATAAATTTGTTCTTAACGAAAGATATTAATGTATGCCCTAGATGTGCACCTCTTCTTTTTGAAAAGAATATTCAAACCGGAAGTGCATATTTATTCTATGCATTTTTTTTGTTCTATCTTCAATATCACTAGAACGGCTACATTTACGGCAAATATTGTTATTTTCACAATGAAAGATATTAATATTTCGCACATCTTTTGTTTGAAAAGTTTCTTCAAAACATGTACCAGTTACGAGCAAACTGTTACGGAAAATCTTTAAAAAATTATTTGTTACCTTAGATATGCAATCTTATTTAATATAGAACGAAATAGATTAAATTAATTTCATATTTGACATCGGATATAATAAACCTACTATACTTAACGTATAAGAAAGTCTTGTTCTGGTCACAACTGATTTTTAAAACATTTTATTTCAAAATTAAAATTAAAATAAATGACTTTATTCGTCATTCCTCACTCTAATGCCGATGTCCCAGTATCATTTATATGACTGATGGTGAATGATAAATAAGAAGAACTAATCTGTGAATGATGAAATTTAACGCGCCATCATTCACCATCATTCACGGCTAAATTTATTCGTATTGTGTGCACAATTAAACGCGAATAAAATATTTATTTCATCATTTACGGTCAAATACTCTTTTTATTTCTCATTCACGATCAGTCATATGAATGATAGTGGAACATCGACATAAGGCCTAGAATACAGAATGTCAAACACCGACACAGACAAATCTCGTGTCGAGATTCGCCACAGGGATAGATAAAATTAGAACGTGTATTTCCGTTTAAATCACTAGCTGGAAAATATGAATGATTTCAATACATTCGTTTAAAAAGTAATTAATAAATGCTTTATAATAAAATGATGTAAACTATATAAAATAATAATAATATACGATATATTATAAGTATATGACAACTATCGCTACCCGCCGCTAGATAGCAGTAGTATTGCAATATTTATCTTACAACATTAAATTCATTATAATATTATAATTATATTTTAAATACAATTTCAGAGTTTTACTGTGGACTTTGACAATTTAAGAGTGACTACGATAAGTACTTCAAATTCAAATCCATTATAAATTGGTATAATTATCCAGTTATACATTATTTTAAGGTAAGCTTCGCTTACATATTGTTTCTGTTGGTTTATTATTTCTAAATACTTTGAGTTGGAGTATTTAAAATATCGTTCTTAGTAGGGAATAGTTTGTTATGTTAAACGAGTTTCGTTTTCAATTCTGTCATAGTCTCTAATTTTATTTATCAGATTGTATCCATAATCGTACTATATACGTACGTATACATAATAAAAGGCTAGAATGGGTAAAAAGAAATCATATCGCGCTAAGAAAAATACACAAAAGAGCATTTTGGAAAGCAAATAAGGAATATAAGGTTAAAAAAAAAAGAAAGTGACATAGAAAATAAGAGAAAATTAAGACAGAATGAGGAGTATAAAATTAAAGAAAGATAGAGTGATTCAGAGAATAAGAAATTATTAAGACTGAATGAGGATAATGGACCTGGAATATGAGGCAGTTCAATGAAGACGACCGACAGAAAATATAACAATGAAATAATTTCAAATAGATTTAATTAATAGCTTTATATTATTGTGTTAAAATATGATTAATATATATAAATTTCAATATTTACTATTTAGTTTTACTATGAATTTGTATTAATAACAATATCTAACTCAACAGACATTCTGAAATGTAATTAATACTTTTTGTAACATTGTTAAATCTTCAATATCACTAGAACGGCTGATTTTATTGCAAAATATAGTTATGTTCATAACAAAAGTTTGATAGTTTGGAAGTGATTAAGATTTTGGTTAATATTGTTTGATGATTTAGCGTAAACAGAACTTCAAATCCATTATAAATTGGTATAATTTTCCAGTTATTTATTAATTTAAGGTAAGTTTCTAATTCATTTTACTTCTATTGGAAAATTACGTAAATGAAAGTCGAGTATAGGCCACTCCAGATATTTTTAGATGGCATTAAATTGTGCTAATGTAGTACATAAGCTACTAACTAATTAATCTGGAGGTGCTCCTCCATTGCTATATTTTCCAAGTTTTCAAGATGGCAATAAATTGTGCTCGAATTGTGCTAGTGTTTATTTTAATTATGCTAATTTACTAAATAAATTATTCTGGTGAGCCGAGGTATTGGCCAGCCGCTGAAATTGCGGAATTTTGAATTAAGGGGGGCTCTAAATTTTGGGGCCCTATAACTCGGGAAGTATACGGGCGATTGGATTTATACTGCGAGCGGATTCAAATGGGATGCCAAATAATATGTGTACCAAATTTGGTGTGAATCACTCCGGTACCTTCAGAGGAGTAGAGGGCACAAATTTGGTCTTACGAGTGATCGAGCCAGTGACGACTAACATCCAAGTATATAAGTTATATAGATTTTTGGATTCAGGGCGACGAGACAAACACGTTTTGTTAAGGAAATTTTTAGCTCGCCGTACGTAGTACGCCCCAAAATTTAGAGCCTCCCTTAATACTGCCCTTATAAAAATAATTAATACACTTAAAAATTCTACTAAAAAGATATTTTATGTCCACAAGATTTTTTCATTTTGTTAACCAAAGCCCGAAAAAAGTTATTAAATATTATAATTTTGAATTTTAAAATATGCACTAAAAGTTTTTTTTATCAATATAATCTAAAATTAAATGTAAGACTTTATATATATATATTACATTTTTTCAAATTGTTAACCAAAAGGCCATAATAATTATAAACCACTGCTCGCAACGCATATTTTACCTAAGGGCGAGCTCTGCGCGTTGGTGCGTTTTGCGCGTACCAAATCTTGTTTGATCCGATAATGTTACAGACACACGACCGATTGCTTTAGCTTCTTCGGTACTTCGTACGGCGAGTTAAAATAGCACTAATGTTATAGCAGTGTCAAAAGAGTATTAAAATTAAAAGAGAAATCAAAATTTCACAATTGAGGGGGGGGGGAATTACTTCAGCCCCTTCAATTTAATTAGTGAATAATAAACACTAGCACAATTCAACACAATTGGAGCACAATTCAGTTGGAATGTTGAAAATATGAAACTAGAAGGGAGCAGGTTATGGGGCCTAAATTGCGTTCAATATCGCAATATTTATTATGAATATAATTAGTATAATATAGTCGAGCGACGGTCACTCCAGATTTTTTATTTCGAGCACTCATAATTTATTTAACTTTGATGTTATTGCTGCAGCTGCAATTGTCATCATACAATTTTGTAAGTATGCTAACTATGGATACAACATATTAATACGTAGCGTTCCAGATAGTTAGATAGACAGATATATCTGCGTCTTTATATATGTATATAATAAATTTTACAATGCATGTTTAGTATAAAATATTTTATTTATAATCAATACATTTAAAAATATAATTTTATACAAAAATAAATAAAACATATTTTATGTAACAAAATAAATAGCTTAAGAGTTAAGTGCCCTTGGTGTAGCTGGTCACTATATATAATATCAAATTTTATAACAATAATTATTACAAATAAAAAAAAGTTAATAAAAGTTATAAAATTAGTTTTGTTAAAATACATTATATGTATACTACTGTTTCGAGAAGTCTTTTCTTTTACTTTCTTATACGCAATACGTAAGACTATAGTAATCATGAAAAATTTCGAACTTTTGTTTGAAAATTTTCTTCAAAAAATTGTGAGAAGCAGTAAGTATATAATTAATAATTTTCAGCGTTTATAGCACAGTTCTATTATTTGATTTTTGAACAAAAGTCAAAATGCCACCAGTTTGTTATTTCATATCGAATTGCGTAAATAATAAATTAGATTATAATAAATATGAAAATGTATCTTTTTAGAGACATATGGAGAAAACATTGAAAACACAAATACGTATCCTTAAGGAAAACGCTTATATCTGGTAGATCCATGATTAGGTTAACATTTACAAAAAAAAATACATGAAAAATCGCCACCCGCCAAATAATTCAATTCGTTAAAATTAAACTACAGAGTATTAAACTTATATAATTTCAACTACCTTATTCGAATGCTCGTGTCTTCATATTCGTACAGGTACAAAATTAATAAATAACACCCATTTCATGTCAAGGCAAATCACAGGTTTATAATCCATTCTGCGGAAGCAGACATACATAAGCAAAGTATTTCTTCCAGTTTGTCAGTGCATGGCCTGCCATAACCGGTGAAATCCTCATATATGGACGATTGGCCGCCAGTTGATCTCGGTATACGCGATTTCCGCAAGTTGTTGCAATAGGTACTCTCCTGTCCTGGAGGAATTGTGGGGTAGCCTACGCTCAAATGCACTAACACAAATAAGCATAATAGCATAAAAATGCAATCTTTTTGGGCGGCCATTTGAAGTATCTTCTGTAAATTAATCTTCAATCTATTGGGAAATAATATCTTGTTTTTGACTCTCTTGCCAATTGTTGATTTACTTCCAGAAGTATTATATAAATTGCTCTTCAATTGATTGGGAAATGTTTTAGAATGTCTTGAAAATTGCTTCCGAAATCACTTCCAAAATTTGTCTTGACTACGTCTACTCCAAATGTTAGAGTATCTTCAAATTTGATGATCTGCTCACGATTCCAGTTAAAGATAATTATTTAGCTGAATTATAACTATTTGTTCGTTAGAATTAGTGATTCTTCAAATTGAATAAGTAATGCTTTAGAATGTCTTCAATTATTTTCAACTTTCTTGATAATTGTTGAATTATTTCCGAATCACTTCCAAAATTTGTCTTGACTACGTCTACTCCAAATGTTAGAATATCTTCAAATTTGATGATCTGTTCACGATCCCAGTTAAAAATATTTATTTCACTGAATGTCAATTTTTGGTTCGTAGAAATTCGTAATTCATCAAATAGTAGAAATATTTTTTCAGAAATAAACCTTCGTAAATTCAGCACACAGATAAATCAGTAAGAAATAATAATTTACCTGAATTTCAACTATTTATTCGAAGTTTCTTTAAATTGACGATGTTAAATTCTATTAGCAAGCAGAAATTTGAACTAATTCAATTGAATGGAGAACAAATATGAATAATAAAATTACAATGTAGCTAGCCTTTATATATGCCATAAAATCATCTATGTATTCCGTAAGATGAATTTGCCAAAGTAGAGGGACGAAAAAGATGTGTACAAACATTACCCATTGTTTTCATCTCCTTCTAGCGTACAGGAGCAATATCAGTTTCTGTCTATTATGAGGCGGGTCTTTACGCATAATGCCTTATCAATCATATTTTAAATTCAGCTTCACCATATGCGCCGACGATTCACATTTTTTAAGGGGCCAATTATGTTGAAATAAATATAAACGCTATCATTGTTTGCTGAAACCCAAAGTGCCTACATCCCCCAAAAACAACCCTACCACTAAAAATTCAAGAAAACTAATCTAATTCTTCGAAAATATTATATACTCAAAGTCTATTAAGGTTAATCAACAGAAAATACACATAATAAAATTATTAGGTTAACAATAGACGATCTGAGTAAAAGAAATGAATAATTTTTCAAAAAAGAAAAATCAAGAAAAATTTAGTAGCTGTTTTCCTGAATCGTTTTTGGCTATTTTCTTATACCTATATGGCCCAGATGTGCACATACTTTCTTAAAACATCTTAACCGGAAGTAATGGTTTACTTTTGCGGTTTTAATTATCTCGAAAACGATGTAAAACAAAAATGATATTTATAAAAATGGATTATTATAAAATTTCTAGTACCTTTTATTTTAAAAGATTTTTCAAAAAATGTACCGCATTTGAAAATTGCTTGAAAAAAGCATTATTATACATATAGCTTAAGTAGAGCGATGGCTACTTCAGATTGTTTATTTTACTATAAAAATTAATTAGATACAAAATAATATAATTTAACGAATTCCATCCCTATTTTAGGGGTATAATGTTGCATTTTCTTGAAATGGGGTGCAAGGAGAGTTTATTGGCTAGGGTGTATTAAAAATTCGCTAGGCCCCATCGTATGTACGCCCATGGTTAAAAGTGCAGACTCATTTGAGTACTCTCTTAAACGCATCCTTATCAGAAACAAGAAAATAACAACGAATATAAAAGATAATAAAACGGAGGTTAAAAACAGTGTCTAAGAGGATACTTCGCATCGTACGTAATATATTAATGAATGAAAAGATAACGATATAAATATATCTAATCACGTATTGGTAGAGTGGTAGGGGGTATACCAAATAAATATATATATATATATATATATATATATATATATATATATATATATATATATATATATATATATGTATATACGTTTACGTATATATGTATATGTGTGCGTATGTAAGTGTTACCTCACTGCCACCATATAACACGCTGAAAAGGGAATATTCCCTAAAGCATCACATACGATTAAAAAAATAAGAATATGTACAGGCACTAATGCATTCAGCTCACCGATTTTATTAGCTCGCCGTACGTAGTACCGAAGAGGCTAAAGCTCGTAAGACCAAATTTGTGCCCTCTACTCCTCTGAAGGTACCGGAGCGATTCACTTCAAATTTGGTACACATATTATTTGGCATCCCATTTGAATCCGCTCGCAGTTTAAATCCAATCGCCCGTATACTTCCCGAGTTATAGGGCCCCAAAATTTGGAGCCCCCCTTAATACTGCCCTTATAAAAATAATTAATACATTTAAAAATTCTACTATAAATTCTAAGATATTTTTTGTCTACAAGATTTTTTCATTTTGTTAACCCAAAGCCCGAAAAAAATTATTAAATATTATAATTTTGAATTTCAAAATTTTAACAATTTTTTTTTTTTTAATATAACCTAAAATTAAATGTAAGACTTTTTATATCTATAACATTTTTTATTAGTTAACCAAAAGGCCATAATTATTAAAAACTGCTCGCATCGCATATATTACTTATAAGGCGAGCTGGACGCATAGGTGCGTTGTACCTAAGCTTGTTTATATATATGTATATATATATAAACAAGATTTCGTTTTTAATTATTATGGCCTTTTGGTTAACAATTTGAAAAAATATTATAGATATAAAAAGTCTTACAATTTTTTGTAGATTATATTTAAAAAAAACAATTTAGTGCATATTTTCAAATTCAAAATTATAATATTTAATAATTTTTTTCTGGCTTTGGGTTATCAATATGAAAAAAATCCTGTAGGCATAAAATATCTTAGAATTTTTGAGTGTTTTAATTATTTTTATAAGGGGAGTATTAAGGGGGGCTCCAAATTTTGGGCCCAATAACTCGGGAAGTATACAGGCGATTGAATTTAAAGTGCAAGCGGATTCAAATGAGATGAAATGGGATGCCAAATAATATGTGTACCAAATTTGGTGTGAATCGCTCCGGTTACCTTCAGAGGATTAGAGGGCACAAATTTGGTTTTACGAGCGAGCGACGAACATCCAAGTATATAAGTTATATATATTTTTGGATTCAGGGCGACGAGACAAACACTTTTGGTTAATGAAATTTTTTTATCCGAGAATATTACACACGACCGAATGCTTTATCCTCTTCGGTACTTCGTACGGCGAGCTAAAAATTATATATATATTCTATTAGAAGAAGAAATTAAAACAGAGTAAAATTTTAGCGGCCGCCATCGTAGACGACTAATAGTGCACGTATACATGTATGTACGTATACGTGCTGTTTACAATTCTGGTTTTGAACGCAGAAGATAAATATAATAATATTACATTATTGAAGCATAGTTTATAATACCATAAACTTGAATATAACTCTTTATCAATGGAATGTATGAAAATAACATATATTATTATGTAAATCTAATACAGCTATAATTTATATTGATTTTACAAATATGTTTGTTTTCTACAGTTGGGCAAGATCCCGAAAAGCTGGTCAAAAGTCGAAAAATAAAGTTTCAATTTAGGAATTTTCAATTATACAGTTGGGATAAGGTCATTGTTTTAAAAGAGGCGTCGTCGCATGAGTATTCTAACATCTAATTCGCCAAAAATGAAATAACAAATTGGGTCTTACGACCGAGCGATCGAGCGACGACTAACATCCAAGTATATGAGTTATAAATATTTTTAGATTCAGGGCGACGAAAAAACATTTTTTATTAATGAAATATCTTGATCCGAGAATGCTACAGACACACGACCAAATGCTTTAGCTAAGTGGTGAGCAAACCGCGGCCCGTGGGCCGCTTGCGGCCCTCCATAAATTATTATAATAGTAAAAACTTATCTTTACTGTGGCCTATAAAAAAGCAAGTGACATTATTATACTATCGTTGATTCCGGCGAAACAGTTGATATGTTTTTGAGCATTAAAATAGCTTTCTAGCTTGCCGTATGAAGTACCGATGTACCGAAGAAGCTAAAGCAATCGGTCGTGTATCTGTAGCATTCTCGAATCAAAAAATTTCATTAACAAAAAGTGTTTGTCTCGTCGTCCTGATTCCAAAAATATATATAACTGGATGTTAGTCGTCACTCGTAAAACCAAATTTGTGCCCTCTACTCCTCTGAAGGTACAGAAGTGATTTGAACCAAATTTGGTATACATATTATTTGGCATCCCATTTGAAACAGCTCTCAGTTTAAATTCAATCCCCCCAGAATTTGGAGTCCCCTTAATACTGCCTTATAAAAATAATTAAAACACCCGAAAATTCTAAGATATTTTATGTTTAATTATGTATAAGATTTTCAAATTTTGTTAATCCAAAGGCTATAAAACAATATTAAATAACTCTAGTGGCCTGCACTCGACTTTTATTTATGCAGTTTTCACTAGATATAGATATATATATATATATATATATATATATATATATATATATATATATATAAAACAAGCTGTCAAACTAACCAATACTCTACAGAAATATTCTGAAATGTCATTTATCTAATAGAGTATTTTGTTCTTCTATCAAAGGCACAGATGATCCGATTTCTTAGCTGCATGTGAATCCATGGCAACGTAAATAAGATATTTATAATGTTTCGTACCATTTTTCTCGTAACTGGCACATTTTTTGAAGAAACTTTTCAAACAAAAGTTGTGCAAAATATTAATATCTTTGATTATGAACATAACTATTTTTACCGGAAGTGTAGCCGTTCTAGTAATATTGGAGATAGAATAAAAAATGTATAGGGTAAACATACACGTCCGGTTTGAATATTCTTTTCAGAAATAGGAGGTGCATCTAGGGCGTATACAAGTTTTAAGTTTCATAATTTTACGTTCGACAGTTTTGACCCTAGAGCGTTCACAGACACACACACACAGACAGACAGACAGACAGACAGACTGGATACGGTGGGCAAGGTGCTTGAGAGGATCATCTGCAACCGGTTAGAGGAGTTTAGCGAAGGAGCTCGAGGCCTTTCGGAAAACCAGTACGAGTTCCGAAAGGCGAGGTCCACTGTTGATGCCATTGACATGGTCGTTGACATCGCCCATGGGGCCATTTCAGGCAAGCGCTGGAAGCGAGGGGCCAAGCAATACTGCGCTCTTGTCACCCTGGACGTGAAGAACGCGTTCAACTCGGCAAACTGGGAAGCGCTGAGGCGGATGGAGGTCCCGGAGTACATCATGTGCATAATAACTAGCTACTTTAACGACAGAACTCTGACGTACAGCACAGACGCTGGACCAAAGACCTGTAACATCACAGGTGGTGTCCCACAAGGTTCGGTGCTTGGTCCTTTGTTGTGGAACATTATGTACGATGGGGTGCTCAGGTTGCCTATGCCCACGGGAACCACGACGATCGGCTTTGCAGACGATGTGGCGGTGGTGGTTGTCGCCAAATACTTGGAGGAAGTGACACAGAGGGCAAACGAGGCCGTCGAGAAGATCCGCCGATGGCTCTCGGTAAATGGCCTGCAGCTGGCAAACCACAAGACGGAAGCAGTCCTGGTGACTAGCAGAAAAGCGAGGGAGACCGTCACCCTCTCCATCATTGCGATATCTAGGGGTCCAGATAGATGCAAGGCTACGGTTCGACGAACACCTGCGAATTGAGAGCGCGAGGGCTGGAGCTATGTACAACGCCCTGGTAAGGATAATGCCAAACATCGGCGGTCCGAGGCAGGCCAGGCGACGGCTCCTTTCGAGCGTCGTCAGCTCAGTGATGCTCTACGCAGCCCCTATATGGTCGGAAGCCGCGGCGGTGGCATCGTACGCGCGACAGATGACTGCGGTCTATCGTAGGAGTGCCCTGAGAGTAACCCGGGCATTTCGCACGGTCTCATACGATGCCGTGTGCGTGGTTGCCGCCGTGATGCTGTTCCACATCCTGGCTGAGGAACGGACGGTGATCCACCGGCGAAGGCGCGAAACCCAGTCAACCGAACGGTGCAACATTGCCACGGAAGCCAGGACGGCAATGGCAGCGCGATGGCAGCAGCTGTGGGACGAATCAACCAAAGGACGGTGGACTCATCGTCTCATTCCGGAATTCACCGTGTGGTCAGCGAGGCAGCACGGAGAGGTGGATCACTACCTCACGCAGCTGCTGACGAGGCATGGCTGCTTTAGAGCCTACCAACTTCGCTTCAGGTTGGACGACGATGCTTCGAGCCCCGTTTGCCACCCTGTGCGCGAAACCGCGGAGCACGTATTCTTCCACTGCCCGCGCTTTGACGGAGAACGGGAGATCCTGCAGCGACACCTCCGACGACAGCTCTCTCCGGAGCACATAGTTGGCGAGATGACCGCTAGTGCGACCGTCTGGGACGCGGTGTCCAACTATGCGGCCAAGGTCATCCAGGAGCTCAGACACACGGAGAAGGCACGGAAAGGCCTGCCCATGGCGTAGAAGAGGAGGGCGAGTAGCCACACTCGAGGGCGGGAAGTGGTTTTAGTGGGTAAAAATCCCAAATCAAATTTGAAGATTTCCACCTGCCCTCGCGAAAAAAATCATGATTACAATACTTACTTATTACTCTGTAAAAGAAAGTAAAAATTGTAAGTCTTTTTATATCTATAATACTAGGGTCACCCGTGGGCACCATGTGCCCATATAGTATACAGAACATAGGTCAGTTTTGACTGATGCCGAATTTTCATGTAATTTAATAATAATAACACGGTTTTTCTTCATTTTGTATCGTTTCACTATAATAGTAATACAAATTTCCACATCGCAAATAATAATAAAGAAAAAATCGAGTTCTTTCTTTGAACGCTATTTTGTTCTTAGATCACTATGCTGAGATTAACTAATCGATCGCTTATCATGCACTGTGTAACATCTGATAAATTTAAACTAAATTTTGTTTAACTTTGATTTTAACCTTGTATGGTGCATATGTGTTGTATCATTTAGACAGTTTCTATGATTGTATATAAAAAACAGGATTATAAATTTACTTACGATTGCTGTTTATTATTTGAATCGATTATTCTAATAATATGTATTACAAATCCTTTTTACACAACATTTTTAATGATTTGACATTTGATTCATTATTGTTTTTTAATTAAATAATCAGGCTAGATTCTGAATTTTGCAGTATTAAACTGATGCAGTGTCACAACGGCAGTTTTAAAATATGATAATTAGTTATATGCTAAAATACAATGGATTGTGCCATCAAAAATAAAAGAATAAAATTGCCAACCAAACATGTTTCTAAATATGTTTGAATTATCTCTTCAAGATTTTATTTCTCTAATAATCAGAATTATAAATTTACTTACTTGCAGTTATTATAATTTGACGAACTATAAAATCTTACCGCAACTCATATTTTCAAAAATCACTACTTCTTGGCCATTTTGAAGTGAAAAATATTAACTATGAATTAAAATAAATGTACAGAAACACGTATTTGCTAAAAATATATGCTAATTAGGCAATAATATGCACTTATTTCATATTATATACTTAAAAATTGAAATTATAGCATGATACTCCCCTTAAACTTAATATTGAAGTAAAATATGAAATAAATATCTGTAAAATTAGTTGGCTTAGATACGTCATAGACATGATTTTGTTTTTTATAAAAACAACATAACTTTTCTGTAATTCTTTACGTTCAATATAACTTTACAACAGTGAACCATTATTTAATTAAAACCGCAACAGGTTATGGGCCCAGTACCCGTGTTCATAAGTGGTTCTGATTAAAATTGGTGTGCTTTAGTGGAAGTAATTTTACTTGACTGCATTTAACGTTTTTTATTTGGTATTATGGATGTGTCGAAATGTACAATCGACAAATTGGAAGGGCAATCCAATTGGGTGGATTGGAAATTCCAAATTATAATACAGCTACAAGTAAATAATGCTATGGCTGCGGTTGAAGGAAGATTGGAACGTCCTCAAGAGTTAAAGGTTGATGCTAGTGATGCGGAAGTCGCGAAGCATGAAAAAGCAATGGCTGCATATATGAGAACAGAGTATATGGCTCAACATTTAATTGTTAGTACTCTAAGTTCTCAGGTCAGGCAGCTGATTAATATGTGTTTGACATCGAAAGAGATGTGGATGAAATTGTTAAGTGTGTTCGAGCAAAGGACGGAACAAAGGCAGGACAGATTATTTAATCAATTTTTCGCCATTAAAGAAAAGGATCAAACGGATTCAGTGGCCAAACACATAGCAAAGTTAGAAAAAATCTGGGTGGAACTTCAAGATGAAACTTGGAAGGAAGATCAGGTAAAGTTACCTGAATCTTTGTTTTTAAATAGAATTTTAAACACAATGCCATCAGATTATTTTGAATTTGTGAATGCATGGGAATCTGTTCCCAAGGAGCAACGCAAATTGACGCTTTTAAGAGAAAGGCTATGCACAGTCGAACTTCGTCTCTCTGAACGGAATGAGGAAAAAGCCAATGGTGGAAGTGGGACGACTGCATATATTGCAAAAGCAACTTCACAAAAGGTAAGCAAGAAATTTGATAAACGCAACATTAAATGTTTTGGGTGTGGAAAACCAGGACACTTTAAAAGAGAATGCACTGAGAAGAAAACTCAAGATAAATCGAATATTTCACGAGGATCAGCATTTGTTGGCACTGGTGCAAGTGATACATACGCAATGGATATATGGCTGGCTGATTCTGGTGCTACACATCACATGACGCACAAACTTGATTGGTTTAGTACATTTGAAACCTTTCAACAACCACGATCAGTTATTATTGGAAACGGAGACTGCATGGAAGCGATTGGGCAAGGCACAATAAATGTTGAAATGCGAGTTCATGGTTTATGGACTAGAAATCATCTACAAGATGTTTGGTACGTACCGGAAGTTAAGAGAAATCTATTCTCAATTTCGTCCGCGATCGATAAAGGTATGGAATCAAGTACAAACAGAAATTGTTGCAAATTGTTTAAAAACAGCAATGTATTAGCTTTAGCTATTCGTAAGGACAGACTTTATTTAATGCAGATGCGTGTAGTAGTTCCTAAAATAATAGCGGAAGTGCAATTGGCAGTAGCAAATACAATTCAAATCTGGCATGAAAGACTAGGACACCAGAACAAACGCCATGTACAAAAATTTTTGAAAGATCGTGGAATTGACTTTAAAATAGATAATGAGTTTTGTAATGCTTGTGTATATGGGAAAATGCATCGCTTGAGCTTTGGCAAACGCAAGGATCGTCCAACTAGACCTGGCGATCTTGTAAGTGCAGATGTATGTGGACCAATGCCGGAAAAATCACTTGGTGGAAATCGATATTACGTTGATTTCAAGGATGATTTTACGAAGTATCGCTCTGTTTATTTACTAAAGGAGAAAAGTGAAGTAAAGAACAAATTGAAACAATTTCTTGCTGAAGCGAAAACAGTAGGTCACACAATAAAGGAGCTTTTGACGGATGGAGGTAAAGAATTTGATAATCAAGATGTTCATAAGTTGACGGAAGAAGTAGGACTTACTCATCGTAAAACTATGCCCTACACACCTGAGCAAAATGGCGTTGCCGAACAGGATAACCGTACACTAGTGGAATCTGCAAGGACTATGTTACATGCACAGAATATGCCGGAAAGTCTTTGGGCGGAAGCAGTTATGACAGCGGTGTACGTCATAAATCGAACAGGACCAACATCGGTTGAATCAAAAAGTCCTTTTGAGTTGTGGTTTGGAAAAATTCCTGCAATTAACCATTTGAAAGTTTTTGGAACAGAATGCTATATACATGTACCAAAACAGAAACGACGCAAATTCGATAAAAAGGCTAAACATGGATATTTAGTAGGATATTCTGGTAATAAGGATGGCTATCGAGTTTGGTTACCTGAGGAAAATAATGTCGTATTTTCAAGAGATATTGTTTTCAAAAATGAAAAAATCTCAATGATTCATTTACAAAATTCCTTACAAACAATAACTTCAAATATTGAAGAGGATACTGAAATGGGGGAAAATGAAGGATTTCAGGATCAATGTCAAGACAAGGAAGATGAAAATGAAAGTAAAGCTCGACATCTTCGAGATAGGAATACTTTGAAAAAACCAGCACGGTATGGTGACTATGCCATGATAGCCTGTGCTGAACCATTCACTTATGAAGATGCTGTTGCAAGTCCTGAATCAAGCGATTGGATGAATGCGATGACGCAAGAAATGCAAGCTTTACACGAAAATGAAACGTGGAAACTTGTAGAAGCTGATGAAACAAAGAAATCAATTGACAACCGTTGGGTATTTAAGATTAAACGGAAGTCAGATGGTTCTGTTGAACGTTTTAAGGCTCGGTTGGTAGTTAAAGGTTATGCACAGAAACCTGGATTGGACTACGAAGAAACATTCAGTCCTGTAGTACGTTGGGACACAATTAGAGCTGTGTTAAGTATAGCGGCAAACAAGAAATTCAAAATGACTCAATTTGATGTGAAGTCCGCTTTTCTCTATGGTGAACTCAATGAAATCATATATATGAAGCAACCTAAAGGATTTAACGATGGTACAGGAAGAGTATGCAAATTAATTAAAAGTCTTTATGGTTTGAAGCAAGCTCCTAGATGCTGGAATGCAAAATTCAAACATTTTCTTAATGAATTTGGACTCAAACAAAGTGATGCGGATCCCTGTTTGTTTGTTGAGGAGAACAGAGAATTATTTATAATTCTTTATGTGGATGATGGCATTGTTGTAGCGAAAGATAAACAATTGATGGAACATTTTCTGAACACTCTTAAAAATGCATTTCAGGTGGTTACTGGACCTGTTGATTATTATTTAGGAGTGCAGGTTCAACACTTTGAAGATGGTTCAATTTTTATCCATCAAGATACCTATGCAAGAAAAATTTTGGAACGCTTCAATATGGCTCAGTCTCATTCGGTTTCAACTCCTCTTGAAAGTGGTTTAGTTCTTCTGAACTGTGAAGACGAATATGATGGATGTTTTCCCTATCGCGAGGCGGTTGGTAGCTTAATGTACCTCTCAATAGTTACTAGGCCAGATCTAGCATTCGCTGTGAGTCTTTTATCTCAGGCGCTAGATAACCCCAAAAGAAAACATGGTCCAATGTTAAAACGAATTTTCAAATATATTGGAGGTACCTTGAAATTCGGGATTTTATTTAAACATGACCAAGACATACAAAAGTTGGAAGTCTACAGCGACGCAGATTATGCTGGAGATAGTAAAACCAGACGGTCTACTTCCGGAACATTATTTAAATATAATGGTGGAGCTGTTACTTGGTCAAGTAAACGTCAGAGAAGTGTTGCACTATCTACAACTGAATCTGAATTTATTGCGGCAAGTTTAGCTGCTGCAGAACTTATCTGGTTAGTTCGATTATTTAAAGAGCTTAATGGTGACATGGATGTGCCGACTTTAAGAATGGATAATCAAAGTGCAATTCGATTAATAAAAAATCCAGAATTCCATAGTCGTACGAAGCACATTGATGTGAGGCTTAAATTTGTACGGGAAATGTTTGAACGACAAGAAATTGCTTTGGAATATGTTCCATCTGATCAACAACTAGCTGATATTTTTACGAAGCCTTTGTTGAAGTCGTCATTTGAAAGATTACGAAATCTAATCGGAATGAAATGTTTTTCTATTTAGTTTATTTCGATTTAGGGGAAGTATTGAAGTAAAATATGAAATAAATATCTGTAAAATTAGTTGGCTTAGATACGTCATAGACATGATTTTGTTTTTTATAAAAACAACATAACTTTTCTGTAATTCTTTACGTTCAATATAACTTTACAACAGTGAACCATTATTTAATTAAAACCGCAACACTTAAGATTAAACTTTGAATTGAAGATTTATCACACAAAAACCAATTTTGACTGATTTCATTCTGACGTTTGATTCGTTTTTGTCTATTTCAAAGCAGACTGAACTTCAGAATCGTAGTGATTGTTTTATTTCAGTATAAACTACTTGATTATTTTTTATAACATTATTAACAGTCGCCATGGTGCAGTGGCTAAGTGTCATGCCTTTCACCCTGGAGGTCGTGAGTTCGATCCCCGTCTATGCCAATCTGCATTTTTACAAAAAAAGCGTTCCACACATACACACACACTCACTCACATACACACTCACATACAAACATTTCTGGGTTATTATATTAATGATTTCTTCATATCTTCAGATTTTAAGCGCAGAAACCATAAACAATGTTAAAAATAATATTAAGTTATGGTGCGATTCTGAGCCAGTCTATAGGTCTATAAGAAGAATCAGTAAGATTTTGAAAAAACTGTAGTGCTTTAATGGAGACATATTTTAGTATTACTTTCTTTTACAGAGTAATAAGTAAGTATAGGGATCACCAAAAAAATCGAACTCGAGATTTCAACGGATATACATGTTTTGAGCTTCCCTGAATCGAATGTGACTATTTTTGGAGTGACGTCTGTGTGTGTGTGTGCGTGTGTGAGTATGTGTGTGTGTATGTGAACGCTCTAGAGCCGAAACTGTCCAACGTAAAATTATGAGACTTCAAACTTAAGACTTGTATATGGTCTAGTTGTGCACTTCCTATTTTTGAAAAGAATATTCAAACCGGCAGTGCATGTTTACTCTATGCATTTTTTGTTCTATCTCCAATATCACTAGAACGGCTACACTTACGGCAAAAATAGTTATGTTTATACTGAAAGATATTAATATTTCGCACAACTTTTGTTTGAAAAGTTTCTTCAATAAATGTACTAGTTACGAGAAAATCGCTACCGAAAATTTTAAGAATCTTGTTTACGTTGTCATGGATTCGAATGTAGCTTAATTAATCGGATTATCTGCGCCTGTCAATATTTCGACAAGAAAACAAAATGGTCTGAATTAGATAAATGACATTTCAGAATATTTCAGTAGAGAATTGGTTAGTTTTGATAGTTAGTACTTGAAAACCATTACAAATTGGTATTGGTATAATTTTCAACCCATTCATTTATATAAGGTAAGCTTGGTTTTCATATTGTTTCTGTTGGATTATTATTTCCTAATATTATATTTTTATAATCAATAAATATTAATAAAAACTACGTAAAAGAAAGTCCCGCGTTGGCCACAACCCATTTTTATTATTACACATATCATCTATTATGTTCGATATATTTTAAAGAATCAGTTGAGAAATGATTTGCAATTCAATTCATATATATATATATATATATATATATATATATATATATATATATATATATATATATATACATATATTACACTATCAATATTTAACGGATTGTACTAATAGCTGCATAAGTTTGCTCAGAATTGCACCATTAATCAATAGATGCCATTAATCACAGTTATTGTAATGCTCTCTACTTGTATAACACGTCGGCTATGCTGGTTGCACAAATATGTACATTTAAAAGATTCTATGATCAATTAGATGACTCTTCTTTGAATTCATGTTCGTGCTTAAGAAACTATGAATCAAAATACTTCTCAAAAATTAATGTCATTAAAAATCAGTTTTATTTCGCTGATTCTATCCAAACGGCGAACTGAACGCATAGGTACGTTGTACATAAGCTTGTTGAAATCGAATGAGCTATGCTAGATAATATTTTAACAGAAACAAAATAGACTTAATGTATATGTCATTTTGCACCGGTTATCACAAATAGATCGATTGAAAACGAGTTTATAATGGTTATTGCAGATAAATATTGAAATATATTTTGAAAAACCGTACGTAGCCAAAATTATTTGAATATAATAAGGTGAATTTTAAAGAATCAACATCTATAAAAAATATAATTCTGTGTTTCGAATACATATTTATGGATTGCTACAAAATTATGATTTTTGGTAAAAATCTATATACTTGCTTAGAAATGATAACATTTGACAACATTTAAATTTCGTTATAAAATATTATTCAAGTTATAAAAGACATTTAACAAATTCGTACAATACATTCAATAACAAAACAAGATTTGGTACACGTAAAACGCACCAATGAGTAGTGCTCGCCTTTAGGTAAGATATGCGTTGCGAGCAGTGCTTTTTAATTATTATGGCCTTTGGTTAACAATTTGATAAAATGTTATAAATATAAAAAGTCTTACAATTTTTTATAGATTATATTGATGATAAAATTTTAGTGCATATTATAAAATTCATATATATATATATATATATATATATATATATATATATATATATATATATATATACAAATATATATATATATATATATATATATATATATATATATATATATATATATATATATATATATTATAAATATATATTACATATATATATATATATATAGATTATATTGATGATAAAATTTTAGTGCATATTATAAAATTCATATATATATATATATATATATATATATATATATATATATATATATATATATATATATATATACAAATATATATATATATATATATATATATATATATATATATATATATATATATATATATATATATATTATAAATATATATTATATATATATTTCCTCAGAAGTAATTAAGGACCACCGGCTACCTTATATATATATATATATATATATATATATATATATATATATATATATATATATATATGCAATGTCTTGATCTTATGACGCAAGTGAATCATATCCTGTCTCAATTAATATTCCTCTTATCAATCTTTATTTGCATTGACCTTCCGGTCATCTCCTGAACTTTGGCAACATTTTACGAAATAGCCTGATAACACTTCCTTTAAATAACCGATGTCTTGCTGAATGTTACAGTTATATTTGCTACAATCATCGTATACACATCTACTTCATACGCTTTACTAGAAAACTTCGTTAAAAGTAAAACCAGTGAACAAAATGCAGATTCATTACGTGGCTTTATTCGTCTACCTAGTCGCTTATGCGCAAGTTGGTCCAGTACTTGCGTTTCGTGAAGAAAATGAAGAAAACAGTCAGGTATCCAACGAAAACAGAAAATCACTTAGTATGATACTAATATTAAATAACATCGACGCAAAACTGACGAAAAGTCTTGCCAAACGGGACGTCTCTGTTGGACTGCAGAATTCAACACATACCGAGGTAATTTTTCATATTGTCGTTTACTTAACCTTCCCTGAATCGGAATGACGTCGGAAATACTTCCTTATTTACATTCGTATAAGATAATACTCAGCTGCAAGCATTTAAGCAGTCAATGTTTGTTGAAATTACATGTAATAATTTTTATTGTTTCTAGTTACAAACAGAAATCGCTGAGAAACGACCAAAACGAGCTGTTTTCGTGATAGGGGCAGTCATCGCTGTGATAGGCGCCTTAGGTGCTTCAGCAGGCGCAGCATACGGATCCGAAAAACTATACGAGAAAATCGAGCGTGGCCGTCGCGATACAAATGTAGCGCCAACAAATAATCCCTACTCATATTTCGCGGTCATGGACCAAACTGATGACGACACCCAAGTCCGCAATATTACCAGTAAATTAGTCGATATTCAACTAATGAACGACAACTTCCGGTGTGATGACACATTTTGCCAAAATTGTGGTAACGTCACATTTTCATTGCAGTTATGTTCGCCCGATTATTGTAAATGTTCTAACAACGTAGCAAAACTAGTCACATGTCCACCGCAATTGGTTTATGATCCAATAAATGAACTATGTAACTACCAGAATCACTTAGATATTTGCAATGGTTATCATATTTGGGAAATGGTTTCAGAATTTTCGCAATAAATACATGTTAAACATAGAATACAGTAATATCACGATTAAGATCCATTTAGTTCGAAGAAAATCCGTTTCGCTTTAGGTTATCTCTGTAAGCGGCAGCACAATTTACAAATTATTCATAAAAATATGTTATTATTACGCAACAATCATAGATAGTTATAGCGAGGTATCGTTTACAGAGGTAACATAAAGCGAGGTATTGCTGTAAACATATTTATTTATGTAAGTAATAGTTATTTATTAAAGTTTCCGTTTCGTATATGCAGGAAAATACATACTATTAGCTGACACTGCCATCTGTAATTTGACAAAGCAAAAGAATAAAAAGGGAACTTAATATGATACCTACTAGGTGGCACTAGTAGATACACAGTCCATAAAGTCTGTAAAATAAACTAAGGGCCGGTTTCATAAATTTCCTTAAATTTACTTTAACTAAAGAGACTTTACAGGAAGGAAAATAAGGATAGCCTTATACCATTTATATGTGGGGTAAAAGAGATAGCAACACGTTACCATGGCAACTAAAGAAACTTTAATGTAAAGATTCCTTTAAATATATTATGAAATCGGCCATTAAAATTTTGGTAAAGTTAGTATTTTACTAATTTTAAAATTATTGTGATAGTTCTAAATCGTATATATCGATTTAAAATTAATTAAATGTATCTTTGTTATATCTAAATTATTGAGATTTTATATTGCTTCCCACATAGCACAAAACAAACTGAAAGACGTCTTTAAGATGTCAAAGTCTTTAATGGTATGAAGCCCGAAGTCATACAAAGCGACGTCCTCTACACGTCTAACTTCGCTCGTTTAAGACCAATTTAAGACGTGTCGAAAAGACGTCTTAAAGACGTAATTTAAAGACTTTAAAAGGATAACTATAAGTCAACAATAAGACGTCTATAGGTCGTTCAAAATGACTACTATTAGACTCTTATAGGTCTAAATAATGACGTCCAAAATTGGACATTTTGTGGTCTTGCGGGAATAGGTAGTGATTTTTATAAGGCTAGAAAATTCTGGTATTACATTTGTTTTACTATCTACACAAAATACACATTTGTTTGATACTTAATAGTACATCCAAATGTGTTGTTTTTAGATAGCAAAACAAATGTAATATCAGAATTTTCTATAAATAACCAACAAATTCGAATTAAAATACAATAGTATAATACATTATTAAACATATAAATATTACAAATAAAGAGCAGTTGATTTATTAACTGGAATTAATTATAATTTGCTTGTATACAGTCATATACTTAATTTAAGATAGATTTCTAGTTTACATACGTCGCAACTGTAGCACTCAAACCAAGAAGTCTGGGCATAATTATGTATACAATGTATTATTTAGGTTGTCCGCTACGGTTGTGAAGCACGGAACATATTGAAACTGAAGAGGACATATTTAAAATCACAGTGTGTACGGCAAAATAGTATTTTTATTTGCCAGGTTTAGCCGTTCGCTGAACGCTCATGAACATGCCTCATCCATTCTCGTTCTCGTTCAGTTTTTGTTTCATCATTGGCAGTTACAGTAATCTGTACGCAGCGCTTCTGAAATATACAAAAATTATACTATAATATTAATGAGAATTGAATGATTCAATTGTTACCGGTTATAATTTTCATTACGGGGGCGTTTCCTAATGGCCATATATTGCATCTGTCCACGTTCTTTGATCCTTCCTCCAATACTAAGAATTTTTTGTTTCTGTAAACATCATGTATTTATTTATTTATTAAATATGTAACACTAGCGTTGTAAGGTGTTATCCTCTTTGTTCTATAATATTTTGTTACTTGTACTTTTAATGAGGTTTTGTTTTATGAGCATTGCATAAAAACTGTAGAACATGCATAATATATACATTTTAAATTAATAACTAATGCACAAACTTGTTACACAGCAAATAATTGTTTGTAAAATACTTACTTTTCTTACTTGTTTGCATTAGCTGAAACTACTTGTAGAATGCTCTAGAACGTTTGTTTGTTGGACCTGCATTTTTTGCTCTGTTCATAATCTGTCCTTATTCATCATTATAAGTGGAAGAAAGACAAATCATGAACTGATCAGTAAGTGCAGGACAAACGAACAAAGCTAAGTATAGGTTCTGAAAATTTAATATAGGTGGCAGCATATCTCCGCATTTGTTTGGTCTTGTAGACCAAAAAAAGACGTCTGTAAGACCACCTAAATTTGTCTGGATGGAAGTCGTTAAGTTGTCTTGTGGACGACATTTACAAGACGTCTTATTTAAGGCCAACTTAAAGACGTCTTGAAGACTTTGTTATATGTTGTCTTATTTATGTATGTCATTAAGACGTCCTAACTAAAAGTCTTAAAGACGTCATGTTTTTGGACGTCTTTATTTGGTCTTACGGGATTTGGTGCTATGTGGGTTGTTAGTAATCGTAATATTTATTATAAATAATATGTACCTTACCTGTTTGTTGTAAATAATAAATATATATATATATTTATATTTTTGGAACATAAAACCTAGATTTTATAACAATTTTCTAAAATTTACACAAAGGCTACACTTGTTTATATCTCGTTCTTTGTCTAGCAACAGTAAATATATTTATACAATTTCTAACGTATTAACTTTGAATGAATTAAGAATTTATATTCAATGGTATTAAGCTTTATACAAATAGTAAAACATCTTGTGAAAATTAACTTAAAGAAAAAAATTGTAAGACTTTTATATTTATAACATTTTCTCAAATTGTGAACCCATAAGCCATAATAATTATAAATATTTATTTTTAAATTTTTAATACCAAATGGTAAATATGCTGCTCGCTTATAAGGTGAACTGAAGGCATAGGTGCCTTGTGTCTAATCTTGTTCGTATTTCGTAGCTGTCAACGCAAGAATTGTATATAAAAAAATAATTTTAGGATGCTCAGAAAGCAATCTACTACACCGCGAGAGGATTTTTAACTGTTTTGTTTAATTTTCCCAAAATGTAGTAGATTAATTTAATACTTCAAACCTTTTTAAGGGTTGATTAAATGAGTACTAGAATCCAGAATAGTCATAAAATTTCCAAAATATCCTGAACGCAATCTACTACAATTCTCAAAATACCACAAAGAAGAGGATAAGATTCATCAAAGAAGTGAAGAAGATAAGTATGAAAAGGTTTATCTGATAAAATATAAAAAACAAGCTTAGGTACAACGCACCTATGCATCCAGCTCGCCTTATAAGTACTATATGCGTTTATAATTTTTATGAACTTTTGGTAAACAATTTGAAACAATGTTATTGATATAAAAAGTTTTACAATTTTTTGTAGATTACTTTGATAAAAAACAGTTTTAGTGTATATTATAAAATTCTAAATTATAATGTTTAATCATTTTTTTCGGGCATTGGGTTAATAATATAAAAAAATCTGGAGTGGCCTGCACTCAACTTTCTTTTACGTAGTTTTCAATAGATAGATATTAATATACATATATATATATATATATATATATATATATATATATATATATATATATAATATAATGAAAATAACTGGATAATTATACCAATTTATAATGGATCTGAATTTGAAGTACTTATCGTATTCACTCTTAAACAGTCAAATTTCACAGTAAAACTCTGAAATTGTTAATTAATTATGTCTGCAAATATATAATATAAATTGATTCTAGAATAAATTGTATCAAGTAAACTTGATACAATTTATTCTAATAAGAAATCAATATTTTAAATATTAATTCATACAGATAACTGTCAAAGTAATGCTTGTTTGTTTGAAACAAATGATGTAACTCATGGTTGATTCGTTTTAAAAATAATAAAATTTGTCGCAATTGTAGGTATCACCATGGCAACGTAAATAAGATATTTGAGTTTTTTCGTAGCAGTTTTCTCATAACTGGTACAATTTATGAGAAAACTTTTCAAACAAAAGTTGTGCGAAATATTATTATCTTTCATTATGAATATTACTATTTTTGCCGTAAGTGTAGCCGTTCTAGTGATATTGGAGATAGAACAAAAAATGTATAGAGTAAACATGAACTACCGGTTTGAATATTCTTTTCAAAAATAAGAGGTGCACATCTAGGGCATATACAAAGCTTAAGTTTGAAATTTCATAATTGTTCGTTCGACAGTTTTGGCTCTAGAGCGTTCACAGACACACACACACACACACACAGACAGACAGACAGACAGACGTCATTCCGAAAATAGTCACATTCGATTCAGAAAAGGTCAAAACGTGTATATCCGTTGAAATCTCGAGTTCGAAATTTTTCATGATTACAATACTTACTTATTACTCTGTAAAAGAAAGTAAAAATCTTGTAGACATAAAATATCTTACAATTTTTAGTAGAATTTTTAAGTGTTTTAATTATTTTTATAAGGGCGGTATTAAGGGGGTTCGAACTTTTGGGGTCCTATAAGTCGGGAAGTATACAGGCGATTGGATTTAAACTGCGAGCGGATTCAAATGGGATGCCAAATAATATGTGTACCAAATTTGGTATGAATCGCATCGGTACCTTCAGAGGAGTAGAGGGCACAAATTTGGTGTTACGAACGACCGACGACTAACAGGCAAGTATATAAGTTATATATATTTTTGGATTCAAGGCGACGAGACAAACACTTTTTGTTAATGACATTTTTTGATCCGTGAATGCTACAGACACACGACCGAATATGCTTTAGCTTCTTCGGTACTTCGTACGGCGAGCTAACAAAATCATGAAATATAAACTATATAAACATTTTATTTCATTACCAATCTACAATATTTGTATAGTAATTATTAAAATGTATTTCAATGGACTACACATACTTGATGTTTAAAAATCTTCACCCACTGGCTTCAGGATTAATTCATGAACCTAAAATAAAAATGTTATATAATTGGCACTCGGTTATGTGTGTGGGTGAACGCTCTAAAGTCAAGAGTGTTGGTGACAAATGTATGAAAACTATTTTTGTAAACAAATTCTTAACCGGAAGTAATGGTTCATTCCTGTTAATTTTCAATATCTCGAATACGGTATAAGTTAGAGAAAAAGTCATTTCTATAAAAGTTGAAACTTTTGTTTAAAAAGTCGAATAATGCACCATTTACGAACAAGGCACCTTTGAAAATAGCTACTTTTACATTTGCCTAGTTATCATACAAATTAATATTAATTCACGGCAATCTAGCATGAATTTAAATCAAAATAAAGCAATATTTTATTTGTCGATGGGTACATTACCTGGACATGGGGTTTGGTGCCTAGAACATAAATAACACTGTCAGTGACATCTTCCGGCATTAGATACGCTAGGTCTTTGGACCATTCTTTTGTACTTTCATCAAATTTACCAGCGTTAAATATATCTGTATCTCTTACAAATCCGGGACTTATACTCTGAAAATATATGTAAATACAAATACGACATTTAACAACAAGTACTATATAGCATACAGTAATTTTGATGCCTGACTTAAGAAATCGAAGTTCTTGTCGTAGTACTTCTGTAATCGCAGTAACACCGTACTTTGACGGACTATACATATTAGTCACATTCGGATTTGCATTGATAACTTTGTGTCCTGCGACACTATTTATATTTATTATATGCCCAGCAAGATCTGTTTCTCTCATTTGCTTAATAGCGTAATGGGTACAGAGAGATAATCCATACAAATTAGTGTCCAACACTTCTTTCCATAATTTTGGAGTGCCATCTATAAGTTTGGAAGAATGTGTTGACATCATTTATATTTACTATGAACCCATAATTCTACATTCATGTTTGCACATTTCAAAAGGGACACGAGTTAGAAATATATATATATATATATATATATATATATATATATATATATATATATATATATTATATTAAAATAGGGACACTGTGTAACGCTCTAACTTGTTTACACTGCCTTGTTCATACATAGGGGATACAAAACAGTGATCATTATTCCCTTTTATCCGACTGCCTCGAAAGATGCTAATCCATCTAGTAGCAAATGTAGAAGTTTTCCAGTACGTCATAGAAACTTACCGATTAGCGAATTCTGTACGACTTTTCCGGCATTATTAATCAAAATTTGAATCGGTCCTAAATGCAGTTTGATTAACTTAAACGTATTAGCAACATCATCCTCGTTAGTAATATCACATTTGAACGGCACTAATTTTCCTCGTTTTCCCGAGAGAACTTTTGCGTGTTCAGCAACTAATTCGACTCTACGAGCTATTCCTGCAACCTAATATACATATATGTAAAACATTCATACAAAATTATGGCTAACGGCTAACCGTTTGGTTATTTATTACTTATGATACCAGATATTCATTTAGTGGTTTACGAGAATTATTTTCTACTATCAGATATTAATTTTATTTCTCTAGAAAATAAATTTCTGATACCAGAATATGAAATTTTGATACCAGAATATGAATTTCTAATACCAGAATATGAATTTCTAATACCAGAATATGACTTTCTGAACTGAACAGAACATTAAAAAATATTTTTAATCGCTGTTTTCAAATATCGTATCTAATTTTATATTATATTTTACTATTTGTATACATTATATGTTTCTGCTTATATAATTAATCATCTTACAACTTTAGAACAAACGATATATTAATGTAATCTATTTAGACGATAAATTCAACTAGTCTCTTGTTTCTTAAATTATTTACCTTAACTATTAGAGTCGTAATTAAAAAGAAAGTTGCTTAAGGGGGGGGGGGTGATTATGACCCCCCTCCTGGATCCGCGCCTGAAGGAATATCATCAAACATTTAAGACAACATAAACCAAATTTTAAAGACTCCTCGTATATTAATACATCATTAATATAATAACCCAGAAATGTTTGTATGTGAGTGTGTATGTGAGTGAGTGAGTGTGTATGTGTAGAACGCTTTTTTGTAAAAATGCAGATTGGCATAGACGGGGATCGAACTCACGACCTCCAGGGTGAAAGGCATGACACTTAGCCACTGCACCATGGCGACTGTTAATTATGTTATAAAAAATAATCAAATAGTTTATACTGAAATAAAACAATCACTACGATTCTGAAGTTCAGTCTGCTTTGAAATAGACAAAAACGAATCAAACGTCAGAATGAAATCAGTCAAAATTGGTTTTTGTGTGATAAATCTTCAATTCAAAGTTTAATCTTAAGTTTAAGGGGAGTATCATGCTATAATTTCAATTTTTAAGTATATAATATGAAATAAGTGCATATAATTGCCTAATTAGCATATATTTTTAGCAAATACGTGTTTCTGTACATTTATTTTAATTCATAGTTAATATTTTTCACTTCAAAATGGCCAAGAAGCAGTGATTTTTGAAAATATGAGTTGCGGTAAGATTTTATAGTTCGTCAAATTATAATAACTGCAAGTAAGTAAATTTATAATTCTGATTATTAGAGAAATAAAATCTTGAAGAGATAATTCAAACATATTTAGAAACATGTTTGGTTGGCAATTTTATTCTTTTATTTTTGATGGCACAATCCATTGTATTTTAGCATATAACTAATTATCATTACTTTTAAAACTGCCGTTGTGACACTGCATCAGATTAATACTGCAAAATTCAGAATCTAGCCTGATTATTTAATTCAAAAACAATAATGAATCAAATGTCAAATCATTAAAAATGTTGTGTAAAAAGGATTTGTAAAACATATCATTAATATAATAACCCAGAAATGTTTGTGTGTGTGTATGTGAGTAAGTGAGTGAAAATAGCGTTCAAAGAAAGAACTCGATTTTTTCTTTATTATTATTTGCGATGTGGAAATTTGTATTACTATTATAGTCAAACGATACAAAATGAAGAAAAACCGTGTTTTTATTAAATTACATGAAAATTCGCCATCAGTCAAAGCTGACCTATGTTCTGTATACCATATGGGCACATGGTGCCCACGGGTGACCCTAGTTATTATATAAATCAATAATTTGAATATTAGAAAAACATGAATTCGTGAAATATATATTCCATTAATGAATTATGTCACAATTATCAAAATGTACAAATAAATTAATAAAGTACGTTAAAAATTTGGAACGCTCCTAAATACTGCCCTCGGTCAAATTTTCAAAATTATTAAGATAATTTATGTCGACAAAGTTTTTCCAAATTGTGAGTACAGGGGCTATAAAAAAATAATAAAAAAATAAAAATAAATAATAAATATATATATTTTTTTTTTATTATTTAAAAAGAAATCTTATATATTATATTATTATTAATTATAAGATATTCTATATTTATAATGTTTTTACAGACTGTGAACCTGAAGGTCATAATTACTGTATTTTCAAATATAAACATAAGCCGACTTTGATACTTCGACCTTCTTCGACTTCTAGACATATAAAGGCATCGAAATATGTAAAACAAGATTTGGTACGCGTAAAACGCACCAACGCGCAGAGCTCGCCCTTAGGTAAAATATGCGTTGCGAGCAGTGCTTTTTAGCTCGCCGTACGTAGTACCGAAGAGGCTAAAGCATTCGGTCGTGTGTCTGTAGCATTCTCGGATCAAAAAATTTCATTAAGAAAAAGTGTTCGTCTCGTCGCCCTGAATCCAAAAATGTATATAACTTATATACTTGGATGCTAGTCGTCGCTCGCTCGCTCGCTCGGTCGTTCGTAAGACCAAATTTGTGCCCTCTACTCCTCTGAAGGTACCGGAGCGATTCACACCAAATTTGGTACACATATTATTTGGCATCCCATTTGAATCCGCTCGCAGTTTAAATCCAATCGCCCGTGTACTTTTCGAGTTATAAAGCCCCAAAATTTGGAGCCCCCCTTAATACTGTCCTTATAAAAATAATTAAAACACTCTACTAAAAATTCTAAGATATTTTATGTCTACAATATTTTTTCATATTGTTAACCCAAAGCCCGAAAAAAATTATTAAATATTATAATTTTGAATTTCAAAATTTGAACAATTTTTTTTTTTTAATATAATTTAAAATTAAATGTAAGACTTTTTATATCTATAACATTTTTTCAAATTGTTAACCAAAAGGCCATAATAATTAAAAACGTATATTTTACCTAAGGGCGAGCTCTGCGCGTTGGTGCGTTCTACGCGTACCAAATCTTGTTAATTATTATGGCCTTTTGGTTAACAATTTGAAAATATGTTATAGGTGTTAAAAGTCTTATATTTAATTTTAGATTATATTGATAAAAAAAAAATTAGTTCATACTTTAAAATTCAAAATTATAATATTTAATAATTTTTTGTAATTGTCTCTAGAGGTACAAACTTATTAATATTGTATTTTTATAATCAATTGCAACACTGAAATTAATATAATATTCACATTTAGACTCCATGAAAAACTGTTAAAATTAACACCAAATATTAGATGAATAAATAATTCCAAGTATATAAGTTAAATATATTTTTGGATTCAGGGCGACGAAACAAACAGTTTTTGATGATGAAATTTTTTGATCCGAGAATACTATAGACACACTACCAAATGCTTTAGCTTCTTCGGTACTTTGTACGGCGAATAAAAATGATTTTTTGAAATTATCACACTGGTATAGTTCGTTAAATATCTTGTTTTAGTATTGAATATCTGATACAAGAAAATGAATTTCTGATACCAGAAAAAGAATTTCTGTTGCCAAAAAATTATATGCTGGTATCACAAATTCGTGCATGAATTAGTAGTTTCTGGTAACAGAAATTCATTTTGTGATACCGGAAGTCCATTTTCTGTTAACAGAAAATAGACTGAATTTTCGGTATCATAAAAAGAATTTCATTTGACAGAAAATAATTTTCTTGATTCACAAAATAATTTCTGGTAAAATGGCTTGCCATAATTCTACCATGTATTTTGAAGAACTTGGAAATGCCTTTTACAGAAATGTTGAATTTTAGATAAAAATGAGAAGTTTATTGTATACCTGTAAACCTTCTTCGACGAGTTTTCGGGCAATATCTTCGCCAATTCCGGCACTAGCCCCAGTCACAACAGCAACACATCCGTGCCAACGATCCATTTTAACGACTGCTCGTGTATTTGATTTATATAAATTATCATCACAAATCAAGGACTTGTTGCAAGTCATGTGACACCTATTATATATAATTACATAGTTATATTACATTCTGATTACATATCTTATCGTACTATAAATTTATAAATATTATTCTTTTTATATTTAATAGATAACAAAATTATTTATACTTTTCTGGACGAAAACTAAAACGAAGTATTGTAATCATGAGAATTTAACAAAAATATACGTTTTGACTATTTCTGAATCGAATCTGACTATTTACAAAAATTACATCTCTATGTGTTGTGTTGTACTGTCTGTCTGTCTGTGTGTCTGACCCCTCTAGACAGTCAAAACTTCAATAGTTTTGACTCTGTCTAGACACACAGACAGACAGACAGGCAGACAGACAGCACAACACATAATTTCGTTATTTTATAAAATTGAAAATAATTTTTGTTAATGTATTTTCTAGAAACATATCATTTACTGAAAAATCGCATTTGACTATTGTCTCAATGACGTCTGTGTATGTGTGAATGCTCTATAACCAATGACGTTGATCATAAATATATGATATTTTAAATTAAAAATGACCAATGACCTATTTTTGAATAGGATATTTCAACCAAAAGTTCTTCTTATTTGTGTCATTTTTTGCAAATCTCGAAAAGGACACAAGTTAGAGCAAAAATTAATCTCTTCACGCCACTAACTTAAAAGAATATCATTTTCCCAAATAAGTAACAAATGTAACTTAACTTTTAATATATCATGGAACTCTCTACTAATTCCCAATCTCCAAAATAGGTAACATTTGATCCAAAATTGTGATGTATTGACGACCATCCTAAAATAGCGCTCAGAGTATCAGAATAATTGTGCCTATACATATAGGCGTGGTCCATCATTTTATCGTTTCTAATGCAAACTACGTAAACGGATAACGTAACCCTACCCAGCAAAGACAGTTAGATACGTACGATGTAAGTATGTACTTATGTATGTAACGCCGTAATATCAATGGCTTACATGCGCCACTGGATATCAGATGCAACATTCATGTTACTTTGTTATAGCCATGCGATAAAAGATCTAGACGCGCATTTTATATAAATTACTTATATGCAAACGATTTCTTTGTGTAAATAATTACGAAAAATAATATCACATTTATCTTATTAACATACATATTTGTTTAAGTGATATATACATATATAAAAAATGAAAACTCCTATATAAATGGTATTAAATATAAAAAATGGGTTGTGGCCAACGCGAGACTTTCTTTTACGTAGTTTTCATTATTTATAAATATATATATATATATATATATATATATATATATATATATATATATATATATATATATATATATATATATATTTATAAATAATGAAAACTACGTAAAAGAAAGTCTCGCGTTGGCCACAACCCATTTTTTATATTTAATACCATTTATATAGGAGTTTTCATTTTTTATATATGTATATATCACTTAAACAAATATGTATGTTAATAAGATAAATGTGATATTATTTTTCGTAATTATTTACACAAAGAAATCGTTTGCATATAAGTAATTTATATAAAATGCGCGTCTATATATATATTTAAGATTAAATAATGAATAATTCTGAGGCAGTTTTCGTGAAAACCTTCTACTGTTGGCTCCAGAATAGCCCTGATTACCTATACCAAATATACCAAGTCTATATATCGTATGGCTGTCAGTGTTGCCGCAGCGAATTATATTTTAGTACCAAGTTTTACCAAAAAACGTACCACACTAAAAAAAATATGTATTATGGCGCCATTTTTAAATTTGGCGCTCATTTTTAAATAATAAATATAAAAACAAATAATCATATGATTTAAAAACATTTATTTCGAAACGAATGCAAATAACATATATATTAAATATAAAATACAAGTCTATAGATTTTGTAAAACATAAATATCCAAAAGGAACGTACAACAGAATATATACCACTGTGTAGTGCGTATCTTGAATTTACTTTTTTGCCCTTCACAGGATTATTAATTCTATGTATTAAAAAAAGTACCACAATTTCGTATATTTGAAATAGTCGTACCACCGTACCAATTATAAGGCAAAAGTACCACAACGGCAACACTGATGGCTGTGCTTCGGTGCCTTCAAGCACCCCCTATTCTGAGTATCTCAACTCAATATATAGAAGTGAGATTTGAGATAACGATGACGTACCACTAGTGAGACGCGCATGTGAGATCTTTAGGGATTTTTCTGACTTCATGTTTACAACACTTGAACTGACGCTTGTTACAATTATTATTTTAAATAGATTTAAAACTACAGTAAATACATATATTATATATATAATAGCCCAGAAATGTTTGTAAGTGAGTTTTAAACAAGGAAAACACAAAATGCAAAAAACACAAAGAGACCGCAAAAGATTTGACAAGTAACAAGTGGGTAACTGTCAGTTCAAGCGATTTCATTAATCTCACTGCGCATGTACAAAAATGCCATGGCACACAACCAATAATCTGTTAATTTTCTCACTAGTAACTTTTCTGGTCTCACTACCTACCGAGGTAGTGAGATAAATTTGCGAATTGCTTGAGATCCGTGACGTCATATCATGTTTACGCAATGAATCCAATAGATGGCAACAGCGTTTTTGAGTGAGATCTCACTTCAATATATTGAGTTGAGACACTCAGAATAGGTACCACGAGAAAATTGCTAAGAAAAATCATAAGTATGTTGATTTCGTTATCATGGATTCGTATGTAGCTTAATAAATCGGATCATCTGCGCCTGTCAATATTTCGACAAGAAAACAAAATAAACTCAATTAGATAAATGATATTTCAGAATATGTATGTAGAGTATTGGTTAGTTTTGATAGCTAGTACTTCAAAACCAATACAAATTACAAATTGGTATTGGTATCATTTTCCACCCATTCGTTTATGTAAGGTACGCTAGGTTTTCATATTGTTTCTGTTGGATTATTATTTCCTAATATTATATTTTTATAATCAATATCTATGTTTCATATTGAAGAAACAATATTTGATAATATAATAAAATAATAAGATAATTGGTACAATGTCAGTGTATAACTGTGGAATATTGGTATTTTTGACAGTTTGTTTGGAATATATATATATAATGAAAACTACGTAAAAGAAAGTTCTGCGTTGGCCACAACCCATTGTTTGTATCAACTTTGTCCAAAATATATTTGATAGATAAACAAAGATTAATTTTCATTTTTTTCTTTATAATTTGTTCATTCATTTTCTTTTATATGCCATAACTTAGAATAAACCATATTTATTCATATTGTGAAAGAAAAAAAAATCCGAAAAAGAGTTTTATCTTTATTTTTAAAAGCCATGTAACCCCTTAAAACACAGACACAGTACAGCAGCGCATAAAAAACTAAAATTCAACCAAAGCAAAGCATCGATTAGAAATATTACTAATTTTGTTCTTATTTTCTGCTAAATGCTCTATTTGTATATGCGACAAAATATTACTTATGCTGTTTACATTTCCTTATCTTTGTTCATCTTATTAAAAAAATAATTAAATTAAAATCACATTTATTCCTTTGTAATACTTGGCCTAGCATAAGTATATACAATGTAATCAGGGTTTGTCGATGTTTGATGCACGACAATAGAATTAGAGTACCGACTTCTCCATCTAGTAGAAATATTTTGAACTACATTCATACGATATCTCGCGCAGCCATTCTCACCATACGTTTGGTCAATCTGGTATAGGTAATCAGGGCAGAATAGTATTTGATCCACAGGCCAAAATTGTAGGAGCTGCTGCTAAAGTTCAAATTTGGATCCAGCACAGTCCCATCTCTATTACCAGGATAAATTTCAATGTCATCTATATTTGCAATAGTATTTTTTACATGCTTCGTAGAATTAATTTCATTGAGAATCCTATAGGATTCTCAATGAAATTAATTATTATTAAATTAATTATTATTAATTAATTATTAATTATAATTCAATTTCGTATCGGCTAATGCGTCGTATACGACGCATTAGCCGATACGAAATTGAATTATAGAATATCTTAGGCATTTTAATTGGCTTAATTAGTTAGTTTATGAAATCTTTAAACGTACAGAAACATAAATTAATTTTAACTAGGGTCACCCGTGGGCACCATGTGCCCATATGGTATACAGAACATAGGTCAGTTTTGACTGATGGCGAATTTTCATGTAATTTAATAATAATAACACGGTTTTTCTTTATTTTGTATCATTTGACTATAATAGTAATACAAATTTCCACATCGCAAATAATAATAAAGAAAAAACCGAGTCCTTTTTTTGAACGCTATTTTGTTCTTAGATCACTATGCTGAGATTAACTAATCGATCGCTTATCATGCACTGTGTAACATCCGATAAATTTAAACTAAATTTTGTTAAACTTTGATTTTAACCTTGTATGGTGCATATCATTTAGACAGTTTCCATGATTGTATATAAAAAACAGGATTATAAATTTACTTACGATTGCTGTTTATTATTTGAATCGATTATTCAAAAAATATGTATTACAAACCCTTTTTACGCAACATTTTTAATGATTTGAAATTTGATTCATTATTATTTTTGAATTAAATAATCCGGCTAGATTCTGAATTTTGCGGTATTAAATTTCAGTGTCACAACGGCAGTTTTAAAAGTGATAATTAGTTACATGCTAAAATACAATGGATTGTGCCATCAAAAATAAAAGAATAAAATTGCCAACCAAACATGTTTCTAAATATGTTTGAATTATCTCTTCAACATTTTATTTCTCTAATAATCAGAATTATAAATTTACTTCCTTGCAGTTATTATAATTTGACGAACAATAGAATCTTACCGCAACTCATATTTTCAAAAATCACTGTTTCTTGGCCATTTTGAAGTGAGAATATTAACTATGATTTAAAATAAATGTACGGAAACACGTATTTGCTAAAAATATATGCTAATTAGGCAATAAAATGCACTTATTTCATATTAAGTACTTAAAAATTGAAATTATAACATGTTACTCCTATTAAACTTAAGACGATGAGAAACCCATGTGAAAAACGACGTTTTTCTGCGCCTTCACACAGCCCTTATTTTTGTTAGTATCGAATTTTGAAAAAATGTTCTACGTTTGGAATGAATGAAACTCTGAAATGATCGGATTAAAATTTTCAATTTTGGTTCCACTTTTTAAATAAAAATGTATAAATATGTCCAATTTTTAAACAATTCTTACAGATATATGTAAGCCAAATTCAAAAATCTAATCCGATCATTTCAAAGTTTGTTATTTCATTTCACATCATTGAAAATTTCAATTTTTTTCTATTTAAAACGAACTCCCTGTGAAGGCGCAGAAAAAGTACTTTTTCGTGTTATTTCTCTAAAATGTGTGACTGTTGCAGGGCGCCTCTATCGTTTATAAAATTAACTATATTGCTAGAAGTGAATTGGCACCGCCCAGTACAATATTTTCAAAAGTATTTATACGATGAAATATATTTCATAGACAGCATGTAGTATTTTGTTCTAATAAAATATTATACAATCGAGAATTATATAAGGTGGTACATTTGAATTTCTAGGGTCTTATTCAATAATGTGTTACACTAATTTTTTATAGGTTGAATTTAGAGGGTAGTTCATTATAAAATCCTCGCCCCTGAATTAATTATATATATATATATATTAAAATTCAGAGTGAACTACCCTTGGTTCAACCCTTAAAAATTGAGTTCGACAATCTATATATATATTGAATCAGATACAAGGAACTCTTGAGCGCAAGGAATTCAAATTGGCCATTCTTAATTTGCTAGTATTACCCTCTACCCTTAAAAGGACAAAATTAGAAGAATTTCTTAAATCTGAAATAATATTCGGCAATTCCGCTTAAAGTGAAAGTGACCTAGGAAATATTTAAGATGGGGTAGGTTTATCCCTTAAAAAATTGCCCCTCATATATGCATGCCGCACATCTATGTATACAAATTTGAGCTCAAGGAATTCAAATTTGCCATTGTTATCTTCCTTGGATTACCCTCTACCCTTAAAAGGACAAAATTAGAAAAACTTCTTAAATCTGAAATAATATTCGGCAATTCTGCTTAACGTGAAAGTGACCAAAGAAATATTTTAGAGGGGGTAGGTTCATCCCTTAAAAAATTACCCCTCATATATGCATGCCGCACATCTATGTATACAAATTTGAGCTCAAGGAATTCAAATTTGCCATTCTTAACTTCCTAGGATTACCCTCTACCCTTAAAAGGACAAAATTAGAAAAACTTCTTAAATCTGAAATAATATTCGGCAATTCTGCTTAACGTGAAAGTGACCAAAGAAATATTTTAGAGGGGGTAGGTTCATCCCTTAAAAAATTACCCCTCATATATGCATGCCGCACATCTATGTATACAAATTTGAGCTCAAGGAATTCAAATTTGCCATTCTTAACTTCCTAGGATTACCCTCTACCCTTAAAAGGACAAAATTAGAAAAACTTCTTAAATCTGAAATAATATTCGGCAATTCTGCTTAACGTGAAAGTGACCAAAGAAATATTTTAGAGGGGGTAGGTTCATCCCTTAAAAAATTACCCCTCATATATGCATGCCGCACATCTATGTATACAAATTTGAGCTCAAGGAATTCAAATTTGCCATTCTTAACTTCTTAGGATTACCCTCTACCCTTAAAAGGACAAAATTAGAAAAACTTCTTAAATCTGAAATAATATTCGGCAATTCCGCTTAACGTGAAAGTGACCAAAAAAATATTTTAGAGGGGTAGGTTCATCCCTTAAAAAATTACCCCTCATATATGCATGCCGCACATCTATGTATACAAATTTGAGCTCAAAGAATTCAAATTTGCCATTCTTATTTTCCTAGGATTACCCACTACCATTAAAAAGACAAAATTAGAAAAATTACTTAAATCTGAAATATTATTCGGCAATTCCGCTTAACGTGAAAGTGACCAAAAATAAATTAGAGAAGATATTTCTTAAAGCCACCCCTCATATATGCATGCCGCAAAAAAAATTGAGCTCAAGGAATTAATATATATTCTTCCAAATAATTTATACAGCGAGCCGAAGATATTGGTGCCTATGGTACCTATATTTATTATATTATCATATATTTTTACTAATGATAATGCCCAAAACTGTTTATATTTTTTTGTTTATTTGTAATAGCAGGGTGCTTAGAATCCATGCATAAGAGCATGACTCACATTCGTCAACACAAGTAAATATTATTTTAAATCGCAACAATTACTACAATGTTCTATTTCAATTTTATAAAATTATGAGTTCACTTTGTATCTAGCTCTGTTAGCAGCAAGTTAGTTTTACAGAAAAAATGGGATGACATGTTCTGGTTGAAGCACATGTAAGAAAAATTAGTTAAATTTTATACATATTGCCTTCTACCTGAGTTAGTAGATCCACGAATACCACGTAACGGACATATAAGGGATCCTGATTACATAATTGCAGCAATGCGAGAAAAAGAAAATAAAAAAACTGTTAATCGAAAATTATTTTAAAATTTCCATATAAGAAAAACATCGTAAATTTTTGAATATTTAAACCTAAATATTGGGGTCCTATAACTCCGGGAAAATACGGGCGATAGGATTTTGACTACGGTCGAATTCAAATGGGATGCCAAAGAATATGTGAATACCATCTTTGGTTTAAATCGCTCCGGGATCTTCAGATCTTCCTGTATCTCAAATGGCTAAAAACGGCCCCATACATTCAGAGATGATGTGCGGCCACAAATTTCGTAGTGAAATGGTAGACCAATTATCATTCATATACATATCTATTCTGTTGTTATTCTTATAATATATAAAAAATATTATTTGTTGTAAATATAATTCTATTATTAAAATATGTGTTTTTTTTTAAAAATAATAAACGTATTTTTCAATATTGAATATATAATTCATTTTTCTGAAACTGAAAAAAAAAAACGTTCCAATAGTTATAATATATTGTATGAGCATTCTTGTTTATATATTTTAGAACGATATCGTTATTTGTATATGTAGAATAATAATGCATAGTTGTGTAAAAATCAGATACGAAGCATACGGAGAGTCAATTTAATTCTGAGTGTACTTTGTGCTCCCACTCCGTTGAGTGACCCACAACGTCACACAATTAGCACCGCCCAACAAGCTACACGTGCTATACTGCCCTAACACCCGACCCGTCCCTCACGTGCATGCAAGACGGGTTGCTCATCCTCTTAAGATAAAACTTCAAACAGTGTTTCCGTAACTCGTACGTTGAAATACTGTTCTTGGCGCTCACGTGGTAGCACTTTTATTTATATTTGTTCTTTGGTCGGTTATTTTAACATAAATGCTTAGTAGCGACTCACAAACTTCAAATTAGAATAAATAAAACTTAATTTTATTAATTATCAATTATTTATATTTCTCATTGACATACAATATCAATTTAATATAGCAGATTCCACTCTGTGTAAAGTACACAGCACACTGAATACACTTCAAATCATCAAATTTATTGAAAATTTATCACAAACACCAATATTGACATTTCATTCTGACGTTTGATTCGTTTTTGTCTATTTCAAAGCAGACTGAACTTCAGAATCGTAGTGATTGTTTTATTTCAGTATAAACTATTTGATTATTTTTTATAACATTATTAACAGTCGCCATGGTGCAGTGGCTAAGTGTCATGCCTTTCACCCTGGAGGTCGTGAGTTCGATCCCCGTTTATGCCGATTTGCATTTTTACATAAAAAGCGTTCTACACACACTCACATACAAACAAACATTTCTGGGTAATTATATTAATGATGAACTTATTAAACAAGACGCTTACTGTTTCTTTATACTATTGGAAAAAACTGGTGTTTTACCCAATTTTATAAAATCAACCGTAATTTAAAATTTTAGGAAAAGTATATTAATTTTTAAATGTATTTTAATTCCAAAATACTTTTAACTTGCATTTGAAATGTATTTAAATACAATAATTGAAATACATAAAGTATTTCAATTATTTATTTGAAATACTGCACCACACTGAGTTATACCAAAAATGGGCATTGTACATCGTCTATTTTCCGATTTGCTCCAGTGTGCCGGGCTAGTTGCTGCGTCAGTAAAATAGCTATAACTCCGTAAATTATTGGAATTTTAAAATTTTCCCTCGAGAATATATTCAGGTCTAAATGTTAATATGCAAAAAAAAAAGAAATATTAATTTTTTCAAAGTACTTTTTCCTTAAGTAGTTCCTAGTTCTGATTACAATTTAATCTACTTCATAAGCAGTAATTTTCACAATTCATAATATTCTCCAAGATATTGTTTAAAGAATTATTGCCATGTTTCTGCAAACATATATTTGAAATTAAGAGAAAGAAAATGTTACATATTCAAACTATTTTGCAGTTATTGGCTTTAATTTATTTATGTGCAAATTTAGCAAAATTTAGTTCCAAATATTGAAGTTTCATAAAGTATCTGACATTTAGATACAGTATCTAAAATTGAGTATCGGCCCAGCAATAATGTACACTATCGAATTATATTCAGGAGTTGAAAAAAGAATTTCGTATAAATTTAAATTATTTTATTATTTAGAAAACAAATATATTTTATATACAATAAGTCAAAAAATGCAAACACAATTTCCAAGTTAAACCATTTAACAATTCCTATGCAATTGTCTGTGAAATATAAAATGAAATAAATATATAATTTGAATCAGCTCAATCTGAATTCTCTTCTGTGGTACCCGGACCCAAATCAGGGTCGGATTTAATTTTAGGACTTTCGGACTGTTGTGTTTCGGGACTCGGAGACCGGGCCACTACTAACTGCACAGGATGGGGAGATTGCGTAAATTTACCGTCAGATTTTCGAAGTTCTTTTATTTCACAAATCGGTTCAAACGTTTCGTCGGGCAGCCAAATCTGAAAATTATTCAAATGATATACGTAAAATATAATAATATACTTATGGCGAAAATAAATCATTCTAAAATTTATCTATTTGTGAAGAATTTCATTTTAATATACCGGATTCTGTCATCAACTGTTAACATTTGAAACAAAATTTTGAAAATAATTAAATATTTGCTTACAGAGAATGAGTTTACATTATGGATTGTGTATGTTAGTTCGTAAGATTTATATAGCGTTCCGGATAGATGGATCGGTGAGTGAACTGTAATCTATTTATGATATTGGCACATGGTACCCACGGGTTAGCCTAGTATATACAGAGCTTCTACAGCAATTTTGTATACAAACAAGATTTGGTACGCGTAAAACGCACCAACGCGCAGAGCTCGCCCTTAGGTAAAATATGCGTTGCGAGCAGTGGTTTTTAATTATTATGGCTTTTTGGTTAAAAATTTGAAAATATGTTATAGGTGTAAAAAGTCTTACATTTAATTTTAGATTATATTGATAAAAAAAATTTTTAGTTCATACTTTAAAATTCAAAATTATAATATTTAATAAATTTTTTCGGGCTTTGGATTAACAAAATGAAAAAATCTTATAGATATAAAATATCTTAGAATTTTTAGTAGAATTTTAAAGTGTATTAATTATTTTTACAAGGGCAGTATTAAGGGGGGCTCCAAATTTTGAGGCCCTATAACTCAGGAAGTATACGGGCAATTGGATTTATACTGCGACCGGATTCAAATGGGATGCCAAGTAATATGTGTACCAAATTTAGATTATATTGATAAAAAAATAAATTAGTGCATATTTTAAAATTCAAAATTATAATATTTAATAATTTTTTTCGGGCTTTGGGTTAACAAAATGAAAAAATCTTGTAGACAAAAAATATCTTAGAATTTTTAGAAGAATTTTTAAGTGTTTCAATTATTTTTATAAGGGCAGTATTAAGGGGGGCTCCAAATTTTGGGGCCCTATAACTCGGGAAGTATACGGGCGATTGGATTTAAACTGCGAGCGGATTCAAATGGGATGCCAAATAATATGTGTACCAAATTTGGAATGAATCGCTCCGGTACCTTCAGAGGAGTAGAGGGCACAAATTTGGTCTTACGAGCGACCGAGCGAGCGACGACTAACATCCAAGTATATAAGTTATATACATTTTCGGAATCAAGGCGACGAGACGAACACTTTTTCTTAATGAAATTTTTTGATCCGAGAATGCTACAGACACACGACCGAATGCTTTAGCCTCTTCGGTACTACGTACGGCGAGCTAAAAAGTGAAATAGTGTAGTATTTTAAGGATAAAAGTGAAATAAGTGACTAAAAAAAGATAATAAAGTGAATAAAATATTCATTTTGTTTTTAGACCGATTTTGAGGCCAGATTCGTAATCTGCGACCCCAAAAACCTTGTGTTATCAAATTTCAGGCAATTGATTAAATAAATAAAACAGTTATACATATTTTAATTAAGAGTGTATTAAAGAAAGCTAGAGTGGCCTGCACTCGACTCTCTTTTACGTAGTTTTACTAGAAAAAATCAATATATTAACAGGCACAAATCATAATATGATTGATTAAACTATATGCAAATACATGGCAACATAAATAAGATATTTTAAATTTTCCGTAGCAGTTTTCTCGTAACTGATACATTTTTTGAAGAAACTTTTAAAACAAAAATTGTGTGAAATATTAATATCTATCATTATGAATATAACTATTCCGAAAATAGTCACATTCGATTCAGGGAAGGTCAAAACGTGTATATCCGTTGAAATCTCGAGTTCAAAATTTTTCAGACCTACTTATTACTTCGTAAAAGAAAGTAGAAAAACATATTTGCTAATTGACAACTGAAAAAATAAAAAGTACACCTTATCTATGGGAAACTTTTCTATAAACTTTTGTCGAAAAAAATTTGTTAAAAATCGATTTTGAGTCAACGAAGTTAGAACATTGACGAATTATTAGCGTCTTTAATACTTTTCATACATTTATGACATGAATATAGTGAATAAAATTTTAAAATAGTGATCGATTTCGGAAAAAGTGAATAAAAGTGGAAATAGTAATATAATAGCACAAAATATGAGTGCATTTCTGTGTGGCAAAAGCTTAGTGGTTCTCTATTATAATAATACCTCATGCAAATGTTTAGCGTTTTTGCGTAACTCCTGCGTTCTAAGTTTATTCCGCTCTAGGCGCACGGCCCTTTCTTCTGCGGTCTCACTGGCGCGCTTCTTGATTTGGTAGTCTGCGTCAGCTGCTAGGCGCTTGGCACGCTGCTCTTCAGACTCGTTGCGGCGCCTAAGCATCATACGGTGCGCGGCACTGCGCAAGCGCTTCGCACGCTTTTCTTCGCTTTCTTGGGCTCGAGTTTGCGCACTGCGACGACTCATGGCGTACAGACGATCGGACCGTTCCTCTTCGGATTCTAGCAATCTTCGGAACTCGACTACCTCGCGCTTCTTGCGGGCTGCGTATTTGCAATCGAGTTGGCTTACTCGTTTTCGGGGCATGGACAAAAATGCTAAATTTATCCGTGTAAGAAAGGTTAACCAAACAGAACTTAATTTTTAAATGACTAAAACAGTTTACGTTATCGATATTTTTCACTCTACTATTTTTTTACACCAGTCGAATGTTTGTATTGAGTAAAATTTTATTGAATATAAATAATTTTTGAATGCTCAATTTTAAATTAAGGTATATTTTTACTTTTGATAATATTGAATATCTTTATAATTACAACGAGAGAATGATATTAGAGGATAATTTTCCGATATCGATTATATCAATCGCAATATTAGTTCATTTAAAATTAACTTAAGTTTTGTCAAAAAAGAATTGATTATATAGTAAACAATGAAAGCATAAACAAATACGAAGATTAGTTTAAAAAAAGAGAGCGCCCCTTTAATCAGCAGCCTAGGAGCCCAAAACAGCTAAAGACGGGCCTGCCAATGTGTTCTTTTTAAATTGAACCCCCTTATACGATGAAATTCGATATAGAAAAAATGAAAGCCGGCCCTGTGCTCCGTACTATTTATAACGGAATGTATTGCGTAGTCAAATACAAGTTTGAGCCCATACAAATAGAAATCTAATGCTATATCCATGAAACATTCTAATAAACGCTTCGAAAGAACATATCTTATATTATTTGTATGGTGTAGATTTAGAAATATAAAATAACAAACATACCTGGCTTAAAATAATCGTTCGAACTTGTCGTACGACCTAAACAACAATTTTAAACACCAGCCGAAAAGGTTGAGGACCTTTTCAAACTATACACAGCGTCGTTTAGAAGAATTAGTTGTAGTTCACCAATATAAAAATATGGCTGCAAATACTGTCGTAAACACATGAACCTTTTTGGCGTTGCCTTCCCAACTTGCACCAGTCTTTCGTGGTCGATAACGTCGGAAATGTACGATTTAAGGCGTACGGCATCGAACCATCCAGTGGCGTAGACAAATTAATTAACTGGGGAATTAATTTATCTGAGATATTGCAGACGTATGTATTTTCTGTCTCTGCTACATTGCTCACATGTCACTCGGTGGACTCATTGTATTAGTATTGCTTTTTAGCTCGCCGTACAGTAAGTACAAAAGAGCTATAGTGATTGGTCGTGTGTCTGTAACATGCTCGGATCGAAAAATAATCTTAACAAACAGTTCTTGTATTTTCGCCCCGAATCCAAAAATATATATAACTCATATACTTGGATGTATGTATCTCGCTCGCTCGCTCGGTCGTAAGACCTGAGTTTGTGACCGCAATTCGTCTGAAGGTACCGGGCCGATTTTAATGAAATTTGGTATACTTATAATTTCCATGCCCGTGATGTTCCCGTCGCATTTTAAATCTAATCGTCAGTACAGGGCCGGCGTTATAGGCCCCCAAAATTTGGAGCCCTCCTAAATACTGCCCTTAGTCCACTTTTATAAATTGTATAATTTTCTACTAAAAATTCTAAAATATTTTATGTGATTAAAGTTTTTTCAAATTGTGAACCCATAGGCTTAAAAAAAATATAAATATATTTTGAAGTATATCAGACATTGATCGCCATCTGTTAGTGAAATGTAGAAGTTATGTCTATGTGACAGTAATTTGTTTGGTTATATTTTCCAATGTATAAACCATTTGCTTCTGTGTTTTAATTAATAAAATTAGGAAGTGTTCATCAAATAATTTTCAATATCCTTGGCTAATCACGAAACGAACGATATTAACGTTACCCATGTGTGCAATTCTAAATGTGGGGTTTTTGAAAATTAAAACTGTTATGGTACAGGAATAAATAAATGTCGGGATCATAAAATTGGTTAGATAGGTTCAATGGACAATGTGAGTATAATATCGATGATTTAGAATTACATACGTAAACTTATAAATTTATTAATTTCATATTAAATGCCGATGAAATGTCATAACAACAATACATTTTGTACTATAATAATTGCTATCGCTTTTAGTTTTGTATTTATTGTTGTGACCGGGCTCGAGGGAACGGCGAGCTGGTAGCACTGGCGCTAGCGCCAGTTCTTGTTATTTGTATAACATTTTTAGCTCGTCGTACAGTAAGTACAAAAGAGCTATAGTGATTGGTCGTGTGTCTGTAACATGCTCGGATCGAAAAAAAATCTTAACAAAAAGTTCTTGTATTTTCGCCCTGAATCCAAAAATATATATAACTCATATACTTGGATGTATGTATCTCGCTCGCTTGGTCCGTCGTAAGACCTGAGTTTGTGACCGCAACTCGTCTGAAGGTACCGGGCCGATTTTGATGAAATTTGGTATACATATAATTTCCATGCCCGTGATGTTCCCGTCGCATTTCAAATCCAATCGTCTGTACAGGACCGGCGTTATAGGCCCCCAAAATTTGAAACCCTCCTAAATACTACCCTTAGTCAACTTTTAAAAATTTTAGAATTTTCTACTCAACATTCTAAGATATTTTATGTGATTAAAGTTTTTTCAAATTGTGAGCCCATAGGCTTAAAAAAAATAATATAAATATATTTTGAAGTATATCAGACATCGATCGCCATCTGTTAGTAAAATGAAGAAGTTATATTTATGTGACAGTAATTTGTTTGGTTATATTTTCCAATGTATAAACCATTTGCTTCTGTGTTTTAATTAATAAAATTAGGAAATGTTCATCAAATAATTATCAATATCCTTGGCAAATCACGAAACGAACGAACGATATTAACGTAACCCATGTGGATGTGTGCAATTTTAAATGTGGGGTTTTTGGAAATTAAAACTGTTATGGTACAGGAATAAATAAATGTCGGGATCATAATTGGTTAGATTGGTTCAATGGGCTATGTGAGTATAATGTCGATGATTAAGAATTATATACGTAAACTTAGAAATGTATTAATTTCATATTAAATGCCGATGAAATATCATAACAACAATAAATTTTGTACTATAATAATTGCTATCGTTTTAGTTTTGTATTTATTGATGTGACCGCGCTCGCCGGAACGGCGAGCTGATAGCACTGGCGCTAGCGCCAGTTCTTGTTTCAAATTGTGAATTCATAGGGTACAATAATTAAAACAATAATTTTAAAATGTCAATATGCCAATCGTGAAGTAGGACGGGGAAGTCCGCAGCTCTCATCACAAATATTACATATAAGGCGACTGGCGAGCAGAAGCATAGGTGCCTTGTACCCAAACATGTTTCTTTCTTCGCAGTACGAAGTACCTATTACTTCCTACATTTCTCTATTCGCTTCAGTTTTTAACTCGCCGAAGTACCGAAGAAGTTAAAGCATTCGGTAGTGTGTCTGTAGCATTCTCGGATTAAAAAATTTCTTTTTTGTCTCGTCGCCCTGAATCCAAAAATGTATACCAAAAATGTATACCCAAAATTTGGAGCCCCCCTTAATACTTCCTTTATAAAAATAATTAAAACACTCAAAAATTCTACTAAGAATTCTAAGATACTTTATGTCTACAAGATTTTTTTCATATTGTTAACCGAAAGCCCGTAAAAATTATGAAATATTTTAATTTTGAATTTTAAAATATGCACTAAAAATTATTCTTTATCAAATAATCTATAATAAATTGTTAGACTTTTTATATCTATAACATTTTTTCAAATTGTTAATCAAAAGGCTATAATAATTAAAAAGCACTGCAACGCATTTCTTACCTAAAGGCGAGCTCTACGCATTGGTGCGTTACGCGTACCAAATCTTGTTTTTTGAAAAAATGTACTATTTACTAAAAATATTTTTATCACTTCATGGCAATAGTATAATGAATGTAAAATTCTATATATTTCATGTATAGTGAAAACAACATTTAAGAAAGTCAGTGAAGGTCGCACTGTATTACTAATTGGGTAAACAAAACTTAAGAAAAACCATCAGGTCCATCTAGTTCGAAGTAATGCCGCTCCGCTCTCGGCTATTTTAGATGGTGGCGCTACCATCGACTTTGAATGTTCAAGCAACCAGTGATAGAAATCATGCGCACAGTATTAGAAATTAGCTATTTTTACGCTATAATCAAAGATATTCCATCGAATAATGACTGTTTATTGAATATAAAGGCATTACGGACACATTGTTACACTTTTGGTCAAAGTTATATTTCTTAATTACATAAAACTATTCAAAACCTATCATGATTAAACAAACCTCGATTGCGCAAAAATCTACCTACTTTTTAAACAAAAAAAATATCAGTAAATTCGTAATTGCATAAATAATGCTTGGTAAAAATGATATTCTTTTTGTATTTACAGTTTCGGAGATAAAAAATGAAAACTATAATAAATGACCTATTTTGGAGGTTTTTATTTTTTATCTCTGAAACTGTAAATACAAAAAGAATATCATTTTTACCAGGCATTATTTATGCAATTACGAATTCACTGATATTTTTTTTTCTTTAAATAGTAGGTAGGTTTTTTTTTTCGAGCTTGATGTTTGACCTTAAATAAATAAATATATAAAAAATACAAATTTTATTAAAAAATACATATACGTATATATAATATTAATTTTAATTATATTTATTAACACCTAACCAAATGTCATCTTTAGAAGCAAGTAGAATTCCTTTCGTTTGAAACTCTATCGGTAATTTCGTTTTTGAATCTAACGAAAATTTGTAACTTCGTAATAAAATCGAAAGGGCTATTTTCATCTCCATCAATGCAAACCGCATACCTAAAACAAATATCATGTTAGTCTGTGTACTAACACATTTACTTTTCAAATTTATTTTTGAAATGAACATTTTTATGGAATGTCCAAAATTGAGGCTAGGCCACTCCAGTTTTGTTGTATTAAATATATCTACCTATGCAATTTCTGGGTCCTTCTCCAAACGCCAAATATGTAAACGGATGCCGTTTAGCTTTCTCAGTCGGACTGAAACGTTCCGGATCAAATTGGTCTGGATTCGGAAAATATTCTTCGTCATTTTGTAATCCATGCACTGACACCCACAGTGACATTCCCTTTTTAAGGGTTACATTACTGCCCGGGATTTTATAATCCTGAGTGCATTCTCTGTTCAGTATCGGGGCTGAAGGATATTTTCTTAGTGTTTCTGAAAATGCGAGTTAATGTAAGCAGTCGATATATTTGTTATTTGTTTCCCTGTCAAAATGTTGTCAGGCATAATCCCCATACATACGTCTCTATGCAAAACATAAATAAGAACATTTAAGATTTTTCGTAGCAGTTTTCTCGTAACTATAACAGTTGTGCGAAATATGAATATCTTTCATTAGACACATAACTGTTTGTGCCATAAGTGCAGCCGTTCTAGTGATATTGGAGAAAAGACAAAAAATACATAGAGTAAACATATACTTCCGGTTTAAATATTGTATTTCCGTTGAAATCTCAAGTTCGAGAATTTTCATTTAAGTTTAGCATGTAAGAAAGTAAAAATATAGGCTTTACCTTTAATAACTTTATCCATATATTCCATTTGCATCAAACCATCATACGTAATGTGTCCGTCATATTTGTTTAATACTGTTAATATTTCGTTACGTAACTTTTGTTGTATTTCCATTTGCAAACTTAACTCAAAAAGACAAAACGTAAGTGTTGTTGATGACGTCTCATAACCAGCGATAAAAAATAGAAAGGCTTGAGCAGCTAACTCATTAAATGTGATAGCTTCCTCTGGGTTGCCCACTTTCCCATAACTATCATCTTGGATACTTTGGTTATGTTTCATTTTAATAAACAATTCGACAAAGTCATTTCGGCGTATACCACTTTGCTCGCGGTGTTCAATTGTGTCTTTTAAGGCGCCTATAAAAAACTTTGAAACTACCGGATTCATCTGTCGCACTCGTAGGAACTTTAAAATCCCGGATCCGACCATGCCCAACGTTAGTTTCATGTTGTTGGCCATTGACGAAGACATGAACAGTTTGCCGTAATTGTAAAATTCGTTATTCGAGTCTTTTAGAGAATTGCACTCAATGCCAAAGACACAAGAACCTATAACGTCAGTGGTGAACTTCGCTAATATATCTTTGGCATTTAGCGGTTCTGACGTTCTTGCGTAAGGCTCCAAGGCGCTTTCTAGCTCTTCGGCGCACGCCAGTAAAGTTTTGAACATCATTTTCATTTTTCCTTGAAATAATTTGTTAGAAGCATTGTATGCATGTATGAACATATACATGTATGTAAGTATGCTCGCAGTTTAAATTCAATCGTCTATATACTTCCGACGGTTATAGAGCCCCAAAGTTTGATGTCCTGCTTAAGACTACCATTAGGATTTTTTTTAAATACAAAAAGTTTACAGAAAATTTGAAGATATTTTATGTCTACAAAATTTTTCTATATTGTGAACCCAAAGGACATTTCTAGCTCGTCGTACAGAATGTACAAACGAGCTATAGTAAATTGGTGGTCGTGTGTGAACGTATAACATCCTCGTATTAAACAAGATTTGGTACGCGTAAAACGCACCAATGCGTAGAGCTCGCCTTTAGGTAAAATATGCGTTGCGAGCAGTGGTTTTTAATTATTATGGCCTTTGGTTAACAATTTTGAAAAAATGTTATAGATATAAAAAGTCGCACCATTTTTTGTAGATTATATTGATAATAAATAAACATTAGTGCATATTTGAAAATTCAAAATTATAATATTTAATAATTAGCTCGCCGTACGTAGTACCGAAGAAGCATAAGCATTCGGTCGTGTGTAGCATTCTCGGATCAAAAAATTTCATTAAGAACAAGCACTGGCGCTAGCGCCAGGGCTACCAGCTTGCCGTTCCGGCGAGCCCGGTCACAACAATAAATACAAAACTAAAAGCGATAGCAATTATTATAGTACAAAATGTATTGTTGTTATGACATTTCATCGGCATTTAATATGAAATTAATACATTTCTAAGTTTACGTATATAATTCTAAATCATCCACATTATACTCACAGCGCCCATTGAACCAATATAACCAATTATGATCCCGACATTTATTTATTCCTGTACCATAACAGTTTTAATTTCCAAAAACCCCACATTTCAAATTGATTTAAAAAAAAAATTAGTGCATATTTTAAAATTCAAAATTATAATATTTAATAATTTTTTTCAGGCTTTGGATTAACAAAATGAAAAAATCTTGTAGACATAAAATATCTTAGAATTCTTAGTAGAATTTTTGAGTGCTTCAATTATTTTTCTAAGGGCAGTATTAAGGGGGGCTCCAAATTTTGAGGCCCTATAACTCGGGAAGTATACGGGCGATTGGATTTAAACTGCAAGCGGATTCCAATGGCCAAATAATAAGTGCGAGCGGATTCGAATGGGATGCCAAATAATATGTGTACCAAATTTGGAGTGAATCGCTCCGGTACCTTCAGAGGAGTAGAGGGCACAAATTTGGTGTTACGAGCGAGCGACGACTAACATCCAAGTATATAAGTTATATACATTTTTGGATTCAGGGCGACGAGACTAACACTTTTTCTTTAAGAAATTCTTTGACCCGAGAATGCTACAGACACACGACCGAATGCTTTTAAATCAAATCGTCAGTATAGGTCCGGTGTAATAGGGCCCCAAATTTGTAAATATCAAACAATTCTAAGATATATCTAGCAATTTTCTTTGTTCAAGTCGGCCATTTGTAAATGTCCACCTTTTGTCTGTCGGCCTTTTGTCTATGTCAGCCTACAGTCTTTTGTATCTCGGTCATTTGTATGTCGGCCTTTTGTCCTAGACCCAAAAATATGGTAGCGATCGAATTAAAAGACTGGATATTGTTACAATCAATCAAAAACAGTCATTATTATCTTTTAAATTTGTCTCTTAAAAAATCAGTTGTTAAAAAAATGTTTTCAATATAAATAAAAAATTAAAACAGCTACTCGTATACTGAATTGTGATCCCAAAGGCCATAATAATTAAAAATTGATATTTTAAAATTAAAAATATTAATTACGCGTACGCGGGTTGGAGGAGAGATTCGTTATATCTAAATGAGCTGTGTTGTACACTGTATGCATTTATTCAGTTAACTGAAAGCGTAGGTGCTTGCACCTATGCTTGTGATAAGAGAAATTTGAGCAAAACATCATTATTTTTAACAACGTATAAATAGTAAAAAAAAATTGACGAACCTGTCGTAAATGTAGGCGTAATCTTTTTCCGTAAATTCTTCCATTTTGTTCCCCTAGCTGCAAATAAGTGTCCGCTCAATGGATCAATGTTTCCGTCTGAGAAAATATTTCTATCGTGAAAATGTTGAAAATCTTTAGTAAGCATTGTCCTGATTAGCTCCGGGTCCACGACTATAAAAGCTGGAGTGGCCATCATGTAGAACCCACCATATTTTACTCCGCTCTTCCGGAACTCAGTGTATAAACTGTGCATAGTTTGCCCGACGCTTTTTTCACTGAAAAATAGCGGTTTGATGTTCCCGAACGGGAACGATGGCGGAATGTACGGAACATGGTTCTTTTGCCAGTAGAGAAACCGGTAGTAATAGTAGGTTAAGATAGAGAAGATTACAATCGCCGAGAAGTAAAGAGTGTCAGCTAGCAGAGACCCAAACCAAAACATGTTTGGCTTATCTGAAAAATATCAAATATTTATAGATCATCTATCATCATACTATTATAATATATTCTATTATCTATATATATATATATATATATATATATATATATATATATATATACATATACATATATATACATATATATATATATATATATATATATATATATATATATATATATATATATATATATATATATATATATATATATACATATATATACATATATATACATATATATATATATATATATATATATATATATATATATATATATATATATATATATACATATATATATACATATATATATATATATATATATATATATATATAACAACTAGGATGGCCATTTAAAAAAAAGAAAAAAAAAGCTTGTGCTAGAATGTGCCACAATTCTTATGTCCTAAACTCAAAACAAAACGAAGCGATAATGTGAGAAAACAATTTTTAGTGCGCCATTTTTTATTTTTGTAAACATAAAAATTGTATTAAAATGTGCTAGTCTGGGCTATAAAGTGTCAGAATCCATTTTTCCATATCTGTCGCCGTTATTCGATAAACCAGATACATATATCAACAAGATTTGGTATGCGTAAAACGCACCAACGCGTAGAGCTCGCCCTTAGGTAAAATATGCGTTGCGAGCAGTGGTTTTTAATTATTATGGCCTTTTGGTTAACAATTTGAAAATATGTTATAGATATAAAAATATTTAATAATTTTTTCGGGCTTTGGGTTAACAAAATGAAAAAATCTTGTAGACATAAAATATCTTAGAATTTATAAGTGTTTTAATTATTTTTATAAGGGCAGTATTAATGGAGGCTCTAAATTTTGGGGCCCTATAACTCGAGAAGTATACAGGCGATTGGATTTAAACTGCAAGCGGATTCCAATGGGATGCCAAATAATATGTGTACCAAATTTGGAGTGAATCGCTCCGGTAACTTCAGAGGAGTAGAGGGCACAAATTTGGTCTTACGAGATACCGAGCGAGCGAGCGAGCGACGACTAACATCCAAGTATATAAGTTATATACATTTTCGGAATCAGGGCGACGAGACGAATACTTTTTCTTAATGAAATTTTTTGATCCGAGAATGCTACAGACACACGACCGAATGCTTTAGCCTCTTCGGTACTACGTACGGCGAGCTAAAAACGGGAAAAATACTAAGTAGCGGTCAGATTCGGTTGACCTAAAAAATTTGATTATTTTTATTTAATTGGAGATGAAGTAGTACATCGACAGTTTGACCGGAAATATCAAATTATTTATGATACTGGCCCTTAGTTTTCACTTTCTTATACACAGTAATGAGTATAAGTCTTATAATCATGAATAATTATTAGATGTGCTGAACGCATAGGTGCGTTGTACCTATCCTTGTTTTTAGCTCGCCGTACGTAGTACCGAAGAAGCTTAAGCATTCGGTCGTGTGTCTGTAGCATTCTCGGATCAAAAAATTTCATTAAGAAAAAGTGTTCGTCTCGTCGCCCTGATTCCGAAAATGTATATAACTTATATACTTGGATGTTAGTCGTCGCTCGCTCGTAAGACCAAATTTGTGCCCTCTACTCCTCTGAAGGTACCGGAGCGATTCACTCCAAATTTGGTACACATATTATTTGGCATCCCATTTGAATCCGCTCGCAGTTTAAATCCAATCGCCCGTATACTTCCCGAGTTATAGGGCCCCAAAATTTGGAGCCCCCCTTAATACTGCCCTTATAAAAATAATTGAAACACTTAAAAATTCTAAGATATTTTTTGTCTACAAGATTTTTTCATTTTGTTAACCCAAAGCCCGAAAAAAATTATTAAATATTATAATTTTGAATTTTAAAGTATGAACTAAAAAATTTTTTTATCAATATAATCTAAAATTAAATGTAAGACTTTTTATATTAATAACATTTTTTCAAATTGTTAACCAAAAGGCCATAATAATTAAAAACCACTGCTCGCAACGCATATTTTACCCAAGGGCGAGCTCTGCGCGTTGGTGCGTTTTACGCGTACCAAATCTTGTTGTTATTTTTAGTAGTATTTTTTGATAAAATTTCATCAACATCGGAGATGAAGCAGTGCATCGACAGTTTGACCATATTTCCTTAAAATTTACTTTACAACTAAAGTAAAACAAAATTATAGTAATATTATTTTCCATGTGAAATGCCATTTTGATTTGATATTATTTATGCTAACGAAGGAATAAATTTTAATGGCATATAAAATTGTTATAATGCGGTGCCTCTAACCATAAAATCTCATTCGTTTTAAACATATTTATTTATATATGAATTTATAAATAATACACATGCACCTTAAATAAATATTCACAAAATAATATGGAAAAATGATAAATACTTACGTTAAAGTACAATACACTCTGCTATAAACACAAAAATAATATTAAAATTAACTACATATTACATCACTTCCAAGTTACCGGTGTCCAAAAGTCGTATTAAATACGGAATAAAAACCAAGGTTGAATTTTTATCATTTTTTATTCATAAATTATATATTACGGAGCACATAATATCAAATTGCTTTATAATTATGTAATATACAAATTGGTACAAAAGTTTCAAATAAATTATTATCAACAGACTGTATCTGGTTTACTAAAGTAATGAATTTTAAATATATGTATTAATCTCATCCTTATCTTAATTCTATATTTAGTTAAGTCTTTATATTTAATATGTGTTACCAAAGCTGTATTGTTGCGTTGCGAAGGTAGAGAATTTACTCTGTTTATATCTCGTTCTCCGTTTATCGCCACCAAATAAAATATAATGTATTATGTTTAATAATTTCGTAAAACGTGCCGTTTAGATACAATATCTACAATATAACATTTTTTTTACGACGAAATTTTATTATTGCAGCTGTAAAATGTAAAATCAATGAAATTAAGCTTAATTGACGCAGTTTAAAATTCTTAATAAGTTTTGTGTTTACACTTTTTCTGTAAAATGTCCTGGGAAGATAATATTTGCATATGTTAAAAATAGCATGTAAATTCCTATGTAGTACTCGATTTCGATTCGGCAGCCTGTATAGACAGAGACCGAGATATAAACAGGAGTAGTGAGTCTTAAGGATTGTTTATAATTGCCTTGTTTCACGTCAAGTTTCCGAGTAAACATTAGTTATCTTTATCTAACGCACCAATATGGACAACCTGTCCTACTTCCACCAAGTTTAGTGTGCAAGCAGGATGGTTGTAATTCATGTGCGCTAGATAAAAATAGCTATTTAACTTGGCGTGGAGAAATTCTATTATAAATGCACCCTTCAGACCAAACGATTATTCTATAGACTGAAAAAGTGGTCCACGTCACATCCGTTTATTTCAGCCCGGGAAATACGAAAATTGGTCCGTTCAACGCGTGATCCTGGGTTATTTCGGTTATCGGTGCGTCCCATAAGAATAACCCAGGTATGCGAGGACGCTTGAGTGTTGAGCAGATCTATTTTCGTATTTCGCGGGCGGATGTGACATAGTCACTTTTTTCGTGTATTGCCGTGATTGATTTACTAAAATTGTACTATACAAAAAAATACAGGATGTCAAAGTAAAGATTTTCCTGACATTAGTCCTCAAAATTCATGGAAAAGATAATTGTTTATAACGTAATCCCTAACGCTTCCAATGCTTGCTCATCGATAACATATTCACTATTTGTTTTACTCAAACTCAAATACCGCCGTATACTTCGCATACATGGTAAGGGCATAATGTCATTATTGCGCAAAAAAATATACGATTTTGGATATTTCGAGTGTAATAACATACAAATTCGAATCCAATCCTGACTGTATTTAACAGTTTTCTTGGTTGCATGTTTCGCATGTTCCAAACATTGCATTATAAATAATTGTTGTATTTTAGAAACACCCATCTCTTGAATTTTATTTTCTATAATAATATTCTCAGTTTTAAATGCGATATTTTTTCTAAAATCTGTTAATTTCGTTTTTAATAAGTTTACTTTTTTCAACAAACGTTTTAATTTTTTTCGCTGATTTGCGCGAATACGTCTCAACTTAATCATACTTTTATTAATCTTCTGTTGTGATTGTAAAGTTTTTGAATTTTCGTTAGGGTAGGTTTGTTGTAAGTTGTCACAAAATTTACATGAACCTAATGACTCGGATAAAATAGTGCATTGGCTATGTCGCCACACCTTAAAATAATCGTCCTTGTAACATTTATTACTATTCATATTTGAAACAGTAAACAAAATATTCGGACCACCCTGGCATAAATACAAATTATCAAACAATAACAATATGTTTTCGATATCTGCGATCGAATTTACAACACCCGGAAATATATCCCGATTTGTACACAATTTTTGTAATATCAACACTTTTAATCTCAAACTTGAGTCAATAATAATTTGTTTTTGTGACATTGGTACTCCATCTTGCGACTTAACATATTTTGTAAAACTGACAAACTTTTCATTATCCATATTAATTTTACTATGACACCAATTATCTGGTATTTTTATTTCGCTTTTATAAATAATTTCGAAAACTGCCGACAAGGGCTGTACTGGTACTATTGTAATTGGTACTAGGTGGTTACGCTCAATAATTGTATCTGCGCCTATTTTAGTAAGAACTCCTAGATTTAGTAATTTATTCTCTTTTGGTAAAATATTTACTGGTGTATGTCTTGGTACTATTTCTAGTACCACTTGCTTTGGTGTATCTGTATGGGCTGGAACCATTTTACTCTGTGCAATTAATATTTTGTTATCTATATCTTGCATTGGGTTAATTATATCTGTCGCTTTTACATCCGGTAATATTGTATCTGGTACTAATTTATCTGGAATTCGTGTATTTGTATGTGATACAACTTCATTTGTGTTTGGTGCTATTGTACTTGGTACGACTTTGTGTTTCAGCTGTGTAATTGTATTAGGTATCATTTTATCTAATACAATTTCATTTGATATAACTTTTACTGGCATTGCTTTAGAGGCCGGTACAATCGTATCTGTATTTGGTACAATTGTATTTAATATAATTTCATTTGATATATCTGTTACTGGTATAACTTCAGAGTCTGGTACTATTGTATCTATTATCATTTTATCTGGTACGCACTTATCTGGCATTGTACCTCCTACAATTATATCTGGTACTATTGTATTTAATACAATTTCATTATATTTTACTAGCATAGCTTCTGAGTCCGGTACCACTGTATCCATTGTATCTGGTACTCGCTTATCTAGTACTGTATCTCCTACAATTTCGTTATCTAGTACCATTTTATATGGCACTACTGTATTTAATACAATTTCATTTGTTATATCTTTTACTGACATAGCTTCAGAGGCCGGTACTATTGGATCTACTACCATTTTATCTATATCGGGTACTGTACCTCCTACAATATTATTTGTTATTTTATCTGCTCCTGTATCTAGTACCATTTTATTCGGCACCCTTGCATTTATATCTATTATTTCAGATGTACTTGATTCAATTTTAATTGGTGCCATTGTTATAGATACCATTTTATCTAGTAGATTTACAGAATTTAGAATAATTTTATAAGGTGCACTTAGTACTTCGGTAGTATCTGGTACTAATGTGTTTGATACAATTGTACTTTCTGGTTTTTTATTTGGTACTACTTTATTTAGTACAATTGGTGAAACTTCATGTTTAACAATCTCAATTGGTGTATCTGATACCATTTCGTCTAGAACTATAGTATCTAGTGGATCTGGTACGTGTTTAAACAAAATTAGATTTGGTTCTGAATCATCCGGTATTTTAATATCAACTGGAATATATTCGAGTGGTCCAGGTTCTATAATAAACAGATTTGTTAACTTTAGATCATTTTTACACAGCACTCGAAACACCAACTATTTGACTTTGTAGGCACTTTCAGGTTCTTCTCTTTCGTGGAACACAATAACCTTTCACGTTTTGCGTTGGATATATATGGTGTATTGTCTTTAAATATGCTTGGGATTGCATCTTTTTTTAGCCGAACTACTTTTAACGGTATCTATCAATAAATATATATTTATAATATATATACACTCCCGTCCATAAGTTTAATCGCACTTAAATAAATTAGATTTGTGTTGTTTCAAAACTCAAAAACGAGACGATGTAGAAATTTTTATTCAAGATAGGGTAGTTATGTAATAAATGAAGATATATAAATAAATTTAACGACGTTTGTTTTGAAAGACAGTGAAATTTTAGATCGGTGATAGTAAAAATATAAGTAATGTAAACAATGCCCTCCAAGAGGAAAAAATGATCTTTGGTCATGTCTTAAAACTATTTGGAGTACTGTTGATGGCCAGTATTTGCAAAAGCTGTGTGATAGACTGCCTCGAATTTGCCAGGCTATCATTAAATCTAAAGGTGGTCATTTCGACGAAAGTGCGATATAATTTAAATTATTAGTTCGTGTTAATATGTAATAATAAATATGTTTTTTTTTATGGAAATTAAATTAGGTATGTTAAAATTATATATTCCTTTTATTGTTACCTAAAAAAATCTTAGAAAACTACCATTTCACTATAAAAACTACTATTACGCAAGGTGCGATTAAACTTATGGACGGTAGTGTATATATCTATAATCAAGTAAATATTAGCACAGCTACGTCGAAGCGGTGTCAAGTGCATGTCTGTTGCCTATACAAATTTATAAATCGAAATTCAATTTTTGAAAAAAACTAATCGTTTAATCAAAATAGATTTATTTTTGACGGAACGAAAAAAGAATCGGTTTATTTCGGTTAGGTACATATTTAAAAAAAAATGGTATAATACATTTTTAAGACACATAATACAATTTAAAAAAATAATAAAATTAATCACTCGGAGCTGAGCCGAAAAAAACGTTTGCCGGAACGAAAGCCGAAACGGAAAAATATACACTTCGAAGCCCTGATTTAAAAAAAAAAAAACAATACAATTTTCGATCGATTTTTTAAGATGAAAAATAGAAATTAATCGAAGCCTAGTCTCTATAGACTGCCCATGTCACGTTTATTTCAGCCCGCGAAATACGAAAATTGGTCTGCTCAACGCGTGATCCTGGGTTATTCTTATGGAACTATTACTTTAGGCCAAAATTCTCTTATGGGTTAAGTTATTAAAAATTTGAAAAAACTGATAGTGACAAATTTAAACAGCTTCAATATAATGTCGGGAACATGTTTAATAAGTGTGCATTTCTAACAACAAACAAACACGACAGAACAGAAAGTGAGTCAGCCATGACAGATCATTTTAACAACCGAAACGAGTCGAAATCAGCCGAAAACCTGAAATCTGCATGTTTGGCAGCTCAAATATTTTGAATGGACAAATCAGAGAGCCAGTTTCGGTAATACAATTGCGCATTGCATTGCCGATGCAAGTTATGAAAGAAAGAATTTGCATTTATCTTTAATTTAGAAATGCACACTTATTAAACATGTTCCCGACATTATATTGAAGCTGTTTCAATTTGTCACTATCAGATTTCTGCAATTTACAATAACTTAACACATAAGAGAATGTCGACCTATATAGTATCGGTTATCGGTGCGTCCCATAAGAATAACCCAAGGATGCGTGGACGCGTGAATGTTGAGCAGATCCATTTTCGTATTTCGCGGGCGGATGTGACATAGTCACTTTTTTCGTCTATTCTATTTGTGTACTATATTATAAATAGTACGCCACTGGTGCAACAAACCACGTGAGACTTGTCCAGATTTGTCAGTATAGTTCAGTGTTGCCACATATATTATAATTATGGTATTTGTACAATCATTTCTATATTTGGTACTATGTACCATTATCAAAACAATTTAGTAACTGCTAATTGCGTGCGTGCGCGTAACTTATAGCCACCATAATATAGGCGTCAACCTTTATAATTTTACATTCATTTGGTAAAATTACATGATTATTAACTGTATTTTTACATTATAAGTCTTGTAAATTTACAATCATTTTTTACTGTGCATGAAAACAAATTTAAACATATATTGATGTAACGTTTACATTTATGTGAAAACAAACAGGTAACAATTTAATAATATTAATTTTACTTGAATCCACGGTGGATCATCCACCAATGTTACAGACACACTACTTAATACTACCATAATTCGTATTATAACATTGTACCATAAGTTACTGGTGGCAAATATCATAATTTTTAATGCAAATAGCACCGTAATTTTATATTTTACGTTTGGCAACACTGCCTTAGTCCAATCAGTAAGCAAAATGGCCGTTCTTGATACGCAATATTGGTAGGATGTTGCAGTGACATTTTTCATGTTTACTTACGCAGTTTCCCCCTGATTTCCACTCCTTTCGGATATCCTCTTCGCGAAAATGTTTTGCACAAACTGCATCTTTTAAGCCGAGTACTCTATCTTTGCGTGGTATAACCTCACGCCAAAGTTTTAAAGTCGCCTCGTCTCTAGGCGTTAAAAATATATTCACTTTTTCCGGATTTGAATTATAACCACTTTTGCAGTTTGTTATAAAACATTTTCGACCCATTTTCTGGTCGTTTTATACATGGATGGAATGGCCCCGACTTGCTATCTCTCTTTCGTGAGGCCGCTGACAAATATGACCTCTTTCTGTCTTTCTCCCAGCTGCTATTTATTGATATTTCGTTGCGTACAATATTAAAGCATAGGCGTAGTTGGAAACAGCGTAAAACAAAGTGGCACAACTTTAAGACATGAGGTCTAATTATTAAGTTTCATATAATTAACATAAATAGATGGCAATAGTTTTGACTTATTTGTCTTTCATAAAATAATATTTAATATTTCGAAAATTACTAGTTGAAAAATACATTTCAATCCCAATAAATATAATTAATGTATTAAATAATTTGTATAATTTGCTGAGGCGTAGGTGCCTGTACCTAATCTTGTTTTAACTGAATTTAGCTACAATAATATAATGCAATATTCGAGATGCATTATTATTAAATATATTTATATTTGTATTTTAATTATGTTAGTATTTCACCAACGATTGCATAGAAAGTCGTGTGAGGGCTACTCCAGTTTGGTTTTCTTCTGGAATTTATATTATATTTAAGAATTTATGAATGTACAAGAAAAACAAGCATTCTTTGTGGATTTTCGCATTTTGTGTCAGTTACTTAATTGGGTCAACATGTGAGTCCCAATATGTTCCGATTAAGCAGAACCACGCGATAACAATAAATACATTTTGAATATATACCTACGTATAATTTACTGTTGGGTACTGCAGATTTTTTATATAATATAATAAAATATACTTACGATTTCAAACAATAATTCCGAAAATGCACTAATTAATAATAGTGCTCTAGCCACACTTATAACATCAAGCAAATGTAAATCATACAAAAATACTGTCCTGAAAGTTAAAACTAATATTACAAAAGATAGCGGTACATTGCCGCCATAGGCGTACAATCCAAATATTTTCTTGGGGCATCCTGCAGTTTAAATTCAATCGCCCTTATATTTCCGACGGTTATAGAGCTCCAAAGTTTGAAGTCCTGCTTAAGACTACCATTAGGAAAAAAAATTAAAAACCCAAAATTGTACAGAAAATTCGAAGATATTTTATGTCCACAATTTTTTTTACATATTGTGAACCCAATGGACATTTTAGCTCGTCGTACAGAATGTACAAACGAGCTATAGTCATTGATGGTCGTGTGTCTATAACATTCTCGTATTAAACAAGATTTGATACGCGTAAAACGCATCAATGCGTAGAGCTCGCCTTTAGGTAAGATATGCGTTGCGAGCAGTGCTTTTTAATTGTTATGGCCTTTTGGTTAACAATTTGAAAAAATGTTATAGATATAAACCATTTTTACCATTTTTTATAGATTCTATTAAAAAAAAAATTAGTGCATATTTTAAAATTCATAATTATAATATTTAATAATTTTTTTCGGGCTTTGGGTTAACAATATGAAAAAACCTTGTAGGCATAAAATATCTTAGAATTATTAGTAGAATTTTTGAGTGTTTTAATTATTTTTATAAAGGCAGTATTAAGGGTGGCTCTAAATTTTGAGGCCCTATAACTCGGGACGTATACGGACTCCACTGAAGGTACCAAAGCGATTTACACCAAATTTGGTACACATATTATTTGGCACCCCATTTGAATCCGCTCGCAGTATAAATCCAATCTCCCGTATACTTCCCCAGTTATAGGGCCCCAAAATGTAGAGCCCTCCTTAATACTGCCCTTATAAAAATAATTAAAACACCCGAAAATTCTACTATGGATTCTAAAATATTTTATGTGTACAAGATTTTTGCATATTGTTAACCCAAAGGCCATAAAAGAATATTAAAAATTATAATTTTGAATTTTAATTTTTTTTTATCAAAATAATCTACAAAAAATTGTAAGACTTTTTATATTTAAAACATTTTCTCAAATTGTTAATCAAAAGGCCATGATTATTAAAAACCACTACTTGCAACGCATATATTACTTAAAGGCAAGCTGGACGCATCGGTGCGTTGTACGTACCGAATCTTGTTCTTGTAGTCTCAACCAAACTCGACACAAGTCTTAAATTCAATGCATCATATTTTTACGTTGAACGGTGTAGGGATAATAGTCAAAATGGTTTCAGGGACGCTCAAAATGGATATTTCCAATAGAATTTCGGGGTCGATTTTTTTGGTGATCCCTATACTTATTTATTGCTTTGTAAAATAAAATAAAAATTTAATACTTATTCTTATATATTAATTTACTTAGCTACACTATTTTTTGGACTGACATGATTGAATCACTTTATAATATTTAATTTTTTTACGGTGTACATACATATATACCATTAAGACAATATAATAAAATTAGTAACTACTACTATTTTCAAATTAACTTGGTATTTAATACTATGTTATTTATTTATATGTATTATTCATAATTATAGTTTTTCACCCACAGGACGAATGGTTAGTTCTTGAACCTAAAAACAACATTAAATCATTTTACTGATAAAAGTAATTTTTTAAATACAATTCACTTGTAAAATTTAAAGCGGCCGTGTATATGCAACATTTTCAATAAATTTTCTTTTAGTTAAAAAAAGAAGTTTTGTTTATAATAGGTTTTAGCATGCCACAAAGAATTCCTATGAACGGAGGTTTTGACCTATAGACTTTAATTCACATGTTCAGGTATGTTTACGGGGGCATTCACCTTTTGAGCACAAAAAAAAGCTGTTTTTTCACTTTTTTTTTCTCAAGGCACGTTCAAGATATTCGCATGCGGTTTTTTGTATCGTATTTATTCAACTTTTCTCTTTCATAATGTATTTTTTAAAGTCGGGTACGTTCAGCCCCGGCGAAGATGTCCAGGTCCAAAGTGGGCAGCTCAATTTAGGCGCGCGGTAGCATAACTCTGGTCCCAGTTGTTTGAAGAAAAATAAAAAATAAGGGTTTTAAAGTATATTAAATTGTCTAAGAATTAATTTTCGGGTGGTCTATTTGGACCATAATTAGCAAAATGGCGACCATCGTACGAAAAAAGTTATTTTTTGCCACTTTTTTTCTCCTTTGGCGGGCCTTAAAAAATATTAACAATTGTTGGACACATTTCGTCGAAAATCAACTCCTAGATAATTTTATTACCTTTAAGATACGCTTATCGAGAGTTAAATCGGTTAATTTGTTGTCGAGATATTCTACCGCGCGACTTAAAAAATATGGTTTCGAGATAAACGCGTTTAAAGTTTCAACTTCAGACTGACGCGCGCGAAAACGCCGTGTTTGAGCAAAAACATTGTGTTGTTTAAATCGCAATTTCACATATTTCCAACTCGAATTTCAAAAAACGGCTTCAGAAACCTATAGTCAACACTTCAAAGTGCCCTATTCTGCAAAAAAATAAACCGATTTTTTGAATCCGCAAGGTGAATGCCCCCTCAAATAAACTAAGTTGTAGTTAAAGAATGGGTTAAAAATAGTTTCAATAACATTTCTATAAAAGAATGCATGCATAAGTGCATAATAAATTCTGTAATAAAACTTCATCACGATTTTCCATAAGAGAGTAAAATTTCCTGAACAATGATTAAAATGTTGAAATGTCGCTTCCGAATGTAGCATTTCACTTTTGTTCCCTATTTCTTACCATAACATGTTCCGGTGTTCCAAGAACGTATAGAACGGCATCAGCGATATCTTCTGAAAGTAGTTTTGGGCTGTTCGCGAATGCTTCTATACCTATGATTTTATCGAATCCATTCGCCACTACTATATCCGTATCAACAAAACCTGGACTTATACTCTGAAATATTAATTCACGTATTTGTTACATTTGCAACATTCATTTATAGTTACACTAATAGAAAAATTATCACATTCAAAATAAATAATATTAAAGACTTTACTAACAATTTTTGTTTGGCACTTGTTCTCAAAAAGTGCACGATTATATATCTGTGGTTTGGTGTTAAAAGTGCCAAAAAGGAAATTGTCGCGAGTGGACAAGTTTAAGAAGCCCTGCTCTGGAGCTAAGACGGCAAAATTATGACACTTAAAACTTAAGATGTATATATCTCGGGTGTGCACCCCCTTTTTTGAAAACAATATCTTAACCGGAAGCAGTGTGAGTATAGTAGTTGTAAATACTCATTGTCGGAAGTAACATAAAATAGAATGTACATGCCATAAAATAGCATGTACATGCCATAATATAGCATGTACATGCCATAAAATAGCATGTACATGCCATAAATAGCATGTACAGGCAAAAAATAGCATGTACATGCCTAATAGCAGTTGGGTTGAGCGCATATGCGTAACTTGGCATGGAACTGCCATGCGTGAATCAACTATTATAAGTAATAAATGTTGAACTTACTGTGACCTTGATTTTACTGTCAATATCAATCAATTCTTTGCGCAGACCTTCAGTTAATGCCGTAACCGCATGTTTAGTGCCCGGATAGACGCTGTTTAGCGGTATATTTGGAACGTAGTGCCCGCAAATACTGTTAATATGTATGACATGTCCTGCGATATTATTATCGCGCATCTGTCGAGTACCCTCTCTTGTGCAAATGCATAATCCCAGAAAATTCGTGTCAATTATCAATTTCCATTCTTCCGTGTTGCCATCTATATAAAAAAAATACAAATTGTGGTAAAATTTTCAATTTCATATTATTGCGGATATCATGAAATATAGAAGTATTTTGACGTTTAAGAACGTAGCTAATGTTGTTTGTAGGACAAACAGTAGGGGTAAGATTCTCGACTGATACGGTGAAAGTTGGGGTTCGATTCCTGCCCATGCATTTTTACAAAAAGAAACGTTGCACACATACATATATATATATATATATATATATATATATATATATATATATATATATATATTCTCTTCAGTTTGTTTATGATAATATAATTGAATAAACTGAACCACGATGAGGAATAATCTATCCTATTATATTTAATTATATTATATTATGGGCAACTGTAATTTAGTTTTATTATATTTGTCCTCGGTTTCAAAAAAATATAAGATATTTGAAATTGCTCGATAAAAAGAATTATTTATCATTTATGTAATAAAAATATCTGGAGTGGCCTGCACTCAACTTTCTTTTACGTAGTTTTCAATAGATAGATATTAATATACATATATATATATATATATATATATATATATATATATATATATATATATATATATATATATATATATATATATAACATAATGAAAATAACTGGATAATTATACCAATTTATAATGGATCTGAATTTGAAGTACTTATCGTATTCACTCTGAAATAGTCAAATTTCCCAGTAAAACTCTGAAATTGTTAATTAATTATGTCAGCAAATATATAATATAAATTGATTCTATAATAATTTACCTGATACAATTTATTCTAATAAGAAATCAATATTTTAAATATTAATTCAAACAGATAACTGTTAAAGTAATGCTTGTTTGTTCTCAATAAACAAGAAACAAATGATGTAACTCATGGTTGATTCGATTTAAAAATAATAATTTTTTTCACAATTGTAGGTATCACCATGGCAACGTAAATAAGATATTTGAGTTTTTTCGTAGCAGTTATCTCATAACTAGTACAATTTATGAAGAAACTTTTCAAACAAAAGTTGTGCGAAATATTAATATCTTTCATTATGAATATTGCTATTTTTGCCGTAAGTGTAGCCGTTCTAGTGATATTGGAGATAGAACAAAAAATGTATAGAGTAAACATGAACTACCGGTTTGAATATTCTTTTCAAAAATAGGAGGTGCACATCTAGGGTATATACAAGTCTAAAGTTTGAAGTTTCATAATTTTAGGTTCGACAGTTTTGGCTCTAGAGCGTTCACACCCACCGACGTCACTCCGAAGTGAGTCACATTTTTTGAAAAGAATATTCAAACCGGCAGTGCATGTTTATACATTTTTTGTTCTATCTCCAATATCACTAGAGCGGCTGCACTTACGGCAAAAATAGATATGTTCATAATGTAAGATATTAATATTTCGTACAACTTTTGTTTGAAAAGTTTCTTTAGAAAATGTACCAGTTACGAGAAAATTGCAACTAAAAATCATAAGTATCTTGTTTACGTTGTCATGGATTCGAATGTAGCTTAATTAATCGGATCATCTGCGCCTGTCAATATTTCGACAAGAAAACCAAATGGTCTGAATTAGATAAATGACATTTCAGAATATTTCTGTATAGTATTGGTTAGTTGTGATAGCTAGTACTTCAAAACCATTACAAATTGGTATTGGTATAATGTTGCACCCATTCAATTATATAAGGTAAACTTGGTTTTCATATTGTTTCTGTTGGCTATTATTACCTAATATTATATTTTTAAAATAAATAAATATTGATGATACAATATTTGATAACATAATAAAATAATAAGATAATTGGTACCATTTCAGTGTATTACTGTGAAATATTGGTGTTTTTTAACATTTTGTTTGATATATATATATATATATATATATATATATATATATATATATATATATATATATATAATGAAAACTACGTAAAAGAAAGTCTCGCGTTGGCCAGAACCCATTTTTATTTATTTTTTCCTTGTGTGCAGATTATGCTGGCTTTGTAATATTTCAATTGTTTACAACTTTAGTCTCACTGAACGGGCCGAAAAAAGGTTTTTTGCTGTTCGCTCGGAGATTTCGACTCTCCACAAAGGAAATTATGCTTTGTAGTCAAGTCTGCTAGCAAAAATTAGTTCAAAATACTTCAGATACGACACAGATGGCGAAGATCTACTGCACTGGTGCTTGGGAGGTAACACAAAATTCAAACGAAAGTGTGTGGAAACTAACTCCTAAACATTTGCACTGCGGTTCAAAAATCGTTGAAATTGCGACATATATGGCAGTGAACATATTTAATGACGGTTATAATTGAGTGCTGCAAACAATGAAAAAATTGGGGATCATTGTCGAGATTAGTGCCGTCAATTTTGCGAAGAACATCATCAGCAAACGTTGCATCGAGCAGAGCATCGGGTCACTCCAGCCGCAAGAACGGCCATTTGCAAGCGGAGATTCCATCAAATGAAAGAAAATCATGGGTTCGCGAAAGAGGAAGGAATACTTTATGGCCCTGGGATAGCTGAATAAATGTTATTTGAAAATTATTTAAGTTATCCAGTATATAAATGTTGAAAATCTTTAAATGCATTTATCTCGAAACTACTTCATTCAAACTGGGCTGACTATTTTCACTGGAACTATTCATTGTTCATTATTTTAAATGAAAGAAAACAATATTTGTTGGAGCTTATACCAACAATATTGTCACGAGTGCGCCACGACTACGCATTTACTATATGACGTAAACATATAAATAAACTTATAATTATAATATACGCACATATTTGCATAAATATACTATATTGGAATGTACGCATACGCACATCTGTGAATTTCTACGATTTCCACGATTTCTACATATGAAAATACGATGTATCCTAATATTTGGGACATACCTATTACTATTCATATTATATAAATTAGTATTAATCCAAACCATAAACAAATAATATAACATATGTACAAATAACATTTATGAGGATGCATACATTTTTATAAATTACTATTATTTATTGCACCGTAAGGTGAAAACAAGAATCGAAAATGGTTTTTTTTTCACACGGCCGCCATTTTTTACATTAAATGTTGGTATAAGCTCCAGCGAATTCTATACTCTATTAGAATCTAACATTAAAATTAAGGTCAAACTGTCGATGTACTACTTCATCTCCGATTTCGATGAAATTTTGTCAAAAAATACTACTAAAAATAACAACTACATATATGTTATGTACCTAAGAGCGTCTGTGGCCGTGCAACACCAGCATTATTAACCAACACAGCGACCGGCCCCATGGATGCTTGAACCCATTTGAAAGCTTGTAATATTTCTTGCTCGTTGGTCACGTCACATTTCACTGCGAATAATTTTCCCTTTTTATTCGCGAGCTTCTTGGAGAGTGCAATCACTTTCTCGTCTCTTCTTGCAAATCCGGCGACCTACAAATATATGATTGTCAATGTCGTACATCAATTGCATTATTTTGTTCAACTGACACTTGTGGAACCTGTTGTTTATATAGGAAATACATCGTGAGAATATTTGCAGTATATTATATATGAGTCCAGTGGCAAATAAGATATGAATTAAAAATAATAATTAAAGAAAACCAAAATGATATCATTAATATAATAACCCAGAAATGTTTGTATGTGAGTGTGTATGTGTGGAACGCTTTTTTTGTAAAAATGCAGATTGGCATAGACGGGGATCGAACTCACGACCTCCAGGGTGAAAGGCATGACACTTAGCCACTGCACCATGGCGACTGTTAATAATGTTATAAAAAATAATCAAATAGTTTATACTGAAATAAAACAATCACTACGATTCTGAAGTTCAGTCTGCTTTGAAATAAACAAAAATGAATCAAACGTCAGAATGAAATGTCAAAAAAGTTTTTGTGATAAATTTTCAATTAATTTGATGATTTGAAGTGTATTCAGTGTGCTGTGTACTTTACACAGAGTGGAATCTGCTATATTAAATTAATAGTTAATAAAATTAAGTTTTATTTATTGTAATTTGAAGTTTGTGGGTCGCTACTAAGCATTTATGTTAAAATAACCGACCAAAGAACAAATATAAATAAAAGTGCTACCACGTGAGCGCCAAGAACAGTATTTCAACGTACGAGTTACGGAAACACTGTTTGAAGTTTAATCTTAAGTTTAATAGGAGTAACATGTTATAATTTCAATTTTTAAGTACTTAATATGAAATAAGTGCATTTTATTGCCTAATTTGCATATATTTTTAGCAAATACGTGTTTCCGTACATTTATTTTAAATCATAGTTAATATTCTCACTTCAAAATGGCCAAGAAACAGTGATTTTTGAAAATATGAGTTGCGGTAAGATTCTATAGTTCGTCAAATTATAACAACTGCAAGGAAGTAAATTTATAATTCTGATTATTAGAGAAATAAAATCTTGAAGAGATAATTCAAACATATTTAGAAACATGTTTGGTTGGCAATTTTATTCTTTTATTTTTGATGGCACAATCCATTGTATTTTAGTATACAACTAATTATCACTTTTAAAAATGCCGTTACACTGCATCAGTTTAATACTGCAAAATTCAGTATCTAGCCTGATTATTTAATTCAAAAACAATAGTGAATCAAATGTCAAATCATTAAAAATACTGCGTAAATACGGTTTGTAATACATATTTTTTGAATAATCGATTCAAATAAGAAACAGCAATCGTAAGTAAATTTATAATCCTGTTTTTTATATACAATCATGGAAACTGTCTAAAAGATACAACACATATGCACCATACAAGGTTAAAATCAAAGTTAAACAAAATTTAGTTTAAATTTATCGGATGTAACACAGTGCATGATAAGCGATCGATTAGTTAATCTCAGCATCTAAGAACAAAATAGCGTTCAAAAAAAGGAGTCGATTTTATCTTTATTATTATTTTCGATGTGGAAATTTGTATTACTATTATAGTCAAACGATACAAAATGAAGAAAAACCGTGTTATTATTATTAAATTACATGAAAATTCGCCATCAGTCAAAACTGACCTATGCTCTGTATACCATATGGGCACATAGTGCCCACGGGTAACCCTAGTTTTATATATAATAATAGGAAAAAAAGAATAACTTTGTAACTGGTTTTACTTAATTTTATTGAAATTAGTAACTAGTTTCACCACACTGTGGCATCATCATCATCTCTGATGATGCCACAGTGTGGTGAAACTAGTTACTAATTTCAATAAAATTAAGTAAAACCAGTTACAAAGTTATTCTTTTTTTCCTATTATTACTATGGAGTTTTACAAAGTAAAGGCCAATACTATTCAAGATTTTATATATAAGTTTTCAGTAATAGTAAGTCTTGTAATCATGAAAAATTTCGATAATAGATTTTATACTCAAACAATTGCTTTCATTTTCATTATTGTGTTTTTAACATTTATATTTAACATACATATTGCAATAATGTTATTTTTATTATTATTATTATTATTTTTGATGATTCCTTTATATATGAAAATATTGTGAGATACCGCCAAACGAGCATATCGTAATTTGCTAATTACCGTCGCGCCACACGCTCCTTATTTCGGTCATATCTCCTATGTAATTAAAGCTAAACATTTAAAAAAAACAGAATTCGACTACGTCAAAATGCACCTAACATTAATTGTATCTCAGCAACGATGAACCTAAATAAATTTTGTGATTTTAAATTTGAATTATGGAACGAAATCACAGAAATATCGTTAAATCTCGAAATATATATGATTATGGAAAAAAATTTAATCAAAATGATTTATTTTAGAATGGCTAAAAAGAAATTTCAAAACAAAAACAAAAATATGCAGAAAACTTGCATGGCAAAGAAAAGATAAGTACCAGAATAGAAAATAAAAGAAAGAGATGAACAGGGAGAGTAAGAAAATTAAACGTTTAAATAACAAATATAAGGAGAATGCAAGAGAGATTAACCGAGACAGCAATAAAACCTAAAAGAAAGTTTTGTGTTTTTTTTTGCTTAAAAATCAACGTTTTCAACCCCCTGTAACTCGGGTATTCCTTATAAAAATGTCATACCCATTTTGAAACAAATTATCAAAAAAAAAAAAAATCAGGTATAGTATGTATAAGTCGGATGTGAAACAACCAAATGACTGTATTATATGTAGTTTTTCATCTGAACGACTGTTTTCGACTCATTCAAATTACAAATAATAATCTAGTTTGTATTATGACAAGCAATGTTAACATTCCAATACAACAAACTGGAATTATTACGTATAATTTCTAAGCTTAATTACTGATTGTTTTGTTGTGAACAATCCTTTACTCGTTGTTAATTTTGAATATTATTTTGTATATTATTATTTGTTTTACTGCATAATTAAGCACTTTACTTTATTTTTTGTTGTTTTTGCTTTATTTATAATAATAGGTAATCGTAATCGTATGATTATTATTTGAGGTAACGTAATCGCAAAAGTGCTAATTGTTTCATTATAATATATATATATATATATATATATATATATATATATATATATATATATATATATATATATATATATATATATATATATATATATATATATATATATATAGGGAAAACTGCGCAAAAAAAAGTTGTAATAAAGTAAAAGAAATTTTGAATTAAATTATAAAAAAAAAAGAATGTTAATCAGGTATAGTATAAGTCCGATGTGAAACGACCAAATAACTGTTATAGTGTTTCATCTGAACGACGGTTTTCGACTCATTCAAAGTAATAAAATAAACCGGTTAATTCCTAATAATTAAAATATGTTTTGATTTCTCAACAAACACTTACCCGTTGTTAATTTTGAATATTATTTTGTAATTTATTATTTTCCTGCATAATTAAGCACTTTACTTTTTTCTATGCAATGCATTATTTATAATATAATAGTAGGTAATCGTTGTCGTACGATTATTGTTTGATGTATCGTAGTCGCAAAAGTGCTAATCGTTCCATATTATTATTATATATATATATATAATTTTTTTATTTATTATTTGATTCTTATTATAAAGTATGTTTGGATTTTCAAAATATAAGTGAACCACGACCGAATATAACAACTATTCTGTATATACTGTATGGTGGATACAATAATAAAATGTTGACAATTTTAGTGTAATTACCTGCATTCCAGCCTCAACGAGTTTAATAGCAATGCCTTCCCCAATTCCAGCACTGGCTCCAGTAACGACAGCAACTTTGCCACACCATCTATCCATAATTGCAACAAATATATGGACAAATATCGAAATAGTAAAATATAATGCGAATAACTACACCGCACAAAATGTATATGTTAACAGTTCGAACTTTCCTCAGCAAGTATCGTATATCTGCAATCGGCGTTGTAAGTTATATATATACTGAGCCGGACAAAATGTGAATTACCAAAGAGTATTGCGTGCATAAACTAAAACTGTATAAATTGTACACGCATTTTCATAAGTAAAATAAGTATGTAAGTAATAAGCCAGTTGTTATTTAAATTTGATTTCAATAAATAACGACATCATTATCTCATTGTACATAACATACACTGAGAGAAAGAATCATTTACTTTAATAAACGAAACATTATTTTAAATATAGGCCAACAAACGTATTTTGAGAAATAAGTAAACATTCGTTTGGAATACCTAACTGCCATTTAATCATATTTAATTTATCGTGTTTTACTTGAATACAAATATATCTTTTTATTAAAATAGATTCGTTTATAATAAATGCATCATATTTAAAATTGACTAACAAAGTCATAAATACTTATAATGAATCATTTTCATTGTAAAATCGTTATTTAATCATTAATTTACATGTATTTATATTCACTTTATAATATTTTAGCAATCAAAGAGCCTATTTTCGTTGGAACGTATGATATTTGCATGCGTAAAAATTAATATTTAATATTTAATGTATTTACATATTACTGCGTAAAAGAAAATAAAATATTGGTTGTGGCCAACGCAGGACTTTCTTATATATATATATATATATATATTCTAAACAAACTGTTCAAAAATACCAATAGTTCACAGTAATACACTGAAATTGTACCATTTATCTTATTATTACTTTCTTTTACGAAGTAATAAGTAAGTATTGTAATCATGAAAAATTTCGAACTCGAGATTTCAACGGATATACATGTTTTGAACTTCTCTGAATCGAATGTGACTATTTTCGGAATGACGTCTGTCTGTTTGTGTGTATGTCTCTGTGTTTGTGTGTGTGTGTGTCTGTGAACGCTCTAGAGCCAAAACTGTCGAACGTAAAATTATGAAACTTCAAACTTAAGACTTGTACATGCCCTAGATGTACACCTTCTATTTTTGAAAAGAATATTCAAACCGGTAGTGCATGTTTACTCTATACATTTTTTATTTTATCTCCAATATCACTAGAACAGCTACACTTATGGCAAAAATAGTTCATAATAAAAGATATTAAAATTTTGCAGAAGTTTTGTTTGAAAAATTTCTTAAAAAAATGGGTTGTGGCCAACGCGGGACTTTCTTTTACGTAGTTTTCATCAATATTTATTGATTATAAAAATATAATATAAGGAAATAATAATCCAACAGAAACAATATGAAAACCAAGCTTACCTTATATAAATGAATGGGTTGAAAATTATACCAATACCAATTTGTAATGGTTTCGAAGTACTAACTATCAAAACTAACCAATTCTCTAGAGAAATATTCTGAAATGTCATTTATCTAATTCAGACCATTTTGTTTTCTTGTCGAAATATTGACAGGCACAGATGATCCGATTAATTAAGCTACATTCGAATCCATGACAACGTAAACAAGATACTTATGATTCTTAGTAGCGATTTTCTCGTAACTGGTACATTTATTGAAGAAACTTTTCAAACAAAAGTTGTGCGAAATATTAATATCTTTCATTATGAACATAACTATTTTTGCCGTAAGTGCAGCCGTTCTAGTGATATTGGAGATAGAACAAAAAATGCATAGAGTAAACATGCACTGCCGGTTTGAATATTCTTTTCAAAAATAGGAGGTGCACAACTAGACCATATACAAGTCTTAAGTTTGAAGTCTCATAATTTTACGTTGGACAGTTTCGGCTCTAGAGCGTTCACATACGCACACACACACACACACACACAGACGTCACTCCGAAAATAGTCACATTCGATTCAGGGAAGCTCAAAACGTGTATATCCGTTGAAATCTCGAGTTCGATTTTTTTGGTGATCCCTATACTTACTTATTACTTTGTAAAAGAAAGTAAAAATGTACCAGTTGCGAGAAAAATGCTACGAAACATTATATATATATATGTTGTTTACGTTGCCATGGATTCGCATGTAGCTTAATAAATCGGATCATCTGCGCCTGTCATTATTTCGACAAGAAACTCAATTAGATAAATGACATTTCAGAATATTTTGTAGAGTATTGGTTAGTTTGACTGCTTGTTTTGGTTTATATATATATATATATATATATATATATATATATATATATATATATATATATATATATAGTGAAAACTGCGTAAAAGAAAGTTGAGTGCAGGCCACTCCAGATATTTTTAAATAGCAAAACAAATGTAATAACAGAATATTCTATAAATAATTAACAAATTCGAATGAATAAAAATAGTATAATACGTTATTAAACATATAAATATAACAAATAAAGAGCAGTTGATTTATTAACTGGAATTAATTATAATTTGCATGTATGCAGTCAGATCCTTCATTTGAGATGGATTTTTAGTTTATATACAAAAAGTAGGCAAAAGGCATATGTATATAATGTATTATTTGGGTTGTTCGCTACGATTGTGAAGCACGGAACATATTGAAACTGAAGAGAACATATTCAAAATCACAACGTGTACGTGTACGGTAAAATGGTATTTTTATTTGCCAGGTTTAGCCGATCACTAAACGCTAACATGCCTCAACCATTCTCGTTCTCGTTCTCGTTCAGTTTTTGTTTCATCATTGGCAGTTACAGTTACCCGGTGTTATCTGGACGCAGCGCTTCTGAAATATACAAGAATTACACTATAATATTAATGAGAATTGAATTATTCAATTGTTACCAGTTATAATTTTTATTGGGGGTGTTTTTTCGATAATTTGGTAATTGTATACAATTACCAAATTATCGAAATATTGATTCCCTGAAAATAATGTATGAGAATCAAAAAAAAGAAGATTGGAAAACTAATGGCAGACGATATAATTGCAACATATGTCTGGTGTAGGAACAAAATAAAAAAATCATATTCATTCATATTCTTTGAATAATCGATTCAATTAGATAACAGAAACCGTAAGTAAATTTAATATCCCGATTTTTGTGTAATAATACATTCATGGAGACTGTCTTAATGCATGTGTACAAATGTTGAAAATATTGTCTGTATTATTCAGTTCGCAATCATACCGCAGTTACAACAACAAATAACATTAGATTTTTGAAGAGATAACATTATAATGTTATTGATTGATTGACGAACAATACAAACTAGAATGCTACAATACAATTCAGGAAAATTATCTTAAGGCCGTGATCGAACTACAAATAGCGCGATTGTGTACGAGCGTGCAACACCCAGTACAATCAAGCAAAACGATGTACTCCGGTTTCACTGTATGAAGTGCCATCAAGTAGTATTTCAAAATTACCGCTCTTTTAACCGATTTTGTTATTAGAATGAATTGTTTTAATTTCATAATTTTATGTAAATATTGATTATTAACCATTTTAATTAACCATCCTAATTTCAGAAACTTTTCTTTTAAAAATTAATAAAATCATGCATAAAATTATTAAATTATATTAAATGGCCATTGTACAATATATTTAACTACAAATATATGCAGTAAATAAATTTGTAATTTAAGTTATAAACAAATAAACAAAATCAATTCAAACATATTTAGACACTTGATTGGTTGGCAAAAATATTTCAAATTACAATTAATATTTACATTTTGGTAGGTTTGTTTTCTGTCAAACGATACAAACTGAAGGAAAACCGTGTAAGGGAACCCTTATGATTTAAAAATATATATTTCTGCACATATAATTCGCGTGTTAGACGATCCCAATTATAGTTAAAAATTGCAGGATAAATTAATTTTATTTGTTGGTTTGCTCCTCATTAAATAAAATTCGAGTTACGCCTCTGATATGTATGTGGGCCTGTGTTAACCCAGCTTCATCCCAACGTTTATTATCGACCGACGGTTAATGTCGACCAGTTCATATATTGTTATAATAAATTAAATAATATATATTTAAAATCGCCGTAGATAGAAGATATCAAAATTATAAGTTTTGTGGTAAAATAAGTTTAATAACAAGGTACAGTCTATTTATATTTTATTCGTGTATTTATAATAAATAAGTGTAAATAAGGGAAGGTACATTTAAGTTCAAGCGAACTATAGTCGAAAGTTAAAATAAGCAACTAGAACTATAATACATTTAATTTTGTTAGAGGTCCATTCTGTCAGGCAAACAAAATAACCATTTGCCTGAGTAGACCATTTGTGACCATGTACAGTACTTGACATATTCGTTTGGAAAATATGTTAATAGTAATATTTATACACATCCGTATTTTCATCTTATAATATTTTTAATTAATCAAATAAATGTTTATAAAACGAATATTTAGTTCAAAATACAAAGTATAATAAACTAATTCGGTTAAATCATAAAATTGAGTAGAAGATATCTTAAAATTATTGCATACTACTGTACACATGCTATTCGCACAAGTGCCTGTGATTGGTCTAAGCAAAGTGATTGCAACCAAACTGATCTTATGGCCAAAAGAATAAGGTTAATAGGCTATAGAAACCATAGACGTAGACTCGCTAGTTATTTGCCCATGAACATACAGTAGGTTTTCGGATATTCAAATATAATATTGATTAAATTCGCTCAATTAGTTATCTAGAAAATTTTATTTACGATTAAAAAATAATAGAAGCTGAGGTGGCCTTCACTCGACTTTCGTATGCTTAGTTTTCACTACATATGCAATTTAGCTGTATTTAGTTTAAAATTTATTCTAATATTGCTATGAAATATTATCAATATGTGTGTTAATTTGGGCGGTGCAAAATAATTGTTTAATCAAACAAGCTTATGTCCAACGCACGTATGCATCCAGCTCGCCATTTAAGTAATATATGCGAAAAAAAAAATGTTTTTAATTATTATAATCTTTTGATTCACAATTTGAAAAAAATGTTATTCATATAAAAAATCTTACAATTTTTTGTAGATTATTTTGATATAATACAATTGTAAATTATAATTAAATAAAAAATATGTTTTTATGGCCTTTGCGTTACCAATATGCAAAAATCTTGTAGACATAAAATATCTTAGAATTAATTGTAGATTTTTTTGGTGTTTTCATTATTTTTATAAGAGACGTATTAAGGGGGGCTTCACATTTTGGGGCCCTATAACTCGGGAAGTATACGGACGATTGGATTTAAACAGGATGCCAAATAACATGTGTAACAAATTTGGTGTAAATTGCTCCGGTACCTTCAGAGGAGTAGAGGGCATAAATTTGGTGTTACGAGCGAGCGACGACTAACATCCAAGTATATATGTTATATGTTGGGCGATGAGACAAACTCTTTTTAGCTCGCCGTACGAATTACCGAAGAAGCTAAAGCATTAAGAAGAAGATAATTTAGGTTCTTCGGAAATACAGCCGTTTTTATATAAAATTATCTTTTAAAAAATAACTGAATTTCCCAAGAAGTTAATTATCTTCTTCCTACATTTATAAATAAAATTAATTAAATATATAATACGGCGAGCTTCGGGCATAGGTGCATTGTACCTAATCATGTTTTTTTTTTATTAATTAGTGAGATAGTCTTTTTACATTCAATTATATGGTTATATTGGTGTACAAATTGAATAATAAGCTTTTCTTCGTCCCCAGTAAAATTATGACACCGTTTTCTTTCACCAGCACTACTTATATGTAAAGAATTCCATAACTCTTCTCGATCAGTTCACTGATTCGATATTATTTAAATTTTGCTAACGATTTTTTGTGACATTAACCTCTGCTGTCATAATAATAGTGTGAAATTAGAATCTAGAGCGCATCAGGTCTACCAACACTACGTTAACTTATAGTTAAGAAATCCATTGGTTATTATTAACTGAACAACAGAATGAAAGATAACTGGTTTAATATTAAACCAACAGTTACATAACTAGTGGCTTAACTGCAAACTGAGCAACTCAGCCTAAGAGTATCAAAAAGTTCCATAAATCTTTTCAAGCAGTGCCTTTTAGAGAGCCATCTTACTTCAGGGTACCTATTCTGAGTATCTCAACTCAACCAGATCTCACTCAAAAACGCTGTTGCCATCTATTGGATTCATTGCGTAAACATGATATGACGTCATGGATCTCAATCAATTCGTAAATTTATCCCACTACCTCGGTAGGTAGTGGGACCAGAAAAGTTACTAGTGAGAAAATTGACAGATTATTAGTTGTGTGCCATGACATCTTTGTACAAGTGCAGAGATTAATGAAATCGCTTGAACTGACTGTTACCCATTTATTACTTGTGAAATCTTTTGCTGGTCTCTTTGTGTTTTTTGTATTTTGTGTTTTCCTTGTTTTGTGTTGTTTAAAACTCACTTACAAACATTTCCGGGCTATTATATATATATATATAATATTTGTATTTACTGTAGTTTTAAATCTTTTTAAAATAATAATTGTAACAAGTGTTGTAAACTTGAAGTCAGAAAAATCCCTAAAGATCTCACATGCGCGTCTCACTAGTGGTACGTCATCGTTATCTCAAATCTCATGTCAATATATTTAGTTGAGACACTCAGAATAGGGGTCCTTGGTACCTATTCTGAGTGTCTCAACTCAATATATTGAAGTGAGATCTTACTCAAAAACGCTGTTGTTATCTATTGGATTCATTGTGTAAACATGATATGACGTCACGGATCTCAAGCAATTCGTAAATTTATCTCACTACCTCGGTAGGTAGTGAGACCGGAAAAGTTACTAGTGAGAACAATTGACAGATTATTAGTTGTGTGCCATGACATCTTTGTACATGCGTAGAGATTAATGAAATCGCTTGAACTGACAGTTACCCACTTGTTACTTGTGAAATCTTTTGCTGGTCTCTTTGTGTTTTTTGCATTTTGTGTTTTCCTTGTTTAAAACTCACTTACAAACATTTCTGGGCTATCATATATATAATATTTGTATTTGCTGTAGTTTTAAATCTTTTTAAAATAATAATTGTAACAAGCGTCAGTTCAAGTGTTGTAAACTTGAAGTCAGAAAAATCCCTAAAGATCTCACATGCGCGTCTCACTAGTGGTACGTCATCGGTATCTCAAATCTCACGTCAATATATTTAGTTGAGACACTCAGAATAGGGGTCCAGGACCCCTATTCTGAGTGTCTCAACTAAATATATTGACGTGAGATTTGAGATAACGATGACGTACCACTAGTGAGACGCGCATGTGAGATCTTTAGGGATTTTTCTGACTTCAAGTTTACAACACTTGTTACAATTATTATTTTAAAAAGATTTAAAACTACAGTAAACACAAATATTATATATATAATAGCCCGGAAATGTTTGTAAGTGAGTTTTAAACAACACAAAACAAGAAAAACACAAAATACAAAAAACACAAAGAGACCAGCAAAAGATTTCACAAGTAATAAATGGGTAACAGTCATTTCAAGCGATTTCATTAATCTCTGCACTTGTACAAAGATGTCATGGCACACAACTAATAATCTGTCAATTTTCTCACTAGTAACTTTTCTGGTCCCACTACCTACAGAGGTAGTGAGATAAATTTACGAATTGATTGAGATCCATGACGTCATATCATGTTTACGCAATGAATCCAATAGATGGCAACAGCGTTTTTGAGTGAGATCTGGTTGAGTTGAGACACTCAGAATAGGGGTCCTGGGTACCTATTCTGAGTATCTCAACTCAATCAGATCTTACTCAAAAACGCTGTTGCCATCTATTGGATTCATTGCGTAAACATGATATGACGTCATGGATCTCAATCAATTCGTAAATTTATCTCACTACCTCGGTAGGTAGTGGGACCAGAAAAGTTACTAGTGAGAAAATTGACAGATTATTAGTTGTGTGCCATGACATCTTTGTACAAGTGCAGAGATTAATGAAATCGCTTGAACTGACTGTTACCCATTTATTACTTGTGAAATCTTTTGCTGGTCTCTTTGTGTTTTTTGTATTTTGTGTTTTCCTTGTTTTGTGTTGTTTAAAACTCACTTACAAACATTTCCGGGCTATTATATATATAATATTTGTATTTACTGTAGTTTTTAATCTTTTTAAAATAATAATTGTAACAAGTGTTGTAAACTTGAAGTCAGAAAAATCCCTAAAGATCTCACATGCGCATCTCACTAGTGGTACGTCATCGTTATCTCAAATCTCACTTCAATATATTTAGTTGAGACACTCAGAATAGGGGTCCTGGGTACCTATTCTGAGTGTCTCAACTCAATATATTGAAGTGAGATCTCACTTAAAAACGCTGTTGCCATCTATTGGATTCATTGCGTAAACATGATATGACGTCATGGATCTCAATCAATTCGTAAATTTATCTCACTACCTCGGTAGGTAGTGAGATCAGAAAAGTTACTAGTGAGAAAATTGATAGATTATTGGTTGTGTACATGACATCTTTCTACAAGCGCAGAGATTAATGAAATCGCTTGAACTGACTGTTACCCATTTGTTACTTGTGAAATCTTTTGCTGGTCTCTTTGTGTTTTCCTTGTTTTTTGTTGTTTAAAACTCACTTACAAACATTTCCGGGCTATTATATATATAATATTTGTATTTACTGTAGTTTTTAATCTTTTTAAAATAATAATTGTAACAAGTGTTGTAAACTTGAAGTCAGAAAAATCCTTAAAGATCTCACATGCGCGTCTCACTAGTGGTACGTCATTGTTATCTCAAATCTCACTTCAATATATTTAGTTGAGACACTCAGAATAGGGGTCCAGTGTGAAGTAAAAGTCTCACATGGTCTGCATTTTGTTCTACACAAAATTGCTTGAATAGACGCTTACATTTGGCAATAACTTTAATAGCATTGATACACTTTATTACTGTAGTACTTCATTTAGAACAGGCGAGATGTTTTTAGCTACCAAGTTTTCTCTATGAATAACACCAGAATCATTTCTGGATTCTCATTTTCATCAATTTTAAGCAGCCAATTTTCTTGCCCACCATATTAGGAGCATCATCTGCAGCACAAGATGTTATATTTTTCATTGGTATATTATTGACATCTCAGTAGTTTTTTTAGCTTATTATATATATCATTGGAGGTAGTGGTTCTTTCTAATCTTTTATAGAACAATATTTCTTCAGCAAAATGCCCTTTATCAATATATCTTACGTAACTTATCAATACTGCCTTTTCAACAAGTTGTTTTTCAATATCTTCACTCATTTCGTCTATTCTTCTGCTAACAGTATTGTTACTGAGTGGCATAGCTTTTACATCTTTGTCATCTTTTTCAAGAACCGTTTTAACAAATGCTGATATTGACGGTTTTATTAAATTCTCTCCTATAGTATGATTTTTTTTCCAGATTTACCGATGAATAAAGAAATTTGATAACTAGCATCAAGAATACGATTATGAGTTGAAGTATGAGCAGTAAATAGAGACTTTACTGTTGTTCTCTATTCAAAAATTTTCTTTAAAGTTTGAAAGTAATTCAAATCTGAATTAATATGAACACTATGTTTCGCCTTTAAATGCGCCTCAGGACGACCTCGTTTCATTGATTCGTTGGTCAAGCATTGCTGGCATAAAAGACAAAAAGAAAACCGCTCATCGTGGACAGCGGGTATGAACCCACCACTCATTTTACTATGGCCTGAAAGAAATAAATATAAGATCAATTAAAAACTAAAGATTGTGTTAAAATTAATTTAATGTGACATAGAGTAAACGTATAGTAAAATATGCATATTTATTTAAATGTATATAACACATTTACCACACCGCCACCGCAAAATAACATATTTTTTCCATTTGACAAATTTTTCTGGAAAATTATACTTCTAAAATTAAAATAATATCAAATACTCATCAATTATATCTATACAATGTGTATATTTTTTAAATCAACGAGACTTTTACAACAGTTTTTACGTACGCTTATTTCAAATTAACACCAACTGAATGCTGCGAAACACTACAGAAGTTGCGACGGGCCATTTAGATGCAAACAACTGCATTGTTTAGCGAGATTTTAAAGCGTCCGGGGATCCCCGCGGAGCCTGCCATCTGCCGCAGGGAGGTTAACTTGACGACGCCAAAAAAACCCAGTTGATATTTTGGTCTCGTCAAACGAATTTATAATATTTATTGGCCGCAATTATTTAAGAATTTGCTTTTTTCTTTCAATTTTGGCTGACGAGTCCATTTTCGTATTGCCCCCCTTAACAATAAAATTGCCTCCCTGTGGGGCGTGGGCCTCACGTTGGGAAACACTGCCCTAGACACAAAGCTAATTTCTTATCATTTCTAACAGGAAATTACAGCAAATGTAGTAGAAATAAATAATTTTCGTTGAAATAATATATTTTCGTTAAACATATTAATGTACATATGCAACAAAATTTTGTTACAATATGACTAAACAGTCTTTGGTCAATCTGATGATAGTACTATATTTTGAAGTAATTGTAATTTGTTGCCATTTATTATTCACTTCACTATAATCTTTATCAACACTTCGGGTTAGTGTAACGCTTTTCAGGTTGAAATGATCTACTGGAAGCTTGTGGTTCATTGCGTAGTATAGCATACCGTGTCTAGTGTATCGTTGTTATGGACTATCGTTCTTTCGCTCGCGATTGGAACGCCGCGCGCTAATTACTATGGATCCGCAGTGTTTTTTGTGTGGTTATACCGAGAATACCAAAACTTTCAATGATAATTCATTGACGAAATGTTAGGTGTCGTTAAGAATTCGGGTTAAACATCAACTGGGACATGAAAACGTAATGCTTCCAGAAACCGGGGATTTAAGCATTGGCTACCACTCCAGGCCATGCTACAGTAATTTCAATGCTATCAATGTCAGATATAGGGAGACTGAAACATCATGTTCGTAAGTACTTCATTTTGTTGCCATTTATACTGTTTTGTCACGAAGAAAATCGCGTATTAGTTATTATAATATTTGTCAATCGTAGTTGTGGTGGTTTATGGCATTATTTACAAACAATATAATATCTTGAACATAAAAACCTCTAAAAGCTAGTAGTTAATTGTTTTTAGTATCTGAATTGAAAAGTTCCTGTGATATCCGAGTCAATATTTAGCGCTTACTTTGATTCTATTAACATATATTTGAACCTCCAAAAACACAACCTACATCTCCTACGATGACTCTTTTTTAGCTCGCCGTACGTAGTACCGAAGAGGCTAAAGCATTCGGTCGTGTGTCTGTAGCATTCTCGGATCAAAAAATTTCATTAAGAAAAAGTGTTCGTCTCGTCGCCCTGATTCCGAAAATGTATATAACTTATATACTTGGATGTTAGTCGTCGCTCGTAAGACCAAATTTGTGCCCTCTACTCCTCTGAAGGTACCGGAGCGATTCACTCCAAATTTGGTACACATATTATTTGGCATCCCATTTGAATCCGTTCGCAGTTTAAATCCAATCGCCCGTATACTTCCCGAGTTATAGGGCCCCAAAATTTGGACCCCCCCTTAATACTGCCCTTATAAAAATAATTGAAACACTTAAAAATTCTACTAAAAATTCTAAGATATTTTTTGTTTACAAGATTTTTTCATTTTGTTAACCCAAAGCCCGAAAAAAATTATTAAATATTATAATTTTGAATTTCAAAATTTTTTTTTTTTTTTTTTTTTAATATAATCTTAAATTAAATGTAAGACTTTTTATATCTATAACATTTTTTCAATTAGTTAACCAAAAGGCCAAAATTATTAAAAACTGCTCGCATCGCATATATTACTTATAAGGCGAGCTGGACGCATAGGTGCGTTGTACCTAAGCTTGTTTTAATGCAATATTTACTTTCAATGACTTTAAACATTCTACATTAACTGTAGGAGTTCAGGTTTTACGACGGAGCTAAATACATCAAAAGATATATATTTTTTGTATAGACAACTACAGCATACATCACAAGACGATTCGGCACAAGATTTATCAGAACTTGAAGAAGCTCAAGATTCTTCACAAGTTGAACAAACACAAGATGATAACCAGGATGTATGTACCGAAAGCGTTGAAAGTCATTCAAGCAATAATGAACATCGTACATCCCGAACTTGCATATTTTGCAATAAACAATACAAAAGAGTAAAAGGACATTTATATAAACTTAGCTACAGTGCAGACGCTAATTTTTTTGAAAATATATTTTGCTACAAAATTGAATGATTACAATGTACTGAATGAAATCAATATGTACGTATCCAGTAACAGTTCGTTTCCGTACCATAACATTTGTAAAATGAATTATCACGGAAAAAAGATTGCTGAGAGCCACCGAACATCGTGATCATTATAAATCAGCCTTCAAACAATTATGCTTATTCGTTAAAGATTATATCATAGACAAAAGAAATTGCTGCTTTGTCGAGTTCATTGAAGATTTATTTCTAGAATTTCTGTCACAATCCTATGGTAATTGTAGTATTGATAAATCAATGTTTTCTAGTCGACATATTCCACAGCGAATAGTAGGCAAATATAAGAAATATATTAGATTCGAAGCTAAGCCAAATCAACCAAAAATTATCCAACCTTACAAAGTGAGTATTGTACTCAGTATGACCGAGATGAAAGACCGCGATTGTATTCAGCGTGCAACTTTTATGCTGAGGCAAGACATTCGTAACATACAGCTTACCAAATTAGGTAATATTGTTGATTGAAAAATAATAAGATGGGCTACCTAAAGGCCGTTTGACACGATGCACAATTTTGTACATTTTTCTGTTTTAGAATTTTGTACAAAAAAATGTATAGTAGCATACAGTAAAATGACCATCAAAAAATTGTTCATTCTTACATTCTAGCAAAGTTTCCTTCACAATCTGTGCAGCTGCAGATACGCGTAGTTTCTTTGCTGTGTTTGGTTGTTTGACAAATATGATTTGCATTTCATTTTCTTTGTTTATTTTTCTATTGTGTTTTGTGTAATATTACAAAATGTCGTGGTCGCGTAATGATGTTCGGGCATTAATGTCTATCTCATATTTTCTTTTTAGCTATTTTCTTCTTTTTTTCTACGCATGAAACTTTTATTATTGTTGATAACAACAATAATAATTTTAAATTTATGTTATTTAAGTTATTTGCATTCATTTTATGCATTAAAATTTAATCACAAAGCATAAACGTCATTTATTTGGCAGAATTCTCCATCTGTCCTTGGCGTAATACTGTTTGTGCGCATGCGCTATTTCAGAATTTTGTACAAAATTATGAAGCAGTGACATACGGTGTGGCAGGTTAATGTTCAAAATATCACGTGCAAATTTTCTTACAAAATATTGTACAAAATTATGCACCGTGTGAAACGGCCTTTATAGAAATATGAGTAGCGAGTACACGAACGAGAGATGGGTTGCTTACTAAGAAATATTAGACAAATTTCAGTATGTTATAACGCGTAGACGATGATTTTCGGGGATAATTTGTAATATGCGGAATGTACGATACAACAGTAATGTTTATAATCTCTAGCGATGTTTATATAATAATTACTTTTAATTTTTTATTATGTCTAAAATGACAACAATATGTTATGTGGATCAGTGTATGTAACTGGGGTAAAATATAAAGAACTGCAAAGGCACATTTATGTGCCACTCAAAAAGTTTCTGGATTACCACACTTTTATTTTTAATCAGATTCAAATGCTATTTGGTGACTTTTCATAATCTAACGTAATAGGTATTTTCCTACTAGTTCTACTCCTATCTTTTTTCAAGAACCCTTAAGGGGTCTTTCTGGTTTTTTGGGGTTAAGAAAGAAGCTTTTAAATTATTTTTTATATTAAAATCAAAACCATTTATTAGATAGCAGTTTTTTCTATACATTAATATAAACTTTTAGGAATATATTAAAAAATCTCCATTATTCTCTTTGATATTAGCCCTTAAGCGCGTGCTCAAAAATGATCAAAAAAGAAAAAAAATGCGCTCTGCGGTGCCCACGATTGCTCTTCGTTGGTTCACCTAAAACAAAAAAACCAAACGGCATTTGAAAATATATACTTATATCTTCTTCGTCTTCTACGGAAAAGTTTTTAGAGCAAAAATTAAAAAAATTACAGTTCGAAAAATATGTTTAAAAAATTGCTATTTTTCTCAAACTTCAAAATTGGATTTAAGAAAATCTATGCCGTTTCAAGAAGTGATTCTAAAAGACAAAGTTGGTATTCAATTGGAAATCCTAAAAATAATCAGCCTGATCAGTCATATACTTTTTCTGAAATCTTGGGCACTGCCCGAAGAAATCTCACTCTGAGAAAAACGGAGAAAAAGTTTCGCGTTACTATAAGTATACATATATGTATATATATATATATATATATATATATATATGTATATATATATATATATATATATATATATATATATATATATATATATATATATATATATATATCTCGAGCTGGAAATAATATTCTTCAATAAAACCTTCACCAGTATATTCTAGAGAAAAGTGGGATCAATATTATATGAAAATCGAATTTTTGACCTCAAAAAACCAGAAAGACGTCTTAAATATCATAACACCCTCGAAAGGCCAGAGGCATATTTTTGTGCCAGTGTATAAAAATGTATAAGAATATATTTTGATATGAAACAAATATAGTGCAAACTCAATTATATGAAAATTGAAAGTATATTTTATGTTCTTTTATTACATAAAACTAAGCAACAAATTTTTTTGAAGCAAACAATGATAAAACATACAAATTTTGTATCATAATTATATATCTCTGTTTGTGCGTTAAATTAGATTTTAATTAATGTTCTCATCAAATTATATTTATATATATATATATATTTGTGTTTACGTTCGTCCGTTTATTTCAACTGTTTGAGCGCTGAAGCGCGTTGAACACTGTCGCTGCTTGCGAGGTGCAACCCGTAACTCACACCGCGACTCGTATATCGCAGAGCCCGTAGAAACCACTAGTCAACATTTACTTCTAGTAGTTCATTTCAACCTAAAAAGCGTTACACTAACCCGAAGTATTGATAAAGATTATAGTGAAGTGAATAATAATGGCAACAAATTACAATTACTTCAAAATATAGTATTATCATCAGATTGACCAAAGACTGTTTAGTCATATTGAGACAAAATTTTGTTAAAATGTATATTAATATGTTTACCGAAAATATATTATTTCAACTATATTTGCTGTAATTTCCTGTTAGAAATGATAAAAAAATAGCGGTGGCATATATTTGTGTTAGTGGGCTGTCGAGGGGGTATGTACTTGTCGGGCGTTCTAGTGTTAATGTTAAAAAAGAAATATTGTAATATTAAAAGATTATGGCAAGCCTAATGAAATTCAATATTTAACCAGGCCAAATGAAGTTTTATTAAGCATAACAAATATGGCGCATATTTCTACGATTTAAATAAACATTGCATAAATATATCAGCACAAATAAACAAAACATAATAAGTCATATACATGATGCCTCACTGGCTTCTTGAAACAGATAGTTGCTATGAACATTTATAATAAATAAGTTTGTGAAAACAAGGTTACTTAAAACGCTGTCGTGGGAAACAAATGACATTAAATATATAAAAAAATATCTGGAGTGGCCTGCACTCAACTTTCTTTTACACAGTTTTCACTAGATATAGATATATATATATATATATATATATATATATATATATATATATATATATATATATATATATATAGTTTAATATATAATAAACTTTATTATTAAATGGTATAACATACAAATAAATTGAAATTCGGATAACTTGTTTATTGAAATTTATGTCAGAGAATTATTTATAAAAAACATCTGAAAAACATATCAACATATCTTAGTGATCTATGTACAAAATGTAAATATAACAATATTCAATCTAGATCACTACATATATATATATATATATATATATATATATATATATATATATATATATATATATATATATATATATAAATATATATGTATTGAATTTAAACTGCGAGCGGATTCGAATGGGATGCCAAATAATATGTGTAGTAAATTTGGTTCAAATCGCTTCGGTACCTTTAGAGGAGTAAATTTGGTCTTATGAGCGAGCGACTAACACCCAGGTATATAAGTATATATTTTTGGATTCCGGGCGACGCTTTTTGTTAAGGAATTTTTTTTCCGAGAATGCTACAGCCACACAACCGATTGCTTTAGCCCTTTTGTCCTTCCTACGGCGAGCTAAAAATGTCAAGAAATATATATAAGTATACCCAGCTCATAAATAGTAGAAAGTAATACAAAAATATACTTTTAGCTCGCCGTACGTAGTACCGAAGAAGCTAAGCATTCGGTCGTGGGTTTGTAGCATTCTCGGATCAAAAAATGTCTTTAACAAAAAGTGTTTGCCCTGAATCCAAAAATATATACTTATATACCTGGATGTTAGTCGTCGCTCGTAAGACCAAATTGGTGCCGTAGCGATTCACATCAAATTTGGTACACATATTATTTGGAATTCCATTTGATTTCGCTCACAGTTCAAATCCAATCCCCTGTATACTTCCCGAGTTATAGGGCCCCAAAATTTGCCCCCCCCCTTCATTCTGCCCTTATAAAAAAATAATTTAAACACCCAAAAATTCTACTAAAAGTTCTATGATATGTTATATCTACAAGATTTTTTCATATTGTTAACCCAAGGCCCGAAAAAAATTATTAAATATTATAATTTTGAATTTGAAAATATTCCTTAATAATATTTTTTTTATAAAAGTAATTTACAAAAAATTGTAAGATTTTTTTATCTATAATTTTTTTTCAAATTAACTAAAAGGCGTTAATAATTAAAAACCGCTGCTCGCATTGCATATCTTACCTATAAGCTGAACGTATCGGTGCGTTGTACGTCTGTTTATTAAATGTACCAAGCTACACTAGTAATTATTAATAATTACCGGTTACAATAATTATTACAATTTATTATTTATATTTACGCGAATATTATTAATAATGGTACGTTATTATTAATACAATCCTTATTCATTATATCAACTGTAACATATATTATTTTTAATATTGTCTGTAAAATACTGGGTAAATACCTAAGACCTGTAGTGAATGTAGTTTTATTTTTAAGATATGCCTCGATTTTACGAACGCAAGACCAATCGATACTCCTGGTCAGAGAGCGACCTTGAAAAAGCTTTCGATGCAATCCGAAACGAAAAACTAGGAATCCGCAAAGCAGCCGCCAAATTTGGCATTCCCTACACAACACTCCAAGCACGAATCACCGACAATTGGCAGTTAAACAAGAAGAAGCTAGGACGCAAACACATATTCAATGAATCTCAAGAATTCGAAATTGCTAATTTAATCATAGAAATGTCTAAAAAAATCACATTGACTTCCATGAATGTACGCCGACTAGTCTATGAGTACGCTGTTAAAAATAAAGTGGTAAACTCGTTTAATAAAATCAAAAAAGAATGCGGGAAAGAATGGTTGATATCATTTTTAAAACGATATCCAAATATTAAATTTGGTAAATTTGATAATAATAATAAGATTAAAAAATTGAATCGTAATACATTGGATGTGTTTTATGATAAAATTGAAAGTTATAAATTGGAACCTCAAGAAATCTATAATGTTGCAACTTTTGAAATACTTAAGGAGCATAACAAACATTTTTTAAGTTTAAGTACCACTGGTGCTAGTAGTGCTACTAGTGTTTTTAGTGTTACAACCGCAGTTAGTGCTATAGGGCACTATATACCCCCAATGTTTACTAGTAAACGACCCATTAGATCCGATTTGAACGGCCCAATTGGCGCGATTTACCAACAATCCAAATCGGGTTACATTTGCGAAGAACTTTTCCTGGATTGGTTCAAACATTTCGCCAAATTTTCCAAATGCACAGTTGACGCTCCTGTTGTTTTAATAATCGATTACCAAAGTATTACCGCGAATGCCTTTGCTGTTAAATTCTGCCGGGACATGGGCATCGAATTAATATCAGTGCCAGCACACGAAAGCCATAGATTATTACCGCTGGAAATCAGTTTCTTTGTACCACTGCAATTTAATTTCAAAACCGAATTGAATTTCAGACAATTACAAAGTGCTGAGATTTCGGATGAAACATTAATTGAATGTATAAAAGATGCTTACTACAAAGCGGCAACCTTACGAAATGCAATTCAAGGGTTTGCCTTATCGGGTGTGAATCCGATTAATCGCTTCTTAATATTAGAGACAGAGAATAAGTTTGAGCAGAATGCAGGAACTAGTGAGGATTCAGAAGAAATTACGAGTCATAATGGGGGAAGTTTAGCAACTGAAAACAATGCGGATTTGGCCGAAACGTTTTTTGCAGAGAATATTAAAGATTGCAAAATTGAAACGAAGGAGGAAGGGGAAATTGGATTTGAGGAAGTATTTTTACCAGATAGTTAAATTTGAAACTTTATAATATAGTGTATTTATTTACGTAATACAGACATACATAAAATGCAATGTGGTTTGACAATTTGACAAGTATTTTAAGTGTTACTTAAATATTTAAGCTTTGAAATTAATGATATTCTATTTGAATTCTAAACCTATGTCTACTAAGCATATATATTAAATAAATATTTTTACTAAATTATTGTTTTCAATAAATGGTAGAGGTACCTTTTAAAATAATTCCCCTACTGGACGAATCGTTAATTCAGCAACCTGCAACAAACAAATAAAGCAAATTTTAATCCTTAAGGCTGACGTTTACCTAATTTTTATTTCTGTAAAGTTTTATTTTATTTTTAGCAACTGCAAACTTAAGACCAAATATTTCCTGTGCCATTCAGAAGAGCTGAAGCATTCGGTCGTGTATCCATAACATTCTCGGATCAAAACAATGTTTTTAATAAGCATAGGTGCACTAATACCTTCTGTTCGCCATATATTTATGTAGAACACACTTTTATAGCCACTGATGTTTTTAAGGAAGATAACCTAATTATAGCTACATATTTTTGAAGAGATAAAATGATTAAAAAAAAAACAATCATGAAAACGATAGCAATTGTTACAAAATGTATTGTTGCAATCATTCGAACCATCAATCAAACCACACCATTTTAAATTTCAATATTATTATTAATCATTTTTTCTTGTTCTTCGGGTTCACAATCTGTGGAAATGTTATGAATATAATATGTTTTATCAATTTTTGAATATTTTTTTGATATAATTAAACTACTACTAGTATCATAACGATCTGTGCAGTGAGCTGTTCGTAATTCCAATCAATTAAGAATTATTTCTAATTTCTATTCATATATGTAATACGAACTGAAGGCATAATTGCCTACACCTATGCTTGTTTTCATAATTATTATACTTAATACATTCGCTGCGGAATAGCACAGACTAACGGTTCCCGTGAGCGGTATTTGGCGCCAATTGGCGTCATGCGCAGCGAATTTGTAAAAAATATAATACGTTCTTACAACCTTTGGGTCAATTTTTTTTGCATTGTTCGATAGTTTGAAGTATGTTGATTATGCCTTCAAAGCGGGGTTGTGTTAATCCCCTGGCATAGCTAAATAAATGTAAGTTGTAATATATTTAAGTTATCCGGTATATATATGTTGTAATTCATTATTTATCCCGGTTTTCTCGAAACTACATTTTACTTTCTTTTACAGAGTAATAAGTAAGTATTGTAATCATGAAAAATTTCGACCTCGAGATTTCAACGGATATACATGTTTTGACCTTCCCTGAATCGAATGTGACTATTTTCGGAATGACGTCTGTGTGTGTGTGTGTGTGTCTGTATGTGTGTGTGTGTGTGTGTGTCTGTGAACGCTCTAGGGCCAAAACTGTCGAACGAAAAATTATGAAACTTCAAACTTAAGACTTGTATATACCCTAGATGTGCACCTTCTATTTTTGAAAAGAATATTCAAACCGGTAGTGCATGTTTACTCTATACGTTTTTTGTTCTATCTCCAATATCACTGGAACGGCTACACTTACGGCAAAATTAGTTATGTTCATAATGAAGGATATTCATATTTCGCACAACTTTTGTTTGAAAAGTTTCTTTATAAATTGTACCAGTTATGAGATAACTGCTACGAAAAAACTCAAATATCTTATTTACGTTGCCATAGTTATACCTACACTTGTGACAAATTTTATTATTTTAAAATCGGATCAACCATGAGTTACAGCATTTGTTTTTTGTTAATTGAAAACAAACAAAGCATTACATTGACAGTTATCTTTTTGAATTAATATTTAAAATATTGATTTCTTATTAAAATACATTGAATCAGGTAAATTATTGTAGAATCAATTTATATTATATATTTGCTAACATAATTAAATAACAATTTCAGGGTTTTGCTAAACTACGTAAAAGAAAGTCGAGTGCAGGCCACTCCAGATATTTTAAAACTGGACGAACTATTTTCTCTGTAACTACTCGACCGATTTACTTGTTCTTTATTTTAAATGAAAGTAAATACTATTTGTTGGAGCTAATAGAAACAATATGTATACATTTTTATAAATAACTATTATTTATAGGGCTCTAAAGTAAAAGAAACTCGGCCGCCATTTTGTCAAATATTATTTTTTACACCAAATATTGGAATAAGCTCCAGAGAATTCTATACGGATTTAGAATCTAACATTAAAATTGGATTCAGATGATCCGTTAATGAAATACGAGTTCAATGTTTATAAATGTAGAGGTTGCCTCGGGCTCTCTTGTAAAGATGATGCCGATAGGCTTGTGACGTAATGCGTGACCCATTGTAGATAGTCGTATAGAGGATACCTGCGATATAATACGCTTTAGCGCAGACTTTCTGTATAGAATGCGATTGTTGTAATCTAATACACCTATATTTTAAATTGTAGTTTACTTTATTAAGATTTGTATTCAATTTTAAGGCAAATGGTATTTTATAAAACAATTTGACATCACTGATGATCTATTTGAACAAAGCGAATGTTCATTTCATGTGTCTTGCATTATTTACATTTTATTTAATAATACCTATGATATATTTTTTCTATATATGCATCTTTTTACTATAATAATTTGAATATTTTATTTATTTGAGATAATTATGTATTATTTTCCTACATATAAAACAAGATTTGGTACGCGTAGAACGCACCAACGCGCAGAGCACGCCTTTAGGTCAAATATGCGTTGCGAGCAGTGGTTTTTAATTATAATGGCTTTTGGTTAACAATTTGAAAAAATGTTATAGATATAAAAAGTCTTTCATTTTTTTTTAAATCATATAGATATAAAAAAATATTTAGTGCAAATTTCAAAATTCAAAATTATAATATTTAATACAAACAATATGAAAAAATCTTGTATACATATGTAGAATTTTTGAATGTTTCAATTATTTTTATAAAGGCAGTATTAAGGGGGCTCCAAATTTTGGCGCCCTATAACTCGGAAAGTATACGGGCGATTGGATTTAAACTGCGAGCGGATTCAAATGGAATTCCAAATAATATGTGTACCAAATTTGGAGTGAATCGCTCTGGTACCTTCAGAGGAGTAGAGGGCACAAATTTGGTCTTACGAGCGAGTTAGCGATCGAGCGACGACTAACACCCAAGTATATAAGTTATATACATTTTTAGATTCAGGGCGACGAGACACTTTTTCTTAATGACATTTTTTGATTCGAGAATGCTACAGACACACGACCGAATGCTTAAGCTTCTTCAGTATTACGTACGGCGAGCTAAAAACAAGCACTGGCGCTAGCACCTGTGCTACCAGCTCGCCGCCCCGGCGAGCCCGGTCACAACAATAAATACAAAACTAAAAGCGATAGCAATTATTATAGTACAAAATGTACTGTTGTTATGACATTTCATCGGCATTTAATATGAAATTAATAAATTTCTAAGTTAACGTATAAAATTCTAAATCATCGACATTATACTCATATTCATAGACGGTTAGAACTCGTAGAGAGTAGACGTGCTAAAAACAGTGAAGTGCGATTACGATCTTATCTAAACCATCATATAAAATAACAGTGCAATCTTTTGTGAAATAATAAGTGTTAACACCGAAAACACATAATAATAGGAAATCAACCTAATAAAGCGACTCTCTCTTAAATGAGGGAGTCGTTACAATACATTTTAAAAGCCAAATTACTTAACTCTTCAACGTCAAATAACGAACTAACAGACGATGAAATGGAGCAAGACGAAGATCAGGGATGCAGCTCAAAACACCATTATGATAAAAGACCATCATCAGACACAGAATTAAACGACACATGCAAACGCTACCACTATACAGTGCCGACCCAAAACAGATACGACACACTCACACAAAACGAAACCGAACAAGAACAGACCGAAACTCAAGAAACAACAATAAAAATTCCACCGATATATCTGCACGAAGCAGGTCAGTACCAAGAAATTTTAAAAGATCTAAACACTATTCTAAAAAGTAACTTCACAACCGAACAAAAGGGCAAAAATATCACTAAAATTAATACTACAACAATAACCGACTTTAGAAGCCTAACTGCGTATTACAACTCATTAAACGTTAAATTTCATACGTTCTGCCTACCAAATGACAAACTACTCGCAGTTATGATTAGAAACATACCTATTTCACTCACGGAAGAAGAAATCACCACCGAACTAAATAACGAATTCCCCATAAAAAAAATTTCACGCTTATACAATAAAGAAAGAAACCCAATACCTATATGCTCTGTCGAACTAGAGAAAAATGATAATTCGCTAGAAATATTTAACCTAAAACACATCCTAAACGCAATAGTAAAAGTAGAACCCAGAAGGAAAAGCAATGACATACCACAATGCACTAACTGTCAAAGATATGGCCATACAAAAAAATTTTGCAGGCTAGAATCAGTATGCGTAAAATGTGCAGACCCACACCACTACCTCAACTGCGCAAAAAAAAAGAATAGAAACACCAAAATGCGCTAACTGCTCAGAAAACCATACAGCTAACTACAAAGGCTGCTCACACTATCAAAAAATAAAACAAAAAACACAACCAAAAAGCTATGTCAGGACTACAAATACAGACAACGAACAAAGAAACCAAACACCAGTCACCGAAAACAGCCAAACCACACCCAAAAAAAACCCATCCAATATACACTCCCGAACCTTCGCAAATGTGCTCAAAAACATCCCACAAACTACCACATCCACACACACAACATCCCAGATGCCCCAAGAAGAAAATAACAACAGCCTCATACAAACAATAGTTAACTTAATCACAGAATGCTTAAAACCAATAATTGAAAACTTAAAAATTGCAATAACTCAAATGTTATCATCCCTCATACCAAAATGAACAACACAATAAAACAACTGAATCTATTAAACTGGAACGCGGATGGGTTAAACGAAAAACGAGCAACCTTTATTGATTTCATCAAACGAAAGAATATAGATATAGCTTGTATAACTGAAACCCACCTTATACCAAGTCAACACCTTAGAATTCCGGGATATAAATGCTACCGCAATGACAGAGATACACCATTTGCTTCAGGAGGGGTAGCAATAATAATTAAAAACTCAATTAAGCATCACGAATTACAAACACCAACCCTAGAAAATCTAGAAGCAGTAAGCATAGAACTAAATTTCAATAACAACGAAAGAGCGCACATAATTTCAGCATACCAAAGACCAAATTTACGTATGAAAAAAAAAAAAAAGATTTGCAATTAATATTTCTCACCAACATTCCAACAATACTGCTAGGAGACCTAAATTCCAAAAGAACAGAATGGGGATGCAAAGCAAACAATCCAAACGGTAAAATCCTCCAAGAAGCTATATCCGACCTAGCAATACATATTTTACCTCCCGACGAACCAACCCACTACCCATACCGTCCAGACCACAGACCAGATCCTTCACTTCGAGGAAGTTTTCACATCTAGTACAACAACTGAAAATGAAGTAACAAATTACAACCAGGAAAACAACAACATAGAAAATACAAAACCAGTAACAGCAGAAGAACTAAAAAGCTATATAAAAGAATTAAAAATAAAAAAAAGTCCAGGTCATGATATGATATGACCTAACATTATACTAAAACATCTACCCAGAAAAGCCTTTGCATTCCTGTGCACAATCTACAACTCTTGCTTAAACATCAGTTATTTTCCACAAACATGGAAACACGCAAACATAATAATATTCCACAAGCCAGGCAAAGACAAGAAACTGATAACTAGCTATAGACCGATAAGTCTGTTACCCACATTCTCAAAACTACTAGAAAGAGTATTGCTGACCAGACTCCAAAAACATTTAGAAGCCAACCACATCATCCCAATTCATCAGTTTGGTTTTCGCCAAAACTACTCCACATTACATCAAGTACTTCGCATCACAGAACTCATTCACAAAGGTTTCGAAAACAAAGAATACACAGTAATATTATTACTTGATCTTGCACAGGCCCTCGATAAGGTATGGCATCAAGGATTACTAAAAAAAATTCAAGACACCAACCCACCGCACTATTTAACACGCATACTATCATCATTCCTGACGAACAGGACCTTCAACATCAAAATAAACAATGTAAATTCAACAACAAAAGACATACATTCAGGAGTGCCACAAGGATCAATCCTGGGACCATACCTATTCAACATATACATGCGCGACATCCCAAGCCCAGAAAACGTATCGCTCGCCATGTATGCAGACGATACGGCATTAATAGCACAAGACAAAAACCTAGACATAGCAATGGAAGACATTCAAAAAGCGACAGATGAAATAATTGAGTGGTTAGACCAATGGAAATTATCTTTAAACACCCAGAAAAGCGAAGCTAAAATATTCACACTGAAAAAGTATGATAGTCCACAAAAAATAAAAATCAAAGATAAAGAAGTCATTTGGACACCAAAGAACGCAGCCATCAAATACCTAGGTATACAACTAGATACCAAATTAAACTGGAGAAAACACATCGAAAAAAAAAATTACAAGAAACCAACTTACGGCTCCGGCTTCTCTACCCCCTCATAAATAAGAAATCTTCACTCAGAGTCAATTGTTCGCTACTGTTATACAAATCCATATTTCGCCCCATCATTACTTATGGATGCCCCATATGGGGAAACGCCTCACCAACATTAATTGAAAAAAATCAAAAATTTCAAAACAAATTCCTCCGCATAGCCTTTAGATCATCATGGTTCATCAGAAACTCCCAACTCCACAAAGAAGCAGCGATTCCCACTATTAAAAAATATATAAAAAAATTGGCGAAAATTTTCTTCCAAAACATATCGAAGTGTCCTGGAACCGCAGACTATACACTCGGCACAAGACGACCTAATAGAAGACTAAAAAAACTCCTTCCACATGAGGTTTTCCTCAATACAACCGACGACGAAGACTAACGAAACAGACGATCCTCAAAAGAATAAACTAGTTACGGGGAGGAAGTCCCAAAAAATGCATAGAAACAGTTACTAACATTTACCTTAAAAATACTATGAATAACATGAAATATGTTGAACTAGTAAACAAATAAAAAAAAATTAAAATATATATATATATATATATATATATATAATTTAAAATATATATATATATATATATATATATATATATATATATATATATATATATATATATATATATATATATATATACACTCATATTGCCCATTGAACCAATCTAACCAATTATGATCCCGAGATTTATTTATTCCTGTACCATAACGGTCATAATTTCCATAACCCCACTTTTAAAATTGCACACATGGGTAACGTTAATGTAAAGCAAAAATAACAGTATGCTGACACAGGAAAGTGACAGCACCTTCAGTGAGGTTACTAACCGCTATGTACGTCATAGCAGTAGTATTGCACATTGTTATGTCAGCAGTTTGACAGACAGATATAAGAACCCTATGTGGACAACAATGGCAGTTGTTCCACCGGGCTGTATCACCAAGTAGTAAGTTACTATCTATAAATATAACTTATTTATTGTTACGCAGAACTAGTCCATTGTCTACCCCCCTCTCATCCCTTACCCTACACGTCTATTTGGCAAGAACCCAAGGAAATCATCCAAGGATTGACCACGCGGGTCAACCCCTTACATTGGTGGCAGCGGTCTACGGATTTTCTTACGGTGCCGAATAAAGATCAGCCAGTTATCCGGGCTGATCGCGACTGGGTAAGAAACAGCAAACAAGATGGAAGGCGCAGGAGATCGAAAACCAGGAGAGACCGGAGAGGGTACTACGATACCAGGATGTCCAAAAATGTCATTCGGCATGGTAGCCAATACGGTGGAGCAATTCACAGGAAAAGATGCGAGACAGTATTTTGAAAAATTGGAGTTCCGTGCAAAATTAGAAGGATGGACGGAACAACAGACTACTTCCATATTATTATTGCGGCTAGGAGGAGAGGCATACGAGTTTGTAATTCAGCGACCAGATCTACAGGCTGAGAACACAAAATATAATGAGATCAAGAAGGCATTACTATTAAGATTTGAACCACAAAGAGTACCAGGCGAAATCTATCGGCTAGTAGCGCAACGCACACAAGCGGGAGACGAATCAATGCAAGAGTTTGCAAGCAAATTACGAAGATATAAAACGGAGCTTCATAGGGACCTAAGGACGCATATAGCGGAACCAAACAGCAGAGCACCAGAAACAGTGTCAGCAAACCTGATACTGGAACAATTTAAATCAGGTTTGCGTCCGCAAATCAAACGATACACGAGGGTACTAATGGAAGTGTCAGTAAACTTGACTTTCGAGGGGGCCGTAACAATTGCGGAAAGAGAAGAACGAGCGCTCCAAATAGAAGGGAGGGACGAAATTGAAATCGGTGCAGTAAAAAGAACAATATCAGGCACAAACGCACCAGTAGCAAAACAATACAACCAGGGAAGAAAAGAAGTAAAATGTTTTAAATGCGGAAAATCGGGCCATATACAAAAAAATTGTCGAGAAAATCAAAATTGTTATCGATGCGGAAATCCAGGGCATATAGCAGTGGGTTGTCGATCCAGACCTACAGATGATAACAGAAATCCATACCAAGGACAAGGAAATGCGTATCAGAGAGGTCAAGGAAACTGGCGAAATTTAAACGCCTAAGGCCTCTCGTCCAAATAATGCCACGGGGGGCCAACAATATCGAATATCAGAGGAAGATTACAGTACCAAACATCAGCAGAATGCAAAATACCGAAATTGCTATTCTCGTGATCATGGAAATAAACAAAAAACCAGTAAAATTATTAATTGATACAAGATCAGCGATTTCGCTAGTAAAAGAAAAACACACAGAACAACAGAGAGTAGTCCAGAGAAATATAGGTAAATTAACATCCATATCTGGTGGAGAATTGGCATACAAAGGAACATCCAGGATATATTTCCAAAGGTACAAGGACGTTTTTCCATTTGACTGCGTTATCTGTCAAAATGACCTGGCACTAGAAGCAGACGGATTAATTGGTCGTGATTTCTTAAAACATTACAGGGCAAAAATAATCTATCAAACAAATTGCATCACCTTCAAAAACACGACAATAAAACTTTTTGCTGATCACAGCATACATTCCTAACACACGGACGAGAAACGCAGCGCAAACAAGGTCATCGCAGAAACCGCAACGCAGACAGAAAACATTTCAAACATTGAGTCAGGTCAAGAATTTCAAGAGGAAATATCAGTATCAGCAGAAAACAAGGTCTCCACAGAAACAGCAACGCAGACAGAAAATATTTCCAACAGTGAGACAGGACAAGAATCTCATAAGGAAATAGCAGTACTAGCAGAAAACAAGGTCAGAATAAAAGAAGAAATAAAAATTCCGCCGAGGAGTGAATATATATGCCACGCTACGCAAACACTTTGCAAACCAGGGAAAGAATTATTAATCGAACCGGAAGAAACAAATATTTACGGCCTGATGACCGCCCGTGCATTGACAAAAAGCGAGAGAGTAATACCGATCCGATTAATAAACATAGCAAACACCACAGTAACAATTCCAAAAAGAACTGTGATAGGACGGGCAGAAATTTTCAAAAGCCAAGCAGAGGAAAAAATAAATCAAATTGAAACAAAACCTACAGAATTCGTGGACATAAAATTAAGAGAAATGGAGGCCGAAGAAGTAACATGTCTAGCAAATCTAATAGAAATAATTAAAGGAAATAACCTAGAAACAGTACCAAGACGACAGGAGGAAATAGAAATAAGAAAAATGGAATTAAAACGTATTAAAGAAAGAATAATTAAGGTTGCAGACGAAGAATACAGAAATACAGCAAGACGGGAAGTATCAGAAAACCAACAAATCGATCGAGTATATAATATATGTAATTGCAACTGGACTAGACCGACGAAGAGCGAAGAAACGATCAACATGGGGATGCAATGGGACAGCATGCGAGAGAACGAATCACAAACTAGAAGACCATTTTGATTTAGGACATCTTGAAGACGACATAAGAAACCAAATTATAAACATACTAGTAGAGTACAAAGACATATTTCTACTGAAAGGAGCAAAACTAGGTTGCACGCATCGAGTGAAACACAAGATAATAATGGAAGAGGTACCACCAATCGCGAAAACGGCATACAGGGTCCCATTCAGCCAAAAGGAACTATTGAAGAAGGAGTTGGCAAAAATGTTAGATGAAGATGTAATTGAGGCATCGGATTCTCCATGGTCATCACCGGTAGTTATCATACCAAAAAAATCGGAGAATGGAGAAAATAAAATAAGAGTGTGCATAGACTTCAGGGGGTTAAATGAGGTAACAAAGAAAGATCACTTTCCAGTTGCAAACATGCAAGAGACGCTCGACCAGTTAGGCAATGCAAATTTATTTACAACACTGGATTTAGCATCCGGGTACTGGCAAGTAGAATTAGAAGAGGAAGACAAAGAAAAAATAGCATTCACAACCGGGGGACAGCATTACCAATTTACGAAAATGGCGTTCGGATTAGCAAACGCACCCAGCACATTTCAGAGGCTAATGAATAGTGTACTGGCAGGATTAACAGGCGAAAGATGTTTAGTGTACTTGGATGATGTCATTATATTCAACGGAGAAGGTGCAGCAGATCATCTGACCAGACTAACAAAAGTTTTCGACCAACTACGGAAGGCAAATCTAAAATTGCAACCAAGCAAATGTAAATTCTTAAGAACAGAGACAAAATATTTAGGTCATGTGATAAGCAGATACGGAATTAAGCCAGATCCAGAGAAAATCACGACAATAAAAAAATATCCTGCCCCAAAATCTGTAAAACAAATAAGGGCATTTCTAGGGCTAGTGGGCTTCTATCGAAGATTCATAACAAGGTTCGCAAAAACAGCAATTCCTTTAACACAACTAACAAAGAAAGACGAAGAATTTACCTGGACAAAAGAATGCCAAGAAGCGTTCGAGACGTTGCGGGAAGCGCTGTGTACAGAGTCGTTACTGGCGCACCCGGACTTCAACAAAGAATTCATCCTGTCAACAGATGCAAGTGGGTCAGCGGCCAGTGCCATTCTGAGCCAGAAACAAAACGGTTTTGAGAGACCAATCGCATTTGCCAGCAGGCAATTGAACAAAGCAGAGATGAACTATGACACGTCAGAAAGGGAGTGTTTAGCCATAATTTGGGGAGTGAAGCATTACCGATGCTATCTGTACGGCCGAAAATTCACCATAATCACCGATCACAAACCATTAAAGTGGTTAATGTCCCTAAAAGATCCAAATTCGCGTCTGATGAGATGGGCTCTACTACAGAGCGAATTCGAATACGAGGTCCTACACAAACCAGGAAAGAAACATATTAATGCAGATGTGCTATCACGAATACCTATCAATACAGTATCAAATACAGATAGCGTATATCTGCCGATCTGGGACAGAGAAAAAATTCGAAACTTACAAGAAAGTGACGAGGAAATCAGAAAACTCACGTCAAAGGAAGGAAATTTTCAGGACGAAGAAGGATTAAGATTCAAAGAGAAGACAGGGAAAGAGAGAAACCATAAACTTGTGGTCCCCACGTTCCAAGTGATACACGATTATCACAACTTGCCGTATGCAGGTCACCAAGCACACGAAAAAACGCTGAAGAGAATAAAAGACAAATTTTGGTGGAAAAATATGAACAGCGAAATAAAAGAATATTGCGATAAATGTCAGTCATGCAATGAGAGAAAGACACCATCAAATCTAAAACCAGCTCCATTGCAAGTATTTCAAGAAATAACAGCGCCTTTTCAAAGGACATCCATGGATATTGTGGGACCTCTAGTCACATCAAGGAAAGGAAATAAGTACATCCTGACTTTCCAAGACCATTTTTCTAAATATCCAGAGGCATTTGCTATCCCAGACCAAACAGCAGAAACCGTCGCAAGGATATTCGCACAGAATATAGTCGCCAGACACGGAGCACCAAGGCAACTTCTGACAGATCAAGGGAAAAATTTTATCTCAAGTACGATGAAAGAAGTGTGCAAGTTATTCGGAATTGAGAAAGTGCAGACAACTGCATACCGGCCGCAGACAAATGGAGTTATCGAAAGAAGCCATAGAGTATTTAAGGATATGTTATCACATTTTATAAGCCGAGACCAAACCGACTGGGACGAATGGTTACCTTATGTATTGATGGCATATAGATCGGCGGTACACAACTCAACAGGAGAAACTCCATTCTATATCATGCATGGCAGGGACATGGAGCTGCCATATGATGACATATCCCGACCAAGAACTCTGAGATACAACTATGATGATAACTACGCAGCGGAATTAAAGGAAAGGTTACGAATCACGTTTGAAGTAGTAAAATGAAACCTGAGAGAAACTACGGAACAACGAAACAAACAATTTAATAAAAATGCTGCGCTAACAGTTTATGAAATAGGAGACAAGGTATACTTTCATGACCCAACAAAATTACAACTAGCCGGAACGTCAAAGAAGTTAATTAAACCATGGACAGGGCCGTACTGGATTAAAAAAAAAATGAGTGCAGTGAATTACAAAATTGTTGGAGAAACACGACAAAAAGAAATAGTAGTGCATGTAAACAGGCTAAAACCATACAAAGCATATGTCGAGAAAGCGCAAGAAGAGGAAGAAGAAGTAGAAGTGGAAAACCAAATTCAGGTCGAAAATAGAAGATTGCCAACCACCATAGAATTAGAGGCAATGCGTACGCAGGTAGAAGAAGAAGAAAATGAATCACTCACTTCACAACACAACCCTTACCCTAGAATCCATACCCGAAGTAGAGGACCTGTCGCAGAGCAACCCTGGATGTGCTCACCTTCCAGCCGGCAACAAACTTGACAAAGTGTTCGTAAGAAAGAATGCTCCACCACAGTGTTGGGTAGAGTAAGATATTTAGGATAAAAATATATGTATAAAATATTGTAAAGGGTTCGTATATAGTCCAGCAAAACTGTATCACGAAGTATGGTAAATTGTGCTCCCAAGGGTAGCAAATTTTTAAAGGGGGGAGATATGTAAAGCAAAAATAACAGTATGCTGACACAGGAAAGTGACAGCACCTTCAGTGAGGTTACTAACCGCTATGTACGTCATAGCAGTAGTATTGCACATTGTTATGTCAGCAGTTTGACAGACTATATAAGAACCCTATGTGGACAACAATGGCAGTTGTTCCACCGGGCTGTATCACCAAGTAGTAAGTTTCTATCTATAAATATAACCACTTATTTATTGTTACGCAGAACTAGTCCATTGTCTACCCCCCTCTCATCCCTTACCCTACACGTCTATTTGGCAAGAACCCAAGGAAATCATCCAAGGATTGACCACGCGGGTCAACCCCTTACATTAATATCGTTCGTTTCGTGATTAGCCAAGGATATTGATAATTATTTGATGAACATTTCCTAATACTATTAATTAAAACACAGAAGCAAATGGTTTATACATTGGAAAATATAACCAAACAAATTACTGTCACATTGACATAACTTCTTCATTTCACTAACAGATGCGTACCACGTGCAAGATGACCTGAATCTCAATCAATTTGAAAGTTACTTTTGTATTAAGGGGACCGAATTCGTATGATTTAAAGGGACTAGAAAGTTGTCATAAATTACACTAGTTTTCAATTTTATATACGTATATGCATAGTATTACTGGATGTTGTTTATAGTAATCCAGCTTAATTTTGAAACAACGCAACGGATTATATCTTTCTTATATTTGTTTAAACTATTGTACTCGTTTCAGCACTTTTTATAATTCTAGAAGCACATTAATTGCTAGTACAGTACAATGGGTGGGAATATGGCATATAAATAAGTATAGTTTTGATGAAAATGGTAATATTTAGATTATATAGTTACACACTGAAAAAAAAAAATGTCTTGTGCTCTCAACTAGATCGTATAGTTGCAGTAAATCTAGTTGTATTAACCACAACAAGATATCTGTGTGCCGCATCCATTCAACCTCAACCAGAACAGTCTAGTTGCACCAACCAGATATATAGTTGAACGAAAATTCACTATAAAATCCAGATTTCTGGTTGCTACAAACAGTTTTTTCTTTCAGTGCAGTGCCTGAGAATTGAAATTATTCAATATATTGTATTTCTTTCTTGTGTTTGTTTGGGTGATTATATTCGTTCAATTTTAGCGCTCTTTCGATTAAAACAAGCATTTTCCATTCAATGGTTAAATGTTCTGAGCTGAACTAATATCACGTACATACAAATTCCGTTTTTTTTTTAAATAATGCTGAATTAAACAAAACTGGTTTATTGGTTCAGTTTCGAGAGGAAAGAGAGGAAACAAGAGTTTAGTACAAGATTATGTTTATATATTTGAATGGAACATATAATTGAAGATCAGTTCAGTTTGCATCAACTCGTAGCTGATCTGAGCGTTGAATGGTAAATACCTAACAAGAATATGCATTGCTAGTAATAGTGGGGGGTAGTAGTTTGGAAGAAACAGATTTTAAAAATAATTACCCCGAATTTGCGAAATATATAGATACATGATGTCCATAAAAAAAAGCACAAACAAGAAGTAATTATAAAAAACCATCAATTATTAACACTGCAATCATATTTTTTAATTATATTGCAACTTATTCATGAAATAATTAAGTGTAAAATACACATTATGTAGCATATGACACATATTTATCGTGTAAATTTTTAATGGTTCCCAAAACAAATATACCAAAAAAAAAATAACTAGACAATACACGGCCTTCACTTAATAATTTCTATATTATCATTGTTTTAAAATTGATTTAAATTCTGGTAATTTACAAAAAAATAAAAACTGAGTGTAACCTAAGTAATTTATATTTAATGTATAATTTATTTAAATATATATATATATATATATATATATATATATATATATATATATATATATATATATATATATTCACAGGTAACGCAATCAAATGTTGGACATGTTCATCTGATTTGGGCCCTCATTGTTCCGACCCTTTCAATCATACCACCAATCACCAGCATTTAATTTACACCACACACTTACCGATTGCAGTACTCAATCCAGTCCCCATTACACCCTATACCGAACGAAGAGCGTTTGCAAGAAATTGGTTCAAACAAATAAGTATATCCAAGTTCTCAATTTTAAATATAGAATTTCGATTATTCGCGGCACTTAGGTGCACCCTTATATCAGATATGCCGTTAGATCAAATGTTAGTTAGCTCTAACATACCGTTAGATAAAACCAAATGTGTCGTTCAAATTTGTAATACTTCTAGAACGTGTGTGACGTTAAAATAAGTGGCGTAAAATCGAAATTTTACTACAATCATTAATATAATAACCCAGAAATGTATGTATGTATGTATGTATGTATATATGTATGTATATATGTGTAGAACGCTTTTTTTGTAAAAATGCAGATTGGCATAGACGGGGATCGAACTCACGACCTCCAGGGTTAAAGGCATGACACTTAGCCACTGCACTATGGCGACTGTTAATAATGTTATAAAAAATAATCAAATAGTTTATACTGAAATAAAACAATCACTACGATTCTGAAGTTCAGTCTGCTTTGAAATAGACAAAAACGAATCAAACGTCAGAATGAAATGTCAAAAAAGTGTTTGTGATAAATCTTCAATTCATTTGATGATTTGAAGTTTATTTAGTTGTGTACTTTACACAGAGTGGCATCTGCTATATTAAATTGATATTGAATGTCAATGAGAAATATAAATAATTGATAATTAATAAAATTAAGTTTTATTTATTCTAATTTGAAGTTTGTGAGTCGCTACTAAGCATTTATGTTAAAATGACCGACCAAAGAACAAATATAAATAAAAGTGCTACCACGTGAGCGTCAAAAACAGTATTACAACGTACGAGTTACGGAAAAATTGTTTGAAGTTTAATCTTAAGCTTAAGGGGAGTAGCATGTTATAATTTCAATTTTTAAGTATATAATATGAAATAAGTGCATATTATTGCCTAATTAGCATATATTTTTAGTAAATACGTGTTTCCGTACATTTATTTTAATTCATAGTTAATTTTTCACTTCAAAATGTCCAAGAAGCAGTGATTTGAAAATATGAGTTGCGGTAAGATTCTATAGTTCGTCAAATTATAATAACTGCAAGGAAGTAAATTTATAATATATTATAATTTATATACTGATTATTAGAGAAATAAAATCTTGAAGAGATGATTCAAACATATTTAGAAACATGATTGGTTGACAGTTTTATTCTTTTATTTTTGTTGGCACAATCCATTGAATTTTAGCATATAACTAATTATCACTTTTAAAACTGCCGTTGTGACACTGCAATTTAATACTGCAAAATTCAGAATCTAGCCTGATTATTTAATTCAAAAACAATAATGAATCAAATGTCTAATCATTAAAAATGTTGTGTAAAAAGGATTTGTAATACATATTATTTGAATAATCGATTCAAATAATAAACAGCAATCGTAAGTAAATTTATAATCCTGTTTTTTATATACAATCATGGAAACTGTCTAAATGATACAACATTTATTGCCAGTTGCACCATACAAGGTTAAAATCAATGTTAAACAAAATTTTGTTTAAATTTATCGGATGTTACACAGTGCATGATAAGCGATCGATTAGTTAATCTCAGCATAGTGATCTAAGAACAAAATAGCGTTCAAAAAAAGGACTCGATTTTTTCTTTATTATTATTTGCGATGTGGAAATTTGTATTACTATTATAGTCAAACGATACAAAATGAAGAAAAACCGGGTAATTACTATTAAATTACATGAAAATTCGCCATCAGTCAAAACTGACCTATGTTCTGTATACCATATGGACACATGGTGCCCACGGGTGACCCTAGTTCTTATATAATTTTATAAAAACTGAGTAATCACATACTTGCATGCCTAGCAACGACATATATTTATAAATTTCTGACATATTAAAATTTATATAAATAATTTCGTAAAACGTACCGACTAGAACCATACAATCTCTACAATATGGCATAATTAGCTCGCCGTACGAATTTAAAGCTAAAGCATTGGGTCGTGTGTCTGTAGCATTCTCGGATCAAAAAATTTCACTAACCAAAAGTGTTTGTCTCGTCGCTCTGAATCCTAAAATATATATAACTAGATGTTAGTCGCTCGCTCGTTAGACCAAATTTGTGCCCTCTACTCCTCTGAAGGTACCGGAGCGATTCACACCAAATTTTGTACACATATTATTTGCCATTCCATTTGAATTCACTCGCAGTTTTAATCCAATCGCCCGTATACTTCCTGAGTTATAAGGCTTTAAAATTTAGGAGCCCCCTTAATACTACCCTTATAAAAATAATTAAAACACTTGAAAATTCTACTATAAATTCTAAGATATTTTATGTCTACAAGATTTTTTCATATTGTTAACTCAAAGCCCGAAAAAAAATATTGATTATAATTTTGAATTTTAAAATATGCACTAAAATTTAATTTTTATCAATATAATCAACAAAAAATTGTAAGACTTTTTATATCTATTACTCTTTTTTTTCAAATTGTTAACTAAAAGGCCATAATAATTAAAAACCACTCGCAACGCATATACCTAAAGGCGAGCTCTACGCATTGGTGCGTTTTACGCTTACCAAATCTTGTTTTATGATATACTAGCTACGTAACATAATTCTAATTATTCACGTCTTTTTCGTAAATATTTTGATAATATTTATATATTCTATATGGATTTATTAATTTATTATAACCTAATTGGTAACTTATTAGCTTCAAGCGGCAGTATCTGATACATATGAAATTCAGGAATTTACTAGCAATGAAATATCTTGGTAGGTGGATTGCAAAAAACATTCCCCGAAATTGGCACACATACATATGAAGAAAGTGAATTACATAATACCTCATTATTACCATCGTGGCCAACAATTATCGTATAGTGGACTTGTAGAACCGTCATTAAAATTAAATAATCAAATAAAAATAATTGAAAAAGTATTTTAACAATCACGAAAACGGAACTATAAGAAAATAAGCTAATATTGTTGCATAAAGTGGCACATATAATTTATAAGCGTTTTCCAACAGTAAAAATAGAAATAATTCATACTTTTGTAAAACAACGAATATTTATTCGTTTTAATTATTTGAATGCTGTAGAAGAAAGTAAACAATTGGATAAAAAGTAATAATAGATCATTAGTAATTATGAAAATAGTGCAATAATGGAGCGATTTGCCTATGTACTATGCACCAACGTTGGGTCACGCGACGCGTCATAATTCCGCCAGCCAATCGCTTAACAATTGTTAGCCTGAGACAACCTCTACAACTATAAACATTGATACGAGTCCGCCCTTTTAGTGGTGACCTAGACATATTCTCCGCGTTATCTAGGATAATTTCATATATTATACGAACAAAAAAATTAAAGCAGCTAGCAATAAAATGAACTAAACCCCTGAGAAAAAAAAATTCATATAAACATGCTTTTTTTGCCAAAGATTGTAAGCACCCCCTTAAACAGCTCTTTTAACTTACTTGTACATGGGGTGGAGTGGTCAATACATAATGTACTCCATTAGCAACATCATCCGGTAGTAGACGACTCATTTTTTTGACTGCCTCCTGGTTATCATCCGGAAAGCCGTCGTGGAACTCGGTCTCAACGATACCTGGACTCAAGCTAGTAATTTTAATTTTTGATCCTGCATGCCGCAAATCCTGGCGTAACGTTTCAGCCAGGGCCGTAACTGCGAATTTCGACGCTGGGTATACATTCAAAACCGGCATAGACATTGGCGTCACATAGTGGCCAGCTACACTGTTGATATGAATGATTTGACCATCGATTTCAGCTTCTTGCATTGATTTGATTGCCTCACGCGTACAAATACAAAGTCCTATGACGTTTACATCGAATATGTTTTTCCATTCTTCAACATCGCCATCTTGAATTTGAAATTACTTGTATTAGAGCCGGTATTACAAATAATTTCATCCACCATTTAAATATTAAATGACAACAGTGTTATTTTTCCATAAATATTGTTTATCTTAACGAAGGAATCAATTGTTTATAATACCGGCCCTTATGACCCAGATGTATGTGTTTGTGTGAATGTATGTGTAGAAGGTTACTACCATTGGCGGGGCCAGGTATTTTCGGAATGACGTATATCTGATTGTGTGTCTGTGAACGCGCTAGAGCCAAAACTGTCTAACGTAAAATTGTGAAACCTCAATCTTAAGACTTGTATGGTCTAGATGTGTGCGTCCTATTTTTGAAAAGAATATTCAAACCCGAAGTGTATGTTTTCTCTATGCATTTTTGTTCTATCTCCAATATCACCAGAACGGCTACACTTACGGCAAAAATAGTTATGTTCATAATGAAAGATATTTCGCACAACTTTTGTTTGAAAAGTTTCTTTAGGGAATATACCAGTTACGAGAAAATTGCTGCGGAAAATCTTATATTTCTTATTTATGCTGCTAGAGATACGCACGTATGAGGATTATATTTAATAAATCGTAAATCGACATAAATAATTTAAAATCATTTGTCATCGGTTCTCACAAATAGATCGATTCGACTGAGAACGTATTTCGTATTTTATATTGAAAAAGCAGTATTTGATAACGTAATAAAATAATAAGCTAAATGGTACAATTTCAGAGTATTACAGTAGAATATTATAGTTTGTTCGGGATATATATTTCTAGTGAAAACTACATATATTATTTCTGCGACAGCAACGAAGATAGAAAGCTGCTGCTTTTAGGGATTGATATGTCTGTTGTCTACTAATATTTGTTTAATTGTTTTAACAAAATCTGTGTTTATTTTGCCAAGCGGATCTGCGTCTGTTTTATTGGCATTCTAAATATAGCAGTAATTTACGAAAATTGATTTACTTAAACTGAATAATTAGTTAAAAGAATAATCAAGTACCAATTAACGTGGTTGGCCGAGTGAGACCTGCATTGTTTATCATAATACTGACGGCTCCCACATTGGTTTTGATCCAGTCAAACGCCTCCAGGATGGCCTCCTCGCTACTGACGTCACATTTCAATGGATGCAATTTCGCTGGAAGGTCTGCCAACTCGTTGCTCAGCTCTTCCATGCGATCCAGACGACGGGCCAATCCTACTACCTAATAAATTATATTAATTATTAAATACTTCTAAATATGATGAAGAACTTCTAAATATACTTATCAGAAACTGCACTCTGTTATTTAATAACTATTTATGTAACCAGTTAGGAAATGTCTCATTTTGTGTATTAGGTTTCTAAAAACCCCTACACTGAATACACATGAAGCCAACGGTAATATATTTACGAATATTTTTTTTATATTTCTGAGTATCTTATACATGAAATCTAAACATTGAGGTAATAGAATTGGATAATCGATACATTCTATAATAATCAGGAAATACAGGGGAACAGGGGTGAGCTGCAATGAGCTCGGTTGGTTCGCACGAGCCCATTGCTAAAATATATCGGGTTCGGCGTGAACATTGTTAAATATCTTAATATGAATAATAATACAACTATAAAGCCTTTTTCTGAGAATTTGCTCAGAGCTGAGCAGGAATACAAATCAAAAGAAATTCAAAATGGCATTAATTAATTTAGGGATTTAAATCAATTTAATTGAAACCGATTTAATAATAAGGACATGACATTGCTATTGAATTCATTTGACAAAAATGAATAGAATTTATAAATTAATCAAAGCCTTCAAAATAGTTTCAAACCCTTATAATTTATTAAAATTAATTAAAATGATTGGTTTTAATTTTAATACAGAATTACATACAAGTTTTATAATTGTCAAAAGGTGACAATCCCTTTTGAATTATAACAGATTTGTAATTGGTAAATAGGCTTTAATTCTTTTTAGCTCGCCATACGAAGTACCGAAGAAGCTAAAGTATTCAGTCGTGTGTCTGTAACATTCTCGGATCAAAAAATTTAATTAACAAAAAGTGTTTGTCTCGTCGCCCTGAATCCAAAAATATATATGACATATACTTGGATGTTAGTCGTCGCTCGTACGTAAGACCAAATTTGTGCCAACTACTCCCTGAAGCTACCGGAGCGATTCACAGCAAATTTGGTACACATATTATTCGGCATCCCGTTTGAATCCGCTCGCAGTTTAAATCCAATCGCCCGTATACTTCCGAGTTATAGGCCCCCAAATTTTGGAGCCCCCCTTAATACTGCCCTTATATAAATAATTAAAGCACTCAAAAATTTTAACATATTTTATTTCTATAAGATTTTTTCATATTGTTAACCCAAAAAAATTGAATATAAATTTGAATTTTAAAATATGCATTAAAAAAAATATTTTATCAATATAATCTACAAAAAATTCTAAGCCTTTTTATATCCATAACATTTTTCAAATTGTTTACCAAAAGGCCATAATAATTAAAAATCACTGCTCGCAACGAATATCTTACCGAAAGGCAAGCTCTGCGCGTTGGTGCGTTTTACGCGTACCAAATCTTGCTTTTAAGTTGAATTGTGAATTATCAATTCAATTCCACTAGTAATTGGTTTTGCCCAGCGCTGGGTATGTTTTAATTATTCTAATATTTAGTAATTATTGCCCAAAATATCATTTAATAAAATAGAATATTCAAAAAGAAATATTGATTTATTTTATATACTGAAAAGATAAATCATTATTTAATGTTATTTACTAGTATTTATTCTTATTCGATATTTTTTATATTTATTTATTATTAATAATATAATACACACGATTGCAATGTTAGTTATCTTTATGTATAAAAACTCTGTGTATATACATATATTTTCCGTTATACACATGACATTTTCACAATAAAATATTCAATTATTGATTGCAATTCCAATAATTGAACACCTGAAATTCTGTATAGAATTTTATTTGAACTGAAATATATGTTTTGACTATTCCAGAATTGACTCTAATTATTTTCGGAATGACGTCTGTGTGAGATTGTATTGTGTGTATGTGTGTGTGTGTGTGAACAATCTAGAGTTAAAACTGTTGAAAGTAAAATTATGATAATTTAAATAATGGTTTACTCCTGCTTCTTTTTCAATATGTCAAAATTAGTTAGAGAAATATTGTTACTTTCTTTTACAGAGTAATAAGTAAGTATTGTAATCATGAAAAATTTCGAACTCGAGATTTCAACGGATATACATGTTTTGACCTTCCCTGAATCGAATGTGACTATTTTCGGCATGACGTCTGTGTGTGTGTGTGTGTGTGTGTGTGTGTGTGTGTGTGTGTCTGTGAACGCTCTAGGGCCAAAACTGTCGAACGAAAAATTATGAAACTTCAAACTTAAGACTTGTATATACCCTAGATGTGCACCTCCTATTTTTGAAAAGAATATTCAAACCGGTAGTTCATGTTTACTCTATACATTTTTTGTTCTATCTCCAATATCACTAGAACGGCTACACTTACGGCAAAAATAGCAATATTCATAATGAAAGATATTAATATTTCGCACAACTTTTGTTTGAAAAGTTTCTTCATAAATTGTACCAGTTATGAGAAAACTGCTACGAAAAAACTCAAATATCTTATTTACGTTGCCATGGTGATACCTACAATTGTGACAAATTTTATTATTTTTAAAACGAATCAACCATGAGTTACATCATTTGTTTCTTGTTTATTGAGAACAAACAAGCATTCCTTTGACAGTTATCTGTATGAATTAATATTTAAAATATTGATTTCTTATTAGAATACATTGTATCAGGTAAATTATTATAGAATCAATTTATATTATATATTTGCTGACATAATTAATTAACAATTTCAGAGTTTAACTGTGAAATTTGACTGTTTAAGAGTGAATACGATAAGTACTTCAAATTCAGATCCATTATAAATTGGTATAATTATCCAGTTATTTTCATTATATATTAATATCTATCTATTGAAAACTACGTAAAAGAAAGTTGAGTGCAGGCCACTCCAGATATTTTTTATAAATGTTGAAAATATTAGGAATTTAAAACAATATTTAAGAGTAAACAAAACAATTCTATATTAAATAGCCAGTGGAAGTATAAAAAAATCGAGCGAAAGCTATTTTAGTGTTTTAGCTCTCCGTACGAAGTACAGAAGAGCTAAAGCATTCGGCAGTGTATCTGTAGCATTCTGTATCAAAAAAATTTCTCAACGAAAAGTGTTTGTCTCGTCACCCCGAATTCAAAAATATATATAAATCATATATTCTTGGATATTAGTCGCTCGCTCGCTCGCAAAACCAAATTTGTTGTAGGAGCAATTTGACTCAAAATTGCCATACTTATTTTCTTGTTCGCAGTTTAAATCCAATTGCCCGTATACTTCCGGAGTTATAGGGCCCAAAAATATGACCCCTTTTAATACTGCTTTTAAAAAAGCAATTAGAACATCCAAATATTGTACAAAAAAATCTAAGGTATTTAAAATTTACAAGATTTCTTCAGATTGGCAACTCAAAGGCAATAAAAAAACAAGACTTACTTATTACTTCGTAAAAGAAATTAATTATTAAAAAAATATAATTATATAATATATGCAAATGTTTATGGTATCTCGATATAATCTACAAAAAATTGTAAGGTTTTTTTATATCTATAACAATTTTGCAAATTATGAACCCAAAGTCCAAAATAACACAGGTCAACATTTGATATAAAACGAAACACTCGGAGTGCTATGGTGCTTTAGGGGTTTTTCTGGTCGCTGATTACGATGAGCGGGTTGGTTAAGCTTCATCACATCAGGTTCAAGCTCATTTGAAGGTCAAAGTGTCTTAATGCGACCGAAAAAATCTGAAAAAATTCATGCGTATGTTTTCGAGGTCCCTGAGTACGATTCCGTAGTTTGTTTGACCTTTCGCCATTGTTACGATATGATAGCGTCTTAGGCGACCACCGCATAAGAGCTATTCGGTCAGAGACACCAACTCGCGGTAATGCTTCATTTTTGTAACTTCAAAATCGTAAGCTCAGACAAACTACGGAATCGTACTCAGAGACCTTAAAAACATACGCATGAATTTTTTGCAGATATTTTGGTCGAAATATGTCGATTTGACCTTAAAATAAAATGACCTTCAAATGACTTTTAACAAAACGTCCTCAGGGACCTCGAAAACATACGCATGAATTTTTTCAGATTTTTTCGGTCGCATTAAGACACTTTGACCTTCAAATGACCTTGAACCTGATGTGATGAAGCTTAACCAACCCGCTCATCGTAATCAGCGACCCGAAAAAACCCCCAAAGCACCATAGCACTCCGAGTGTTTCGTTTTATATCAAATGTTGACCTGTGATAATTAAAAACAATTATTTTTTAATTAAATACTTTATACGCAAGCGCAGAGTGGGAGGGCTTATCTTGTTTATTTATGTCTATTTGTAGAGAAATAATGTAGACACCCTTAAGGGCTTAAGGCAGATTCTATGCGACTAGTTTTAAATGAATTTTATAGAAAATATTTCTTTCATGTTATATATACATGTATGTATATGTAATATATATGCGGAACGCTTTAGTTACTTTTTGTATTCATGGTTACTACATTTACAAAATTGTTTTATAGTAATCATATGTTGTCATAGAATAATCGTCGTATGGTATTTGCAAAATTGTTGCTAAAAATGGAGAAATAATTTAAATAGTCGTTGTCTATTATAATAAAAGTTAGGTAAACGACAGCTTAAAATTGTGCATGATTATCTTTTATCCACAAGTTTTTAAACAGGTCTTGTGTCTAAAAACCGTTATTTTTCCAATTTCTAAACCATGTAATTAAGAAGAAATCAAGATTTATTTCTTAAGTTTATAACAACTTAAATTTAAGCTAGGATTTCTTTAAAGTTTCGATAGTACCCCAGCACAATTAATTATATTTTAAAAATAATATTTAAATATATTTCAAACGCACTTACATTAATGCCGGATTCAACCAATTTTCGGGCGATGGCCGCTCCAATGCCGGAACTAGCCCCGGTAACAACGGCTACTTGATCTATCCAACGGTCCATTTTCGTATAGATTATTTCGTAAATGCACGACGAAGTTGCCACGTAGATATCTAAAATATGTCTGACACACAAGCAACAATAGAATTCACTATAATTATTTTTGAAGGCCGAACCCCACTCTAATCAAAGAGAATTTATGTATATCAATATTATTCCGTATGAGGGAGGTTTAACCCTTTATGGCACTAGATTAACCCGTGGGTACCATATGCCTATATCATATACAGAATACTTAATTAACCATTTTCGATGTATTTAAATTGTCATTTAAAATGAAATGTTGAATTCATTCTTATATGATATACACGGCAAGATAACCATTTCTAAAAAGAAAAAAAGCCAAATTACTTACTCAATTTTCAATAAGGCTTAGATACATACAATAAACTATCTATTGATATTAAAAATCAACCGAGTTTCAGTTTATTTCAGCGTAATTTTAAACAAGCATAAGTGCAGGAATGCCGTATTATCTATTCCGTGGATGGTTTTGGTTAACAATTTGAAAAAAAAAAAAAATATATATATATATATATATATATATATATATATATATATATAACCAAAACCAGCTATCAAACTAACCAATACCCTACAGAAATATCCTGAAATGTCATTTATCTAATTGAGTCTATTTTGTTTTCCTGTCAAAATAGCAGATGATCCGATTTTATAAGCTACATGCGAATCCATGGCAACGTAAACAAGATATTTATAATGCTTCGTAGCATTTTTCTTGCAACTGGTACATTTCTTGAAGAAATTATATATATATATATATATATATATATATATATATATATATATATATATATATAATATCAAACAAATTGTCAAACCAATCAATACAACACAGGAATACTCTGAAATGTCATTTATATAATTGATTATATTTTGTTTTCCTGTCAAAATATTGACAGGCGTAGATGATCCGACTTATTAAGCTACATGCGAAACTGGAAACGTAAACAAGCTATTTATAACGTTTCGTAGCATTTTTTTCGCAACTGGCACATTTTTTGAAGATATGTGTCAAACAAAAGTTCGAAATATTAATATCTTTCATTATGAACATAACTATTTTTGCCGTAAGTCTAGCCGTTCTAGTGATGTTGGAGATAGAACAAAAAATGTATAGAGTAAACTTACACTTCTGGTTTGAATATTCTTTTCAAAAATAGGACGCACACATCTAGACCATATAAGTCTAGGGCATGTACAAGTCTTAAGTTTGAAGTTTCATAATTTTAGGTTCGACAGTTTTGGCTCTAGAGCATTCACAGACACACACTGGCACACACACACACAGACGTCATTCCGAAAATAGTCACATTCGATTCAGATTTTCGATTTTCATGATTCCTAGACTTACTTATTACTTCGTAAAAGAAAGTAAAAATATTTTAGTGCTTATTTTAAAATTCAAAATTATAATATTTAATAAATTTTTTCGGGGTTTGGGTTAACAATATGAAAAAATCTTGTAGACATTAAATATCTTAGAATTTTTAGTAGAATTTTCGGGTGTTTTAATTATTTTTGTAAGGGCAGTATTCGACTACTAAGTGGTCATCATCAGTAGCAATGGGAGTATAACGTAATATCTCTGGCTAAGGCATAAACCAAAAAAGATATATGCTCTTTACCATTTACCAGAATATCAAGGTAAAGAGCACATCTTTTTTGGTTTTTGCCTTAGCCAGAGATATTACTTTATACTCCCATTGCTACTGATGACAACTTAGTTGTCGAAATACGTATTTAGCTCAATAAAATACTTTGTGGTAAAGGGTTCTTTATTATTATTATAAGTAATCAGCCACATACTCCATACAAATTTGTTAATAAAAGTTATAGGCATCCGACAGCTGGTTCAGCCCTGGTGAGCTTAGGAAAATCACAATATATTCAGTGTTTGCGTGGTTATAAGTACAATAGCGCCTGTCAAATCAAAGTTACATGTATGGGTGAGCATTATCGATATAGGCTAGTCTCAAATTAACAATTCTTCTATTTATTTGTCGATTAAGGTCAAGGGAACTATTTTTCACTAGCGTGTTCAACTAGATAGAAAAAAGCGGCAATCGGAGTTTCCAAAATAATAATATAATTCACTATTCAAGAGGTAAACAGCCGAGGGAAACGAAATTTCTCTTTTAAATAATTTATTACGAAGGAATTAATGGATCAAACAATTTAAACATGTTTGGACATGTCTCCATTATGCAGACAAACAATTTAAAACGCTGTCGAAAGGCCATTTTGCCATACATTATTTAATTAGTCATACCAGAAAATATTTTGTAATACCAGAAATTCATTTAATGCTACGAGAATTTCAGTATAAAAATAAATTTCTGTTAATAGTTAATGAATATTTATCGGTTTGAAAAAATGGACATTTAATTACTGAGGTCGTGGAAAAAATAGAATATACACCTCAGGAGAGAATGAAGAATTTTCCTTCGGTGCTTTGTAGCCAAAGTATACAGGCTGGGCCATTTGAATCGATGCACCCAAATATATCGCAAACTAAGTGGAGTCAAGAAAAATGTGTGGGGGGTTCGGAGGGGGACATCTGATGGTGACTTTAAAATGACCTTGAAATCGATTTTGGGTTTTGTCAAAGTTAACTTTGTTTTTTAAATGGAAACAGATATTTTTGATATCGGCAATCGAAAGAACGAGAAATTTTACGTTTGGAATGATGTATTGTTATTGTTGTCACCTTGAGAAGCTCAATTCTAGGTTACATTTTTAATAAGCATAAATAAACGTTCTAAGTAATTTTAAAAATTTGATTAATTGCAAGTGTTAATGGACTTGACCTTACTTTTATCGTTACCTGAAAACAACGACGTGGACGTAACAACAAAATAAGGCACAACGCCTGTGAATTTTTTTTTTGAATTGGCTATTTTTTTATTTTCCGGTATCACTAAATGAATTTCTGATAGCACTAAATATTTAATAAATAATTGAAATTCTAGTATTTTGATGGGAAATACAAGAAAAAAGAGATAATTTGTTAATAATTAAATATATTTATTTATTCAACCACACTAAATTATTAAGAAAATATTGTTATGAAATATAAACTCTTATAAGTACAAAAGTACACTGTAAAAATGTATGTAAATTTACATTATTTAAAAAATATATATTTAATTAAAATTCAGTAAAATTAACCCTCAAAATTGCACTATTAATCTGTCCGATATTTAACTGAAATTTTACATTAAAACTGAAATAAATGTAGACACATTTTTAACAGTGTAAATAACAATATTCTATTTCTAAAACACAGCGTATCCATTATTGTTAATTTCATCACATTTGTTAAGTATAATTACTACTATTTAAGTACATCTTAAAAGCAGTGATACGTTAAGAGCACTTTTGGCCAGTGGCGTAGCCAAATTTCACAGGGATGGAGCAATATACAAGTTGTACATTAGGTTTAAATAAAAAAATCGTCTTTTGTGCAAAGGATATACGTCTAATCGGGCTTGGTCAACATTTTTTGAGTAACTTTCACGTGCTGATGCTGTTGTTTGTCGTACAACGATTCCTTTGCGTAGAGCACTGCGTCATGTACAGTCGGAAATATTGCAAATGTGCTGGTTTTGTTCGTATAACTATCACATTTTTGTATACTCTCATAAACTGCACCTAAAACAAAAATAATAGGTATTATTAAGTACTACTTCGTAAGATTAAGGTCGGTTTTCAATTGACGCAGACGCAAGATCCTGCGTCTGCGTCCAAATATAAAAGATAGGAACACACATGTTACGGTTTCCAATAGCACGTGCGTTCAGAAACGCAGACGCAGAATATCGATATTTTCATATTCTGCGTTCACGTTTCTACTTCCAACCAATAGGAACACTTAATGAACTGATAAATAAACCACTGATGTATTTTTAATAACTGTTATAACTATTCTAAAAACTCGTAAAATATATAGTAATGTGAAAATTATAGTGATAATTTTAAGAAATAAGATTAATTTAGATCGAAAATTAATATTTACGGTGAAGTGTTGTCTGTATTTATACGACAAATCTCATCCAGACTTATAAATGCCAAAATAAAAAAATCAAGTAGTGTCTTATTTTGGTTTTACAGTTATTGCAAGAAATATTGTTAATAAGTCAAAATTCTCATCAACAATATCAAATTCAGATATATTAATGATGATATAGGTTATATAAAATATCAATTGGAAACCAAACTATATATTTCTACGTTACTGTGTTACTTTTCTAGCTCTGCGTTCTGCGTCGGCGTCAATTGGACACCGATATTTAATGAGGTTGCCTTAATCCTATATACACAATATTCTTTAGGAACACTACGGTAAAGAGAAAAATGCGTCCCTAACTAATATGAAATAATATTGTTAATATAGTAAACATGAATAAACCACATGAATATGATAACGACATTTCGAGTGTTACAAGATAACAACATAAGACTCTAGTTGAAATGTATCTTTAGTTTAAAGTGTAAATGTATTTGGCGAGTGGCAATTTTTCATGAAAAAATATTTGTAAATGTAGTACCTAATCATGGATGCAACATATTAATGAAGCGTTATATATATATATATACATTTTTTTTTTAATATATACATACATATATATATATATATATATATATATATATATATATATATATATATATATATATATATATATATATATATATATATATATATATATATATATATATATATATATATATATATATATAGTGTCGGTCAAAACTAAAGCAACTCAAATGTAAATTAGAAACTCTATTAATAGATTCCACCAAATGAGATCCGTTTGAACTAATTTATTTTTATTATTATAATTTAACATGTTTTACAAATATAAAGTTACTATTTAACATTTCGCTTATATGTAAAATAATGTAAAAAAAAAATTGTATTCTGTTCAGTTTATCATTGGTTAAAACTAAAGCAACTAAAAATTTAAAATCAAAATATCAAAATAATAATTAATATTTTGTTGCAAAACCTTTGTTTACAAGTACTACTGCACATCTGCGGGGCATGGATTCTATTAAATGATTTATTGTTTCGTTCGAAATGTATCCCCATTCAATTTGTAATTTTTCAAGAAGTGCATTTTTACTTGAATATGTGTGGGTTCTAATTCTTCTTTCTACAATTTCCCATAAATTATCGATGGGGTTAAGGTCTGGGGATTGAATTGGCCACCTTAACATCTGAATTTTATTGTCATGTAACCAATCATTAACCAGTTTTGAAGTATGCTTTGGGACGTTGTCATGTTGATTTATTTTATAAAACATATTTTGTTACAAGATTAAAAATAAATTAGTTCAATCTTTAGTGTTATTTTATTAATAAAATATCGAACGTACTTTAGTTTTGACTTGCTTTAGCTTTGACTGACACTGTATATATATAGATTATTATAGATATTTCACAGTAAACTAACCTGGAGCACTAGCTAGGTACAAGACAACATCAATCTTGGCATACTCCTTTTGTATGAGTTGTAATTGTTCCACGCCGGCCGGGTCAATGTAATTGACTGCAGAAAGGTCAATAATAATCCATTGTACTAGAAGATTCGACTGGTTTGGCTCGTACTGTTTGAATTCTTTGCATTTCTGTCGTTTTTGTATCACTTTTCTTGCGTCGACACCCACACGTTTGATAAGCTCAGTTTTAAACATCGCTCTCGAAGCGAAATTTAAACCTCCCACATAGTGGAAAATTTTAATGCCATCGACTTCTTCAGCCTTAACAAGATTGTGTTAGTTTCAACCGTCGATAGTTGTATGAATCAATTTACCCCTTTGTATCTGGTGATATCTAAATAAATTTCAGTGTTCCGTACTACCCCTAAAACGCATGTGTTCGGTTTGAAACTTTGTATACAAATCACTAGGACAGAAGTAAGGAATCCTGCCAATAAACCAACGTCAATATCCAGTAATACAACGGCGGTTAACGTTACAATCCAAACTAGAGCATCTAGTTTGCTAAGTTTCCAAAATTTTACTAAATCACCCGCTTGCACAAAAAGCCCTTTTAATGCAACAACTATTATGCTAGCTAAAATACACTGAAATAAATCATATAAATCACTGAAAATGCTGAATTAGGTGAGCATTGTAAAAGGATCCACCGATTCTGATGCAGTTCAAGGCTTTATCATCTAATATGATTGTAAAGGTCTAAAGTATCTTTAGAGATGTTAAAATATGTTTAAAGTTATTTTAGAAGTGTTTAAAATTGTAATGAAGATGATTAAATTTATTTTAGAGGTGGTATTACAACTAGGGCCGATACTCATTTCCAGATACGGATACCGCACCCGATACTGTATCTGAATATCAGATACTTTATGAAACTTCAATATTTGAAATATATATACTATAACATACTGAAAATCCAGTAAAATGTATCTGAATTTCACCAGTATCGGCAGATAACCGATACCGAGTAACGTTTTTTTATTAAATTACAACAACACAGCTATTTAGCGCTTCAAAAACAGCTTATAGCATCTCGAGTTGATAAAAGCTATTTTGGAGATATTTAAAATAATTTTAGTGATGTTAAAAGCTGTTTTGCAGATGTTTAAAGTTGATTTAGGAATGTTTAATGCTGTTATGGTGATGGTAACACCCTTTTTAATATTTAATTACAACAAAACAGCTATTAATATTACTAATACAGATTATTGCATCTTGAGCTGTTTTGGAAACTTATGTGCGATGTTGCTGCTTTGTAGATGTTTAAAGTTATTTTAGAGATATTAAAAACTGTTTGGGAGATGTTTCAAGAGATGTTTTAGAGCAGTTAAAACGATGTTTTAGCCGGTGATATTGAACTGCACGAGAATCGAAAGATGCCACTTCCTTTTTAATAAAAGTAAATAAATAATGTGTAACTAACCCGTGGTAAAAATTGAAAAACTGGTCCAACCCATAGCAACACTACTAGTAAAATCAAACAAGATACCAGCGAGGCGATTTGGGTGACACCTCCGACTTGTTGCTGAATGAATGACCTTGATAACGACGCTGTGATGGGCATACATGAAAAGCATGACCCGAACATATTGCTAGCGCCCTAAAATACATATTTTGTTTTATTTATATATATATATATATATATATATATATATATATATATATATATATATATATATATATACACAATTAAAGAATGTTGATGATAATATACCAGCGCTAGTAATTCTTGATTCGAATCAACTTCGTACGACAGTTTTTGCGCGAAAATTAGCGCCATTGACATCGTGACTGCATATGAGACAATTGCGATTGAAAATGCGTCGGAAGCAACGTCTTTTATAAGTTCAAACGTTGGTAACACGGGGCTTGGTAATCTAAACATATAAAACATATATATATATATATATATATATATATATATATATATATATATATATATATATATATATTATATATATATATAAACTGTAGTTTGGATTTTTTATCCGAAATTGTACATTCAAAAAAAAAATTATACCAGGCATTCTTCATGCAATCAACTGATTCTTAGGTTCAGAATGTACAAGAGCTATAGTGATTGGTTGTGTGTCTGTAACATTATCAGAACAAAGTTTCTTGTCTCGTTACCCTGAACCCAAGAATATTTTTAACTCATACTTGGATGTATGTTGTATGTGTGGTCGTACGATCTGACTTTGTGACCGCAACTCCTCTGAAAGTACCGAATTGATTTTAATAGCTTGTATAGTAGCCGCAGATTTCATTCGCCTTTTCTACACTAATCACCGTATAACAAGGGTTATAAAAGCCATAAGGGATACTTTCAAAGGAAAAACGTCCAAAAACCTATGCTATATCCTATATAAATACGGTTGAATATAGTTTCCTCTATACAACAACATAGGCGGTTTTGTTATAGTCTAGCCGGTTGGGCTTGCCAGGGATGTAGTATTCTTTTTACTTTTTTTTACGAAGTAATAAGTAAGTCTTGTAATCATGAAAAATTTCGAACTCGAAATTTCAACGGATATACATGTTTTGATCTTCCCTGATTCGAATGTGACTATTTTCGGAATGACGTCTGTCTGTGTGTGTGTGTGTGTGTGTCTGTGAACGCTCTAGGGCCAAAACTGTCGAACGTAAAATTATAAAAATTCTAACTTAAGACTTGTATATGCCCTAGATATGCACCTCCTATTTTTGAAAAGAATATTCAAACCGGAAGTGCATGTTTACTCTATGCATTTTTATCACTATGCATCCAATATCACTAGAACGGCTACACTTACGGCAAAAATAGTTATGTTCATAATGAAAGATATTAAAATTTCGCACAACTTTTGTTTGCAAAGATTCTTCAAAAAATGTACCAATTGCGAGAAAAATGCTACGAAACATTATAAATATCTTGTTTACGTTGCCATGGATTCGTATGTAGCTTAACAAATAGAATCATCTGCATCTTTGACAGGAAAACAAAATAGACTCAATTAGATAAATGACATTTCAGAATATTTCTGTAGAGTATTTGTTTGAATTGAATTGACAGCTTATTTTGGTTATATATATTTATATATATATATATATATATATATATATATATATATATATATATATATTTATTTATCTAGTGAAAACTGCGTAAAAGAAAGTCAAGTGCAGGCCACTCCAGATTTCTTAAGTTCTTTGAAAAAAATGTATTTTTTAGATAAACGTTTAAAATAACTTTTGTTTTTCTTATTTATCATACTGCTCACTTAAGGTGGCATTCACCTTTAGAGCACGAAAAAAAGGCTGTTTTTTAACATTTTTTTTCTCAGGATACGTTCGAGATATTCGCACGCGGTTTTTTGTATCGTATTTATTCAACTTTTCTTTTTAATAAGGTATTTTTTAAAGTCGAGTACGTTCAGCCCCGGCGAAGATGTCCAGGTCCAAAGTGGGCAGCTCAATTTAGCCGCGCGGTAGCATAACTCCGGTCCCAGTTGTTTGAAACAAAAAATAAGGGTTTTAAAGTATATTAAATTGTCTAGGAATTGACCCTCGGGTGGTCCATTTGGACCATAATTAGCAAAATGGCAACCATCGTACGAAAAGTGTCATTTTTTGCCACTTTTTTACTCCTTTGGCGGGCCTTAAAAAATATTAATAATTGTCGGACACACTTTGTCGAGGATCAACTCCTAGAGAATTTTATTACCTTTAAGATGCGCTTATTGAGAGTTAAATCGGTTAATTCGTTGTCGAGATATTCTACCGCGCGATTTAAAAAATATGGTTTCGAGAAAAACGCGTTTAAAGTTTCAACTTCAGACTGACGCGCGCGAAAACGCCGTGTTTGAGCAAAAACATTGTTTTGTTTAAATCGCAATTTCACATATTTCCAACTCGAATTTCGAAAAACGGCTTCAGAAACCCATAGTCAACACTTCAAAGTGTTCGATTCTGCAAAAAAAAACAACGATTTTTTGAACCCGCTAAAGGTGAATGCCCCATAAGAATTATACATTAAACATATTAATGTTTTTAACATTATTCAAAATATTACATTAAAGCAAGTTTCCATGACCACCCAGGAAGTACTGCTTTGTTTAAGGGGGGCTCCAAATGTTGTTGCCCTATAACTCGGGAACTCGGATTGAAATGGGATGCCTAAATAATATGTGTAGCAAATTTGGTGTAAATCGCTCCGGTACCTTCAGAGAAGTAGCGGGTACAAATTTGGTCTTACGAGCGAGCGACTAACATCCAAGTGTATAAGTTATATATATTTTTGGATTCAGGGCGACGAGACACACACTTTTTGATAGGCATAAGGAAATGTTTTGATCCCAAAAACACACGACCGATTGCATAAGCTCTTTTGTACTTCGTCCGGCGAGCTAATAATAGAGTACATCCCTGACAAGCCCAACCGACAAAATCGCCTATGGTTGGATAAAGAAAAAAATATTTAACCGTAGTTATAGCATAGGTTTTCCTTTGAAAGTATCCTTATTGTTACTTTTATAACTCGCGATTAGTAGAAAAGGCGAATGAAATCTGCGACTATACAACGAGCGAAAAATGAAAACATCCACTCAATAATACGGAGAGATCTGTCTGTTGAATTTATTTTTGAGCTAGATGTCTGATCGCAATTACTAATTGGTTCGCTTTAATGCGAATGACAGTGAGACTTAAATAAATACGAACCCAGTAGGTATATCCCCGACTATTGTAATATTATAAACGCCATGAAGGTCTAAAATCCACGAAATAAACGTTCCAATTGCAACAACAATCAACTCTATTGGTACTGGGTATTTACAGTGTTTGCTAACCCACTTCTTAACGAATTCATTGTTTATTATCATGACAATACAAGCGACCGCTGAGATTATTACAGCTGTATGGTTCGATTTTGGTAACGCCAACGCAACATCGTAAAGCGCCTGAAATACCCATAAAACATTGTATTAAAATGATGTAATTCTGGGAATATCTAATAGGTCAACCTACAAATTATTCAAGAAAAACTCATTACAGAAGTGTTATTAAAATATTCATGGTTGAATCTAAACATACATGAATTAGCGCATGCGCGTATTGTGTTCCGAAAGTGTTCTTTTAGATGAGATATATATATACATATATAGGTAAAAACTTACAAACCCATTTTTAAAATAACCTCGCCGTTTGGGTACTTGTATCCCGAGAAGATCTTTTAGCTGAGATATTACCACATGAACTGCTGACCCTGTAGTAAAGGCATTTACTAAAGTTGATGACAACAATGTACATAATATTCCAAGTCGTAAGAAGTACATCCCCAACTAGAATTAAATTCATTTTATAGGTTTTATTTGTCCAATATTTTGTTTATTTAACTCTTATTTCGCTAACTAATGAGTTAATTTTCATTATTTTACCCCTATTTCTAGCAACAATTTTGCAAAAGTAAGTCCAAACGATTATTATTATAAATGTATTGTAGAAATTTTAAGTTGTTATTTTATTTTACGAAGTAATAGGTCACCAAAAAAATCGAACTCGAGATTTCAACGAATATACACGTTTTCACCATCCCTGAATCGAATGTGACTATTTTTAGAATGACGTCTGTCTGTGTGTGTGTGTGTGTGAACGCTCTTGAGCCGAAACTATCGAACGAAAAATTGTGAAACTTCACACTTAAGACTTGTGTATGGTTTAGATGTGCTCCTCTTATTTTTGAAAATAGTATTCAAACCGGAAGTGCATGTTTACTCTATGAATTTTTTGTTCTATCTCCAATATCACTGCACTTATGGCAAATATAATTATGTGTATATAATGAAAGATATTAATATTTCGCATACTTTTGTTTGAAAAGTTACGAGAAAACCGCTATGGAATTTATTTTTAAATTTATATTGTCATGAAAATGCATTAATTATATATATTTTTAAAGATATCTTTGCCTGAAAAATAAAATTAACAGATAAACATAATATATATATATATATATATATATATATATATATATATATATATATATATATATATATATATATATATATAATGTATGTCATATTGCACTGTTTAACACAAATACGAGTAGATTAACTGACAAGGTGAATTTTAAAGAATCTACATTTATGATTCATATTGAAGAAACAATATTTGATAACATATTCAAATAATAAGCTAATTGGTACAATTTCAGAGTATTGCTGGGGAGAATTGGTATTTTTGACAGTTTGTTTGAAATACATATATATATATATATATATATATATATATATATATATATATATATATATATATATATATAAATACTCAGATGTATGTGCTTATGTTTGTTTATGTATGTGTAGAACGCTAGTTACTTTCTTTTACGAAGTAATAAGTAAGTATTGTAATCATGAAAAATGTCGAACACGAAATTTCAACGGATATATACGTTATGACCTTCCTTGAATCGAATGTGACTATTTTCGGAATGACGTCTGTGTGTGTGTCTGTCGCTCTAGAGTCAAAACTGTCGAACATGCAATTATGAAACTTCAAACTTAAAACTTGTATATGCCCTAGGTACGCACCTACTATTTTCGAATGGAATATTCAAACCGGAAGTGCATTTTTATTCTATGCATTTTTTATTCTATCTCCAATATCACTAGAACGGCTACACTTACGGCAGACATAGCTATGTTCATAATGAAAGATATTAATATTTTGCACGTTGATTGCAAATTATCATCACACAAATATAGATTCAATTCGAGGCGGATTGTGTTCAAATATTTTCCTGCTAGATAGCGAACAATTAATCTCGATCGCGAATAAATTTTATCAGAAATATTTGCAAAATTGTTGCTAAAAATAATCCCGGGACATCCGGTCGCTGTGACTTACATGAAATAAAGAAACGGTGAATGTAACTGCTGTTGCAACTTGGTAATGCGTGTAATGTGGTGAATTAGCTTTTGTTAGATCCGGAATATCTTCCTCATCGGTACTGTACTGTGCCACAGCTTTTCCCGTCATTAGACAAACCACGGCGAACGTGCCTGTGCGACATTCAAATTACTAATTATTTTTTTAATTTACCAACATTATTTGATGGCACTTCTACTCATTTCAGCCCGCGAAATATGAATAACATTGATTCACGCGTTAAGCAGGAACAATTTAAAATTTCACAGGCGGAAATGATGGGCTAATTTTTTAGACTATTTAAATAATTAAATATATATATATATATATATATATATATATATATATATATATATATATTTAATTATCGGTAGCCAGTATAAATATTTAACCAATAACGGCAGCTATTGTCGGCGCTTTGATTTAACAAGCTTAGGTACAACGAACCTATGCGTCCAGCTCGCCTTATAAGTAATATATGCGATGCGAACAGCGGTTTTTAATTATTATGGCCTTTTGGTTAACTAATTGAAAAAATGTTATAGATATAAAAAGTCTTACATTTAATTTTAGATTATATTAAAAAAAAAATTGTTCAAATTTTGAAATTCAAAATTATAATATTTAATAATTTTTTTCGGGCTTCGGGTTAACAAAATGAAAAAATCTTGTGGACAAAGAATATCTTAGAATTTTTAGTAGAATTTTTAAGTGTTTCAATTATTTTTATAAAGGCAGTATTAAGGGGGGCTCCAAATTTTGGGGCCCTATAACTCGGGAAGTATACGGGCGATTGGATTTAAACTGCGAGCAGATTCAAATGGGATGCCAAATAATATGTGTACCAAATTTGGAGTGAATCGCTCCGATATCTTCAGAGGAGTAGAGGGCACAAATTTGGTCTTACGAGATACCGAGCGAGCGAGCGACGACTAACATCCAAGTATATAAGTTATATACATTTTCGGAATCAGGGCGACGAGACGAACACTTTTTCTTAATGAAATTTTTTGATCCGAGAATGCTACAGACACACGACCGAATGCTTTAGCCTCTTCGGTACTACGTACGGCGAGCTAAAAAGGGCGGCAATTTTATTGATTTATAATTATACGCAAGCAGCACGAACATAGAGTTATACATGTTGCAAACATAACTGTAGTCGTTATATCCTACTATTGCTGACATAACTTTTTCGTTTTGACATGCTTTTGATAATATATATTTTATTATTGATTGATACATGATTAAGGATAATTAATTTAATTGAAATTCACCAGTGGTTTCTGAATCAATTGAAAATAAAACAGATAAATTCTCTAAATAATATTCTTCATTGTCTAGACTATAGGTTCCTAATACATTGCTCATTTGAAATTGTTTTATAATATACAAATAAAAATATTTACCACTGATTTATTATCAATTAAAAAAAAAAACACAGAGAAATGCGCAATTGACTATACTTGCCACTTTTCATAGTTAACTGTCAGAAATCAATAAATGTAAAAACATAATAATAATAATAAAACCAGCAAAGTCAAAAAATTATACAAGTAGCGAACATAACAGTATCGTTGATTTATATGCGCGAAAAATTGAAACCGGCATTTTGGGACATTTTTACACAGCTTCGTTTTACCCACTAAATGTATTTCACTCTAACGTGAAAACACTGTTTTGTGCATTTCACATCCTGTGAAAACACCGCTTCGTGCATTTTATGCCCAGTAACAACACCGATATATTCAAAATCTGCCTTCGACTACAGCGCTTTTGTTTGGAAGCATATACTTTGGCTTTTGGCCGCCACACGGCGCTAACCGCAGCGCGCAGTGAACAATGGATGCAAAATATTCTGTATTTTCTATTACATTTTAATGAAATACGGTGGAGTGTTTTCACATTAGAGTGAAATTTAGTGGGCAAAACGAAGCTGTGTATGAACAAGGCAGTGTAAACAATTTAGAGAGTGTTAGACAGTCTCCCGGCATTTTGATAGTGTCGCTACTGCTTGTACATTTATACTGTGCCTATGGTGGCGCGAAACATAAATATGTCATATCTTTTCAAATGTGAAACTTTAAGATAAATTAAAAAAAAACACACACACTTCAAATGATATTTACATTCGTAATAAAAATGAAAATATGGCTTAAATAAAATGGATATATATCAAAAATTGAGTACATCACTCACATAAAAGCAGACTAACCCATAGACACATGCTTGGATGTACCGAGCAATGTGTAAATTAAGACGGGGAAAAAAGCCATGTAGATGCCAACTACTGGCGGCAAGTTCCCCAGGAAGCCGTAGGCCATACCCTGCGGTATGTGCATGACTGCGACTGTGATGCCCGCCACAATATCGCACAGCAGATCCGTCTTGATGTTGTAATCCATAATCCACCTTGTGATCGGGACTAGATTCAGCAGGAAGTTGCCGATATGAAAGTGTTTTATTGAGGCACAACATTTCTTCAGTCCTGAAATTAATGATTTGAACTTAATTTTAAAACGCCTATAACTCCAAAACGGGTTGCGGTAGCGATATTTTTACTTTCTTACACAATTGTACATAAGGAAGTATTGTAATTATGAATATGTTCGAACTCATTTTTACCAAAATACACGTTTTGACTATCCCTGAATCGAATCTATTTTCGTTTTGAGGTCTGCCAGAAACGAGAAAAATGTTTGTTTTATAGGATCGCTCAAATCTTTGAATACCAGCTGATCCCTAAGAACAAGCATAGGTGCACCAATGCTTTCAGCAAGCCGTATATTCTACTGTTTGGATAAAAAATATATACCACCTTATCATAACTATATATATATATATATATATATATATATATATATATATATATATATATATATATATATATATATATATATTTATATATATATATATATATATATATATATATATATATATATATATAATAGTAAAAAAACAATACTATATTTATAATAAAGCTTAATTTGTTTTAAATTCACTTTACGATTACTCTAAAACAAAATCAATATATATTGTATTTAAAGAAACGTAAATATAAAATAACCATTTTTATGGCGATTTTTCAAGTTGCTACAAATTGTAATACCTTTATGGGATTTCTTTTCAAACTTAGGCAGTTTCCGTGGAATTAAAAAAAAAGCATGAGTAAACTGCTTCTTCTGGTTATTAAAAATAGGAGATCCACACCTTATACAAGTTTATATACTATATGTGTCTACACACATACAAGTCTATATACTATATGTGAATAATTTACAAAAATCGATATTTTCAATTTTACATATTTTGATGCTTTTATTACATATATAAACACCCAGATGTATATGTTTTTATGTTTGTATGTGTTTATAAAAATGCAAATTGACATAGGCAGGATTCGAACTCCCAAGCCCCAGGGTGAAGGACGAAAGTCTTAACCTCTGCGCCATGGCGACTGTTAAAAATAATGTATATTGAAATAAAACACTACACTACTTTTCTGATGTTGTTAGGTTGGCAAAACAAATCGCTACATTCAGATCGAATGTGCCAGTTGCCAGTATATGGTCATAAAGGCAGTCAAATGGATATTTTCGCGTTCGTAAAGTAAATCAGTCAAACCGAGGAATCATAGCAGTATTTATCCAACAAATTCCAAAATATCCGTTGTACAAATTGCGTGTTTTACCCCATAAAGTGCTACCATGTAAGCAAGAACAACGTCAAAAACAGTATTGAAATACTCACACGTCACTAATTCACATTTAAATGTGAATTAGTGACGTATGAGTTACGGAAACGTTGTTTGAAAGTTTCAATGGACACTTGTGTTAGTAAAATACAATAATTATACTATCTATAAATCTTTTGTTATGCAAAATAATAATATTTTTGCCTAATTTGCATATTTTTTTAGCAAATTCGTATTTCCGCCCATTTATTTTAATGCAGAGTTAATATTTTCAAAACAAAATGGCCAAAAAATAGTGTTTTTTGAAAATATAATAATACCTGCAAGTAAATAAATTTTTATAAATGCAAACTGGCATAGGCAGGAATCGAACCTCGAAAATGAAAACAATTATTAAGAATATAATAAACAAAATTTTGAAGAGTTAATTCAAACATATTTAAACACTTGATTGGCTAGCAAAAATAAAATCGTCACTACATACTATGATTTGACCAAACCAAAAATAGACATTTTTCGCGCGTCTGGCACCACCCCCTCGCCCTACCAAACGTCTGGCAGTAACATTTTGTAGTTTTTAGAAATAAATAAAAAACAGTTCACAAAAAAAAATTGCCTATATACTATGATCTGGTTTAATTATTTTTTTTACATTATTAATAAAACGCCCTCAATGACCGGCTACCAGACGTGTATCTAATTAATCCTTATATAATGGGACGAAATAAGACCGTTGCAAAGGAAGCTAGCAATATTATTTTTTTAGGGTGTACATTAACTTACGATTTTTATAAGGTTTTTCATATTGGCCGGCCATATTTAGTTCTTCTTGGTGGTACAATTGTCGATCAACATGCACTGCTGACTTCATATTCGAATCCATACCGCTAAAACAGAAAATATTTAAATATTAAATTTTAATTTTGAATACATGAAAAATACAAATGTGTACAATTTGGAATGTCAGACCCAATGAGATCGGGGTTAAATTATAAGTAGGTAGATAAAATTGTCGAATATATACATATTTTATCAATAATTTGATAACATAATCGCACATGAATCTATAAATATTTCAATAGGACTAACGTCAGTAAAATTTGTACTCAATCCATATTTCTAATAGCAAAATTATGATATATTATAACATTTAGAAAATATGCTCCTAATTTTAAGCTAACTTTCGATAAGGTATAATTAAAATTTAAGCTTGTCAGTATAAAATAATTGGTGCACATTCAGGTCAAGATATAGTTAAACTTTAGGTTAATTTAGGGTAAGTTATGCTTAACAAAGTTTCGATAAAGTGTATATAAACTTTAAGCTTGTTACTATAAAATAATTGGTGCACATTTAGATCAAGGTATAGTTAAGCTTTAGGTTAGGTTAGAGTAGTTTAGGTTAGGTTAAGTTAGTTAAATGTTTTGGTTCAAGTGGATTTAAAAAGAGTTAGGCCCGATATTATAAACAATTTTATCTAACATTAAATTTTATTTAACAACTGAATTAAAACAGAAAATACCAGCATTATGTTTCCATAAGATATGTCATAATGTTTACTTAACGAATAACTAAATTGTTTATAATAATGTTATTTTTACTTTTTTGTACGTATGTATAAAAGAAAGTATTGTCGTCACAAAAATTTATCTCGAAATTTGTTTATTTATTTATATATATATATATATATATAACACTACGGCCAATACCGTGGAACAAAAAAATATGAGGTTTTGAATTTAAGAAAACCTCCTATTTTTTATACGGATACTTCAACCAGAAATGCTTGTTTACTTGTGTAATTTTCCAAAAATATCTCAACACGAGTCAGAGAAAAAGCAAATGTTATAAAAGTTAGATATTAAACTTTCTGGTAACGTTTGTTTGAAAAGTTGTTTCGAAAAAATGTACAATTTACTAATAAATCACATTTGAAGATAGTAAAAACTAAGTAAAAGTCAAGTGAAGGGCACTTCAGATTTTATTGTTAATTTTGTAATACATATTTATTAAATGTTTTCAAATATATTTTGGTCTATTCTAACCCATAGTTTAACCAGGATCTACTGATTATAGTTTAAATATTTTATGACTGCACCGCTAGCACTTAACTTTAAGCCGAGCTTACACATAATTATATAATGAAAATTAAGTAAACATCTAAGAGAAAATAAACCAAAGTTAGCTTAAATATGTTAAATATATTTAATGGCTTGAATATTAATTCGGCATAAAATATAAATAAAAATTATTTAAGTCACACTTAGCGTTAAGTAAAGTCGGTGCAACTAGCCTTTACCGGTATAGATTCAAACGTGAAACAATTAGGAATTAAGCTTAGAAATTACAATTGTGTTAATTTTGTTGCTGTGAATGTTAAGCATTGCTTATCACAAAACAAATTGGATTATTAATTGTAATTTCTAATTTTAATTACTAATTGGTTCGCTGTGACTGATAATAGTTTTTAAATTGAATTTGTATTATTACCGTCTTTTGGTGCCATTTTGGTGATTTATTAATAATGGAGTTTTTTCTGAATTCATGTTCACCAATGCACAAAGCACAACACAACTCTTTCCCTGATAAAGTATATATGTAATATTAATATAATATTGTCTGGACTGGCTTTATCTATATGTATAAAACCACGTGAGAAAGATTAATTTTTATACAAATCTTAAGATAATATTTCTTTTCTGGATCAAAGAACAAATAAACAGAAACATATATTATTTATGCAAAATACTATAAATGATTTAATTGAACAGTTATTTGCAATTAATTTTATCAGCAAGTTATACGAAAACAATATAATTATAAAAATAAATAATACTTAAATAAAATCGTTCAATAACTTCGGTTTTTAATCAACAGTGCTTGCATTGGGAAAACTTAAGGCGTCTCTGGTTTTTTGGGATCAAAAATTCGATTTTTCATTTTTAATATAATATCTCAAAATGAGATTACTTCGGGCGGTGCCCAAGATTTCAGAAAAAGTATATCACTGATTAGGCAGAATTTTTTTTAGGATTGTTTTCCAATTGAATACCAACTTCGTCTTCTAGAATCACTTCTTGAAACGGCATAGATTTCCTTACATCCAATTTTGAAGTTTGAGAAACAACAAACGGATTTTTAAACATATTTTTCGAACTGTAATTTTTTTATTTTTGCTTTTAAAACTCATCCGTAGAGGACGAAGTAGATATAAGTATATATTTTCAAATGCCGTTTGGTTTTTTGTTTTAGGTGCACCAACAAGGAGCAATCGTTGGCACCGCAGAGCGCTTTTCTTTGTTTATCATTTTTGAGCAAGCGCTTAGGGGCTAATATCAAAGGGAATAATGAAGATATTTTTTATATATATATATATATATATATATTCCTAAAAGTATATATATTAATGTATAGAAAAAGCTGCTATTTAATAAATGGTTTTGATTTAAATATAAAATAATAATTTATAAGCTCCTTTCTTAACCCCAAAAAACCAAATATAGATTTATTTTGTCTTTAATTCATTCTATTATTGCCATGGAGTAAACAATAACAATATGGTGTGGTAATGGTAACTAGGCAAACGTAAATGTAACTTGACTATTTTCAAAGGCGATTTATTACTAAAATATACATGTTTCGAAGCAAATTTTAAAACAAATGTTGCTAGAAATTTTAATATCTTTAACAGTTATTAATTACACATTATCTCAAACTCGTCTTCTTTTCGAGTTATGCAAATAGTGTAATGTAATGAACGTAAGCAAGCACTTCCATGGTTGAAATATTTTTCACATGTGGTAACTATGAAAACATAAATGTAACTTGGTATTCGGGGTGCTTTTTTGTGATTACAAATTACAATACATATTCTTATTCATTTTAACCATAAAATTTAAATAAATTTTACTCAAAATATATATACACACACACACACACACACACACAACAGTACTTATGAAGCTATTCACGTCATAACTATAGATGGATAAAAATGCAAATACATGTATCTGGCTCACTGCTTCTCTCCACTTACACTCTATCAATGTCTATAACAAAGTTGGGGTATTTGTTCGGAAATTAATAATAATAAAATGTTTATTTAGCAAATAAATGGCATGTAATGGACACATACACACAGACAATTAGACATTATTAGGAATTCATTATTAATGTAATTATATACCTGTGACTTAATAAAGAAATACATGCTAATCCCACAGAGCAGAAAACAACACCTTCATACATTTTCTGTCGGGCAATTAAAGAATTATTATGTTTTTTGTCATCCATTTTAAAAAAAATCTCAATGACAAATAAAATAAAGCAAGAAATGACACATTTGAAAATTGACAGTTATTTAAAATATCTGCAACTACTATAAATACGGTGTCTTGATTAATCAATTAATAAAACTTTTAAAAAGCTGTACGCCCTATAATATTTTAAATTGAAAAATACATTTGTTTAATTATTATGGCCTTATTTTTAATAATTGATTATGGCCTTTGGTTTCTCAATATAAAGAAACTGTATGGATATAAAATATCATAAAATGTTCTGCAGAATATATGGTATTTTCTAAAAAAATTCTAAAAACAGTATTAAGGAGGGTTTCAAATGTTGTGGCCCTATAACCAAGTTCTATTCATTGGACTAAACAGGTGCCATTGATCCTAGGCCACTTTAGAACCTAGTATGTTGAAATGCATATATTTATAGCTCGCCGTTCGAAGTACCGAAGAAGCTAAAGCAATCGGTCGTGTGTCTGTAGCATTCTGAATTCAATAATATATATATAACTTATATACTTTGATGTTAGTCGTCGCTCGCTCGCTCGGTATCTCGTAAGACCAAATGTGTGCCCTCTACTCCTCTGAAGCTACCGGAGCGATTCACACCAAATTTTATACACATATTATTTGGCATCCCATTTGAATCCGCTCGCATACTTGGAGCGCCCCTTAATACTGCCCTAATAAAAATAATTATAACACCCAAATATTCTAATAATAATTCTAAGATATTTTATATCTACAAGATTTTTTCATATTGTTAACCCAAGGGCCATAATAAATGATTAAATATTATAATTTTGAATTTTAAATATGCACTAGAAACTTCCTTTACGAAAATAGTCTTAAAAAAATTGTAAGGCATTTTATATCTATAACATTTTTTTCAAATTGTTAACCAAAAGGCCATAATAATTAAAAACCGCTGCTCGCATCGCATATATTACTTATAAAGTTAGCTGAACGCATAGGTGCGTTGTACCTAAGCTTGTTTCTAATAAAAAGATATATATATATATATATATATATATATATATATATATATATATATATATATATATATATATATATATATGACGATCCTGCCTATAGCTCCGGATGTATAGGGGTGATTGTATTTAAACTCCGATCGGCAGATGGGTTACAAAAGAATATCTGTATTAAATTTGGTTCAAACCGCTCTGGTAGCTTCAGAGGAGTAGAGGGCAATAATTTGGTCTTACGAGCGACAACTAACATATAAGTATATGAATTATATATGTTTTTGAGTTCAGGGTGACGAAACAAACAGTATTTGTTATGAACATTTTTTGAACCGAAAATGTCACAGACTGAATGGTTTAGCTCTTATGTACTTCGTATGGTGAGAATAGACAAAACAACACTAGTGAATGTAACTATGGAAATGATTTTAAAATTCAAAAAGCAATACCGGTTTGCGAAGAAATTTTCGGAATGTGTTTATTCTGTATCGGTTTCGCATTATCTGTGTTTTGGACTCTCTTTCTACTTTCGATCGCAATTATTCAAATCCCCATACACATTTTATATTGGCTTTATATAGTTGTTGCGGGTTCATATGAATCAATTATCGAATATTTTCGACGATATATTTAACGGGCAAATTAAAGCATCACAAATAACAATGAAACTTTGCAAATTTAAAATAACTATTATCGCAGGTATTAAATTTCGCTCACAATCGCCAGATTATAATAATTATTTTTTCTTTCGTAGTTATGAAACAATATAATAAATCTGTAATTTAAATATGACCCTCCCAGATGTCCTCAGAAACAATTAAATATTTAAAATAATTTCAGATGTTAATGTTTTCATTTATAAACGCAGTAATAAATTTATTATAAACCATTTCGCATCAAATACTTTAACTCGAGATTAGCACGCAACTTAAGTTGCACTGCTGTGATGTAAGAAACTCCAAAACACAGTATAAACCCAGATCCCATATATAACAGATGCACCGCACCGTCAAATGATATAATATGGAAGAAAAAAAGTATAGGTTCCTCCGCTAGGAGCAGCATTATCTATATTTTAGAACTATCTTCAACTACTAGATGGCACTATTGGCGCTTTGCAGAAAATTACTATATTATTGACAATATTTTAGCGATTCTGGTTCTTGGTTATCACAATATGAACAGAGTATAAATTCTGAGCGGTTACAGCTGATCACCATCTATTTTTACCGCAAGAAATGATCTGCTTCGCCAGTAATCGTAAGCAAAGACAAGAACCAAGACCCGGTTCTCAGCAAATCTCAGCAAATCGGCTGACTCTTATGCTTAATGTGAATAAAATATTCAGCTTCCAAAAGCATATATATAATGGCGTATCTGTTAGTTATTTGTGATCTGGGGTATAAATATATAACAAGACACTGTCAAAATTACGGTTTCAATTTTTCTCTGCGCATCTAGTCGCGCATATACATCAGAAACAAGATTTAGTACGCGTAAAACGCACCAACGCGCAGAGCTCGCCTAGGTAAAATAAGCGTTGCGAGCAGTGGCTTTTAATTATTATGGCCTTTTGGTTAACAATTTGAAAAAATGTTATAGATATAAAAAGCCTTACATTTAATTTTAGATTATATTGATAAAAATTTCTTTTAGTGCATATTTGAAAATTCAAAATTATAATATTTGATTTAATTTTTTTTGGGCTTTGGGTTAACAAAATGAAAAAATTTTGTAGACATATAATATCTTAGAATTTTTAGTAGAATTTTTAAGTGTTTCAATTATTTCTATAAGGGCAGTATTAAGGGAGGTTCCAAATTTTGGGGCCCTATAACTCGGGAAGTATACGGGCGATTGGATTTAAACTGCGAGCGGATTCAAATGGGATGCCAAATAAAATGTGTACCAAATTTAGATTATATTGATAAAAAGATATTTTAGTGCATATTTGAAAATTCAAAATTATAATATTTAATAATTTTTTTCGGGCTTTGGGTTAACAAAATGAAAAAATCTTGTAGATATAAAATATCTTAGAATTTTTAGTAGAAGTTTGAAGTGCTTCAATTATTTTTATAAGGGCAGTATTAGGGGGGCTCCAAATTTTGGGGCCTTATAACTCGGGAAGTATACGGGCGATTGGATTTAAACTGCGAGCGGATTCAAATGGCATGCCAAATAATGTCAGCAATAGTAGGATATTACGACTACCGTTATGTTCGCAACATGTATAACTCATTGTTCATGCTGGTTGCGTATAATTATAAATCTCCAATATAAGAACGCCGACAATAATTGTCGATACTGGTTATATATTTATACCATGTCCATGCATATCTCAAATGCAATACAGGGAATATACAACCCTTGATTCTCATTCATTTCAACATATTACTTCAACATGAAATGTATTTTAGTTTTGAATACGACACGAAGACACCGTTTAACAAAATAAGGCATTTATGCATTCAGCTCACCTTATAAGAAATATATGCAATGCTTTTAGCTCGCCGCCCGTAGTACCGAAGAGGCTTAAGCATTCGGTCGTGTGTCTGTAGCATTCTCGGATCAAAAAATTTCATTAAGAAAAAGTGTTCGTCTCGTCGCCCTGAATCCAACAATGTATATAACTTATATACTTGGATGTTAGTCGTCGCTCGCTCACTCGCTCGTTCGTAAGACCAAATTTGTGCCCTCTACTCCTCTGAAGGTACCGGAGCGATTCACACCAAATTTGGTACACATATTATTTGGCATCCCATTTGAATCCGCTCGCAGTTTAAATCCAATCACCTGTATACTTCCCGAGTTATAAGGCCCCAAAATTTGGAGCCTTCCTTAATACTGCCCTTATAAAAATAATTAAAACACTCAAAAATTCTACTAAAAATTCTAAGATATTTTATGTCTACAATATTTTTTCATATTGTTAACCTAAAGCCCGAAAAAAATTATTAAATATTATAATTTTGAATTTCAAAATTTGAACAAAAGAATTTTTTTTTAATATAATCTACAAAAAATTGTAAGACTTTTTATATCTATAACATTTTTTCAAATTGTTAACCAAAAGGCCATAATAATTAAAAACCACTGCTCGCAACGCATACAAAGGCGAGCTCTGCGCGTTGGTGCGTTTTACCATTACCAAATCTTGTTAATTATTATGGCCTTTTGTTTCACAATTTGAAAAAAATGTTATAAATATTTATTTAATTTGGATGCACATTTTAAAATTCAAAATTATATTTCTTTTTTATGGCTTTTGGGCTACCAAAATGAAGAAATATTGTTGATATAAAATATCTTAGAATTTCATTTAGGTGTTTATAATTATTTAAGGGTTATATTAAGGGGGTTCTAAATTCTGGGGCCTTATAATTCCGGAAGTATAAAAGGGATTGGATTTAAACTACGAATGGTTTCAAATAGGATGCCAAGGAGTATGTGTAGAAAACTTAATTCAAATCGGTCTTGCACCTTTAGAGGGATAGACGGCACAAATTTGGTCTTACGAGAGAGTGATGATTAACATCCAAGTATCCAAGTATATAAGTTATATATGTTTTTGGGTTTAAGGTGAAGAGACAAGAACTTTGTGTTAAGGAATGTGCGACCGAATGCTTAAGCTCTTCTGTATTTCGTACGGCGAACTAAAAAAAAATTCCGCTAAAATGACGTCACAAACTTCAAGTATTGATTATATAAAAAATTATCTCGAAATAAAGATTTCATGCTTAAGTTTGTTTTAAATTAACTGTCATTTTTATGGCCATTTGCACCATATTAGGTTAAAATCAAAGTTTAACAAAACCTAGTTTAAATTTATCGGATGTTACACAGTGCAAGATATGCGATCGATTAGTTAATCTCAGCATTGTATGATTTTTGGGAATTCAGATCTTTTTTATTTAGAGGAAAGTAGTAAATCCCCTAAGTTTATATTGTTCGCGTCGCAACCAAAATAAATAAATTTGACATTTTCTAATCTAAAACACAAAACGAAGTGACGTTTATACGTAGATATTCTTGCATTATTTATTAATAATTAATAAACGGAGAATCTCTCTGCAAAAATGTCAAAAGATAAAAGAACAAGAAATCCAAACGTCACTTATGACGAAAAAATATGAAAATTAGATTTTCTATGTCATTATCAAAATAATTATCCATCTAATTAAATATAAATTATAAACATGGACTCATACGAAAATAGTATAGTATATAAAAATACTTATCATAATTATTGTGAAATTTTTAATATTTACTGCCTTAAATGGCATATACTGTCATATCAATGTTAGGTTAACTGAGAAATAGCAGTTAAACCACGAATATTCACGGTTTAAGTTGTCCGCGATAAACGCCGTTTTAAACTTCGTTTAGCAATCCGTGCAATAAAATTGAACACATAAAGGTTGAGTGCCACGCGAATGAAGCGACTCTAGTGTATCACTGCTCTCCATTTATATAAATGTACTCGTTGTCAATCGCGCGACTGAAGCGACTGGGGCGACTCTACTTCTACATGGAGCAGTCTAGTCGCGGGATTCGCTCGACAAGAACGTTTTATCATTGCAATATTTATGAAAAATGGATGATTCACTTTTATGTGAATTGGTAGAACAACATTTTCTAAAAATCGCTTCATCTTTCAATAGATGTCTTTCTATTAAATGTTTCTGGAATCCCTCTGATTCTCTAGCAGTGAAAAGTTCACTAGGACTGTTTCTCCATGACTCTAATAACAGCAGTAACTTGTACTCTTCTTCTTCAATATAATTAAGTAAAGCAATAGTAAACTACATGACATGTGCAAACAAGCTAAAGTCGCGCGACCCGAGTCGCTTCAGTCGCGTGATTGGCACTAGATCTGTACGCTTGGGTCGTACATTAAAACTATATTACAAATATAATGATAACAAAGTAAAAGTCGAGTGAAGGGCACTTCAGATTTTATTGTTAAGTTTGTAATACATATTTTTAAAACAGTTCAGTGAAATATATGCTGAAATAAATTAGAGTCAAGGCGTGTTAAAATCACCCATTATATTGGCGTATCTTCACATTACCTACTGCATGAATTAGCACACAACTTAACTAACATAAAATAAATAATTTAATAATAATAGCTAATATTTGGTTTGGCAGCCAAGACCAATATTAATTATTGTTATATGACACTTTTTTATTGTAATTCACTTTCTCAATGTATGTCCTCGTCATTTTTGCGTGTACCAATCTTAAACTATAACCTTAAAGATATAAAATGTATAAGTTATCACTCATATTTACTTTCTTGGACGAAGTCTAAAAGGAAGTATTATAATCATGAACATTTTCGAACTCGAGATTTTAACGAAAATACATTACCTGAATCGAATCTGACTATTTTCGAAGTATCTGTCTGTGTGTGAACGCTCTAGAGCCAAAACTATTAATTGGTTAAAGTATGAAACTTAAGATTTGTATATGGCCCGGGTGTACACTTCTTATTCATGAAAACAATATCTTAATCAGAAGTAAAAGTTTACGCCTGTTACTTTTTCAATATCACGAAAACGATATGAGAAAAAGTGATTCTTATAAAATTTCTGGCAACTTTTGTTTGGATAGATTTTTCAAAAAACGTACAACTTACTCAAAAATCGCATTTGATAATAGTTATATTTTATAGTTACGGTTCCCTAATTTCAATAAAAATGAAATTTATTTTATAGTGGATTTAAACAGTTTAATAACAAGATAGTCCATTGGAGGCCACTCCAGCTTTTTAGCTCGACGTACAAAGTACCGAAGAACCTAAAGCATTCGATCGTGTGTCTGAAGCATTCCCGGATCAAAAAATGTCATTAACAAAAAGTGTTTGTCTCGTCGCCCTGAATCCAAAAATATATATAAATTATATACTTGGATGTTAGTCGTCGCTCGCTCGTAACACCAAATTTGTGCCATCTACTCCTCTGAAGGTACCAGAGCGATTCACACCAAATTTGGTACACATATTATCTGACATCCCATTTGAATCCGCTCGCAGTTTAAATCTAATCGCCCGTATATTTCTCGAATTATAGGGTTCTAAAATTTGGAGCCCCCATTAATACTGCCCTTATAAAAATAATTAAAACACTCAAAAATTCTACTAAATATTCTAAGATATTTTATGTATACAAGATTTTTTCATATTGTTAACCCAAAGGCCATAATAATTAAAAACCGCTGCTCGCATCGCATATATTACTTATAAGGCGAGCTGGACGCATAGGTGCGTTGTAGATATGTGTGTTTTAACTGCAATTCAATATAAATATCGAACGAGTATAAATTCCAATAAAATATTTTTTATTGAACAATAAAATTGATAAGATTGATAAATGTTTATTGTATTTAATAATTAGTTTTTGGGGTCAGTGATAATTCAATACTAAGTATCTGAATATAACACTGGCATTTCTATACTTATATGGACATGTCACCTTTGTACTCTAGTATACATAGTTTTATGCATTTATTTATATAAACACCCAGATGTACGTGTATGTGTATGTGTGTATAGAACGTTTTAATTACAAAAAACAAACTGGTATCGGAGGAATTTGAACCACTAACTGCAAGCATGCCAGGCACGCAGTCTACCTCGGATCTTGTTTTTTTTAAAATTAATCTATCATACAATCTTGAAGAGATATGATAAACATGTGTAGAAATTAGGAAATATATAATATTTTTAACAGCTAGAGCCATTATGAAATTCGTTTAAGCCACTGTAAAATGTTTGAAGTATTGTACTATGGGCCAAAACAGCATGCATGCCAGGCAAGCAGTCTACCTCGGAACCATCGATTCTTTTTAATCAATACTAATATTCTGTCCTATAATCTTGAAGAGATTTCATCGAATGTCAACGTTTATTAAAATTTACATTATTATTATATCGATAAACAACTAATTGTTTATGATAAGGGCACAAGGTACTCACGAGTTAAGTTAGTATATTATGTTATTAGCATTCAAAATGTATTTACATATAATGAATAACTTACTTTTTAAACAAATCCAATTTTTCTTCCATAATTAATTAGAATGTAAACACAATAATGAGAATATCTATATAAATATTTACAAAACACACACATAGGTACACTTTATAATTGCAAAAGTTGGCAATTCCGAAATTCAACTAATATAACTCTGGACTATGTCAATCTCAATCCTTTCGTTACTATCTAATCATATTTCAGTTTCGAGTATAGTTATGAAATATAAACTGAGCCAGTTTTGACCTTAGTGACGTATAAATCCAGCTGATAATTGCCCCACGCGTCCGATTGGTTAGCGATAGACGTTACGTCACAATTTTAATATTCAGCTAGCAGCAAGTGTACAGAATAACATAGTAAAAATAATTGTTTTGTATTTATTACATAACATCTGCACATCTTGACAAATGTGCAGCTAAATTTATACGCGAAATCGCAACATTTTACAATAAAATTAAGTATTAAAACTGGGTCCGAAGTTCTCTTGACGGGAAGCACTACATTTAGTATTTGCAAGCACCAGTGCTTCCAGTTTGCCGTTCCGGCGAGCCGAATAAATACAATACTAAAAGCGATAGCAATTCATTATTGGAATATATATTTAACGACCATATCCAAATTCAAATATCTCTAATATTCAAATTATATTGTTTTATACAATAATGTAATTATATACGACGAGTCTATAAAATTCGGTTTATGTTGTCCTGAATGTTTGATTTCATCTGTTTTTAATATGAAATAAATAAATTTCTGAGTTTACGTATATAATTCTAAATCATCGACATTATACTCACAGAGCCGGCTGAACGAATCCAACAAATTATGATCCCGAGATTTTTAATTCCTGTACCATAACAGTATTCATAATTCATATATAAGTTATATACATTTTCGTAATCAGGGTGACGAGACATAGTGCCCACAGTTACCTCACCGTACGAAGTACCGAAGAAGCTAAAGCATTCGGTCGTGTGTCTGTAGCATTCTCGGATCAAAAAATGTCAGTAACAAAAAGTGTTTGTCACATCGCCCTGAATCCAAATATATATATATATATATATATATATATATATATATATATATATATATATATATATATATATAACTTATATACTTGGATGTTAGTCGTCGCTCGCTCGTAAGACCAAATTTGTGCCCTCTACTCCTCTGAAAGTACCGGAGCGATTCACACCAAATTTGTTACACATATTATTTGCCATCCCATTTGAATCTAATCACAGTTTAAATCCAATCACCCGTACACTTCCCGAGTTATAGGGCCCCAAAATTTAGAGCCCCCCTTAATACTGCCCTTATAAAAATAATGAAAACACCCAAAAATTCTACTAATAATTCTAAGATATTTTATGTCTGCAAGATTTTTTCATATTGTTAACCCAAATGCCATAAAAAAATCCTAAATTCTATAATTTTAAATTTTAAAATATGTACTAAATTTTTTTTTATCAATATAATTTACAAAAATTTGAAAGACTTTTTATATCTATAACATTTTTTCAAATTGTTCACCAAGAAGCCATTATAAATAAAAACCGCTGATCGCATCGCATATATTACACATAAGCGAGCTGGACACATAGGTGCGTTGTACCTAGGTTTGTTTTATATATAATATCCGTGAATTATTCTTAAAATTAAAGTGCGCCCACTGTACATGTAAATTATCGCTCTTTTAGTTTTGATGATCTCATGGGAATTTTTAGTAAAGGAAATAAAATATTTAGTTACAAATAGTCTAGTGGAAATTTAATATTATAATAAGTAATGATACAAGCATCAATGCCTTCAGCTTGCTGTATAATATATTTGGTGAAATTTTTACTTTCTTATATGCAGTAATAAGAGATTTCAACGGATATACACGGTTTGACCTTCCTGTATCGAAATATGACTAATTTCGGTATGACGTCTGTGTGTGAACGTTCTAATGCCAAAACTGTCGAGCGTAAAATTGTGAAACTTCAAATTTAAGACTTGTATATGGATGTGCACCTCCTATTTTTTGAAAAGAATATTCAAACTGATACTGCATGTTTACTCTATGCATATTTTGTATTTTCTCCAATATCTCGAGAACGGCTGCACTTATAACAAAAATAGTTATGTTCATAATGACTGATATAAATATTTCGCATAACTTTTATTGCAAAAGTTTCTTCAAAAAATGTACCATTTATGAGAAAATTGCTACGGAAATTTTCTTATTTGTTGCCATAGGTACGCATATATGGGGATTATATTTAATGAATCGTATCGTATGAAGTATGCCTGGTCACATTTTCACAAGGAAAATAGACTCAAATAATTTGATATTGTCCTTTACATTGGTTATCACAACTATATCGATTGAGAGTATATTGGTTATTAAAAATAAATATTGAAAAACAGTACAAATTAAACATTATATTTGAATATTTTAAATTTCAAAATTATAATTATTAATGTTTTTTTTTTTTTTTTTACTTTGAGTTTACAATTTGAAACAACTTTGAAGATATAAATTATCTTGGAGTATATCGTAGAAATTTTTACAACCTAATAACTATTAATTAACTAAATTACCTCAAATGAATGAAAATCTTCGAATTTTTTTTCGTTGCTAAAATCAGAAAATTATCATATCAAAAATCGGACCAGGGGGCATGCAACTTTGAACATTTACCGAAAATGCTGATTACTCAGTTAATATAGCAAATTCACTATTTTATCTTTATGAACCACATTCTAGAATGTTAATCCAACCGTTTGTACATGTCTGGAGTAATAGGGCCCCGAAATTTGGAGTAAAAAATGTGTTTTACTGTTCAAGATATAATTGATTAATTATACACATAACAAGAATTGGTACGCGTAAAACGCACCAATGCATAGAGCTCGCCTTTAGGTAAGATATGCGTTGCGAGCAGTGCTTTTTAATTATTATGGCCTTTTAATTAACAATTTGAAAAAATGTTATAGACATAAAAAGTCTGACAATTTTTTGTAGATTATATTGTTAAATATTAAAATTCTAAATTATAATTTTACACCTAAAAATACACTTTAAGTGAGGTTGATTTATCTGACAAAAATTTAGATACTAGAATAATATTTCAAAAATTGGCACAATAGTTGTGATCATGTTTTTGTCTGTTGAGTTATTTGTATTAACTTTGTGTGTGTATTTTCTATCCCCATAACCATGAATATTGACAATGAATATTGTCTGAGTTATTATCTGGTTATGTAAACGAAATTTAGCAACAATATAAAAACTGATTAGCATGCTAATGTTATTTTAATGACTACCGCTCATTATATAAAATCATATAAATGTAAGTTATACAAATAAATATGGGTTGGTATATCCATATTCGTTGAACGCATAAAGTCGTATAACATATCATTCAATAATCAATTCTTCGTGTTCTTTCAAATATTTTATTGTTCTACATATTCTACCATGAACAGCAGGATTACATTTATAATTATGCTCACCTTATTATTACACCAGGGTCAAGCAGTACCTGTAAGTTCTTATTTATTATTATTACTATTTTACTAGAGGATGCATATTAGTAACATTTTCTTATAAAATTTGTTAACAATTACATAATTGTAAACGCCAAATCAATCTATGTCCAAAATTGGTTTTCATGGTCTATATTGTGATATTCTAATACTCTTTCGTGTTTATTCTTGTTATGGATGTGAATGTATATACAACGGCTATAATATTAGTTATTTGAATAAAGTTAAATATAGTACGTCGCCCATAGTCGGTAATTATTAGCTCGTTTTACGGTTACATGTGCACTTGATTCCGAAAATGTTTCATCCAGGTGCGCCATTTACTCGTATGCGTCAAATACATATGTCCGCATTTTCCCGTTCGGGTATTCGAGGGCTGTCCGACAAGTACTTAGCCTCACCGGCCTATGGCGCCACTGTCGCAAGAGACATAACCTATTGTGTAGTACATTATCTTAGACAGCTACTGTTAAAATTTCAGCCGAATCGGACTCGTAGTTTTGTTTTGACCGCGTGTGAAAGCGGAACTAACCGCAGATTTTAGAAAAATGGAAAAAGAGCAATATCGGTCGGTGATTCGATTTTTGTTTTTGGAAGGGAACTCACGCAGTGGATCCATGTTTCGTCAAGTGGTCTCAAGGTTGCGCTTGTTGAGCAAACGCGGCACCCATCGCGCCGACAGCTTTCTCATGCCCAAAATGTCATGTAGGATATGACCCACGCGGTCTTTTGAGATGCCTATTATCTCAGCTATCTCGCGCACCTTCAATCGGCGGTCTTCCAATACGAGATCGTGGATTTTTGTCACGTTATCCTCCGTGGTAGCCGTTTTCGGGGCACCTGGGCGAGGTTCATCAAAAACCGTCGTGCGACCACGTTGAAACTCGTTCAACCAATTTTTGACGGTCGCCATCGAAGGAGAAGAGTCGCCGTGCCGTACTCAGCATCCAAACGTACTTTGATTTCGCTGCGCTATTTTCCTTCCAAAAACAAGAATCGAATCACCGACCGATATTGCTCTTTTTCAATTTTTCTAAAATCTGCGGGTACTCCCACTTTCACACGCGGTCAAAACCAAACTACGAATCCGATTCGGCTGAAATTTTAACAGTAGCCGTCTAAGATAATGTACTACACAATAGGTTATGTCTCTTGTTACAGTGGCGCCATAGGCCGGTGAGGCTAAGTACTTGTCGGACAGCCCTCGTATATCCACGTCATATTGAATTTCCGGTTTGAATATTCTTTGCAAATATAGGAGGTGCACATCTTAGGTTTGAAATTTCACAATTTTGCGCACAGACGTTACTTCGAAAATAGTGCTCCCTATACATACGTACTTATTACTTGGTAAACGAAAGTAAAAAGTTGGTACAATTTTTGTTTTTCGTGGTTTGTTTCATTATAGATAATGAGTTTTTAAACTGTTAGTATGACATTAATTTCAAGCATTGTTTCGTTTTCATTCAATATTTATTCTAATTTTGTTAAAATAAGAATTTTTTAACCGAATTGAAAATTAAGCATGAATTTTGCGTTATTTTGATTTTGATATTTGACGAGTATCACTTGTATTATTATAACTTTGTTACTATAGACGTTGCGGATAATAATTGACAGAATGCAGGTTATGGAAGCAGACAAAGAGTCTAAAATACAGGGGGCAGAACTACATATAGCACCTAGTAATAATTCATTCTTTCAAGGAGAATTTCAAGTTGTAGAAGATTTGGTCAGCAACAAACTGAAGGTTAGATTACCACTCATATATATTTATCCTGATAAACGTATGATTGCATAGAAATAACAAAAAAAAGCTAAAGTATTCGGTATGCCATCTATTGCTGGTTAGATTAACTAATCTAGTTAGCAATAGATGGCATTGCAATCTTCATTTTTGTTATGCTCGCAACTTGTTTTTTTGCTGATTCTATACAAACGGCGAGTTAGACACATAGGTGCGTTGGACCTAAGCTTGTTTTTAGCTCGCCGTACGAAGTACCGAAGAAACTAAAGCAATCGGTCGTGTGTCTGTAGCATTCTCGGTTCAAACAAATTCCTTAACAAAATGTGGTTGTCCGTCGCCCTGAATCCAAGAATATATATATATATATATATATATATATATATATATATATATATATATATATATATATATATATATATCTTATATACTTGGATGTTAGTCGTCGCTCGCTCGTAAGACCAAATGTATGACCTCTACTCCTCTCAAGAAACCGGAGCGATTCACACCAAATTTACTACACAAATTATTTGGCATCCCATTTGAATCCGCTCGCAGTTTAAATCCAATCGGCCGTATACTTCCCGAGTTATAGGGCCCCAAAGTTTGGAGCCCCCCTTAATACTGCTCTTATTAAAATAATTTAAATTCTACTAATAATTTTAAGTTATTTTATATCTACAAGATTTAAAAAAATATTAAAAATTATTATTTTGAATTTTTAAATATGCACTAAAATTTAATCAAAATAATCTACAAAAAATTGTAGTAATTAAAAACCGCTGCTCGCATCGCATATATTATTTATAAGGCGAGCTGAACTCAAAAATTTGTAAGCAACACAGAAATAGGTAACCAGCTGTGAAATTTTTTATATTTTCTATATTTTGATTCATGTACATCAAGAAGTTTTCTTTTTTTTAATTCTGACTATTCAAACTCCTGAACATGGCATAAGGGATGCCGAACGCAGAGCGAATAATCTACAGTAAAGAAAGTAAAAAGCTAATATTTTGTTAGACATTATTTCTGCAAAATGAGAGTAATTCTCTGCTTCAGAATAAAATTGCCAACCGAATAAAATGAATAATCTTTTATATATTCTAGTTAAATGTTGAAGTATATCGATGTTTGGTTAAAGAAGCACCAGACACATGTGAATATCTCATAAATCTGAAGCCACCGACTGCTTGTATGTTAATCAATGCTGAGAACACGGCATGGAATGCTGTTACAGATGCATTTACCCCAAAATTAAGATGTCCATTTACAAAGGTAATTAAGTTATCTTTCTCTTTTTTAAATGTGCCAGGACCCCTATTCTGAGTGTCTCAACTAAATATATTGACGTGAGATTTGAGATAACGATGACGTACCACTAGTGAGACGCGCATGTGAGATCTTTAGGGATTTTTCTGACTTCAAGTTTACAACACTTGTTACAATTATTATTTTAAAAAGATTTAAAACTACAGTAAATACAAATATTATATATATAATAGCCCCGGAAATGTTTGTAAGTGAGTTTTAAACAACACAAAACAAGGAAAACACAAAATACAAAAAAAACACAAAGAGACCAGCAAAAGATTTCACAAGTAACAAATGGGTAACAGTCAGTTCAAGCGATTTCATTAATCTCTGCGCTTGTACAAAGATGTCATGCACACAACCAATAATCTGTCAATTTTCTCACTAGTAACTTTTCTGATCTCACTACCTACCGAGGTAGTGAGATACATTTACGAATTGATTGAGATCATGTTTACGCAATGAATCCAATAGATGGCAACAGTGTTTTTAAGTGAGATCTCACTTCAATATATTGAGTTGAGACACTCAGAATAGGTACCCTGTTCCGGGAAAAATGCTATGAAACATTATAAATATCTTGTTTACGTTCCCATGGATTCGCATGTAGCTTAATAAATCGGATCATCTGCTATTTTGATAGGAAAACAAAATAGACTCAATTAGATAAATGACATTTCAGAATATTTCTATAGAGTATTGGTTAGTTTGATATATATATATATATATATATATATATATATATATATATATATATATATATATATATATATATATATATATATATGTATATGTATATATATATATATATATATATATATATATATATATATATATATATATATATATATATATACATATACATATATATATATATATATATATATATATATATATATATATATATATATATATATTCAATATATATATATATATATATATATATATATATATATATATATATATATATATTCAATATATATATATATATATATATATATATATATATATATATATATATATATATATATATATATATATACTGCGTAAAAGAGTGCAGGCCCCTCCAGATATTTTGTTTTAAATTGATTCTATTGCGATGATACAATGCCAGTAAGTATTGTAACTAGAGAAACATAAATGTAACAAGGCGATTTATAAAAGCGATTTTTCAGAAAGTTTTAGATATTTTGAAGAAAAACATTAAGAAAAGTTTCTAGCTATTTCAATATCATATACTTTCATACGTTACTCTGTCTTTCGAACTTATGCCCTTTAGGAGATATTGAAAAATAGCAATAGTAAACTATTACTTCCGGTTAATATATTATAATGAATCGTTTTCAAATTTTAGGGTAAATATGTAGCAGATAAAATTACATTCGATGTAAGTAAATGGACCATATTTCCGCTGGATAGCTTGTACTTCAAACTATCATACAAATTGTACGAAGGTGATGTATTAACACTGGCAATCATCGCAGAATGTCACTCCGTTCGAGTTCTCTAAATGATAATGGGTTTATAGGCACCGTTAACCACGATCCACGTACCATTACCGTTGCAATTATCAAATTACAATTATATATTAATTATGGGTTTATAGACACCACTAACCAGGAACCACTACCCACGAGCATTAGCGTAACCGTTATCAAATAATAATTATATATTAACAATTATACATTATCCACTAAAAGTGGCACTTGCGCAGACCAGTTTTAGAAATGCTGATGACAAACATGGGTGCTCAAGGGCCTGGGAACCAAACTTACGTATGAATGTTTGGTTTATTGTTTATATTTTAAGCATAATTTAGTTCAAAAATAACAGATTTGTTATAGTAATAATTTGACGATTTTTGAGTAGTAAATAATCAAATCTCTGTACATTGGGCACCACATGGAAAAACAAAAGTTCGGCGACCGTGGTTGACAGCAGTTCTGTTTGAAATGATTCAATTTGTTGTGATTTTGTGATATATTTTATAGTTATTGGATTTTTATCCGCGTTGGGACAGTTGTTTGTGTTCGATATTATTCTGTTTATTTTTATTTTATTATTTTCACTGTCAATTTAACGAGTAAAATAATAATGACAATTAACGCATGCGCAGAATATTTTTTTGAATAAGTAACCACTAGAAAGTTGGCAGTTGGCCAACTTTTTCGTTAGTGGCTAATGGATAATATTAATGGAAGTTGTATAACCAACTACATTGTTTTCCTATATTAATGGTTCGTGGTAAATGGTGTTTATAAACCAAACATAAATATATACAGAAATAATATATATATATATATATATATATACTGAACATTGCACATGGATACAACAAACACTTTTAATTGTATCTAAATTTTGTGGTTACACTATTTAAATATGGCATTTCCCTTAAAAGGTTTTTCCTTGTAAGCACGGTTTTGTATTTTTGTTATTTTCTCCGTACAGTATCGTCCACATAAGATTAGTGTAGTTCCAGTACAGAAATTACTGCGGCGGTAAAAGTTTGTCTAAACTTAGTGCAGTTGCTATTGCAACAGTAGTGCGAAAGTTTACGAACACCAAATTTGACACTAATCGCGCCCGCGCAGTACGTTTATATCGTTTAACAGATAACTAACCTACAAACATTTTGTTTTTTTTATCCGCAATGGCATCAATAAACGGCTTGTTAGCCGTAATATTGCAAAATTATCTAGTTTTTTGGAAAACAAAATATGTATTTTTTAAAACAACAATGAATTAAAAAATACATTTGATTTCTCGTTCAAACCAACCTAACATAAGTGACAGTTCGTAACTAATTCGCACTAATCTTATGTGAACGATGCCTATATTTACAGTTTTACACTAACAACAACACTGCACTACCAACTGCACTATTGTTATTTAAACGTACCAAGTCGTTTGTATTGTATAAAATAAACATATGAAAGATTTGCTATTATATTTGTCATTTACACAACACGTTTTGCATTTTGATATTCACATAATATATTTATATTGACATTTAAAAATTATTCTGACGCATAATAACATAGCTTTTATTTCTATAGTAGAATTGATTAGTCATTCATTATTTGTTTTTGTGTAGTGTTTTTACTTTCTTTTACAAAGTAATAAGTAGGTAAGTCTTGTAATCATGAAAAATTTCGAACTCGAGATTTCAACAGATATACACGTTTTGACCTTCCCTGAATCGAACGTGACTATTTTCGGAATGACGTCCGTCTGTCTGTCTGTGTGTGTGTGTGTGTCTGTGAACGCTCTAGAGCCAAAACTGTCGAACGTAAAATTATGAAACTTCAAACTTAAAACTTGTATATGCCCTAGATGTGTACCTCTTATTTTTGAACAGAATATTCAAACCGGAAGTGCATATTTACTCTATACATTTTTTGTTCTATCTCCAATATCACTAGAACGGCTACACTTACGGCAAAAATAGTTATGTTTATAATGAATGATATTAATACATCGCACAACTTTTGTTTAAAACATTTCTTCAAAAAAATTACCAGTTGCGAGAGAAATGCTACGAAAAAATATCTGTTATTTTGACAGGAAAACAAAATAGACTCAATTAAATAAAGGACATTTTAGTTTCAGAATATTTCTGTAGAGTATTGGTTAGTTTGATAGCTGGTTTTGGTTATATACATATATAATAAAAGTCTATATTAAAAAAATATCTGGAGTGGCCTGCACTCGATGTTCTTTTACGCAGTTTGCACTAGATATATATATATATATATATATATATATATATATATATATATATATATATATATATATATATATATATACATATACATATACTCACATACTTAGAATTAAACTCACATAAAAACAAACATATACACTGACGCACTTTAAAGAATAACGCTTGGCCCAATAATTTTGTGGCGCACTATTTGTTTCAACTTGTATGAATATGTTAGTAAAAACTGTTTGTTTTGCATTTATGAGTCATAAGTAATTGTTTATTTGGCAGACATTGTATCACATAAAAGTAGTAAATTCAAAAAAAAAAATTACGCTAATTTCACTGAAGATTTATGCGATTTTAAACATATTTTATAGGTGGCCCAATAATTTTGTGACTCACTGTATGTGAATATATGATATGACACAAATTTATTTTATTTTATAGAATAAATACAAAATTAGTTAACCAAAGCATTGAATAAGCTAAAAATATACACAATTCTTTTGCCAACCCAAGAATAAATATGTAATTATAGATGGCAGCACTAGCGATTTAAAAATCTGGTGTGAGCGTCAAACGAATTTATTGATATACTCAAAAAAAATTAGAGAAATATTAAAATTGAAAATGACTATTTTTAATAATTTTTTATGGCCTTTGGGTTACCAATATGAAGAAATCATGTTGATATAAAATATCTTAGAATTTTTCATAGAATTTTTGGACAGTATATACAGGAGAGCTCCAAATTTTGGGGCCCTACAACTCGGGAATCCTACGGGTGATTGAATTTAAACTGCGAGTGGAATCAAATGGAATGCCAAATAATATGTGTAGCAAATTTGGTTCAAATCGCTTCGGTACCTTCAGAAGAGTAGAAAGCACAAATTTGGTCGAGCGAGCGACGACTAACATCCAAGTATATAATATATATTTTTGGATTCCGGGCGACGAGACAAACACTTTTTGTTAGTGAAATTCTTTGATCCGATAATGCTACATTAGCTTTCTTATACTTTGTAAAAATGTTTGCGTATCACTGTGTTTGGACAGTGGCGTAGCTCGACCGGAGAAACACAAAAATAATTACATCTATTTACAAATAAAGCTACATTTACATCGACTCAATTAGTAATAAAAATTAGAAATTACAAATAATAATCCAGTTTGTTTTATGATAATGCTAGCGTTCACAGCTGCAAAATATATAATTAATGCGTTAATTTTGTTGGTGTAAATGCTAGCATTGTCATAATTCAAACTATTTTCTAATGTTCATTCCTAATTGGCCGTGAATTACCATTACCATGTTCACATGGAGGATTTAATACTGGAATGAGATTGAACCGAGTACGTTCCTCATGTGTTCACATGTCCGGGATTGAATTTGATTTTCAATAGTTCTTAAAAATCCCGATAGATGCGCTGTCGTCACCTGATGACAGTTGTCATTCAGGGGCGTCGTTAGGATTTCAATTCGTGAGGGGCGCAAAAATTTACTGATTCACTTACGTCATACAAAATGTGAATTTGTGATGATATTCCGTAGGTGTTTATATTTAAAGAATACATTTTGGGAAAAACAGGCGGGACGCAGTTTAAAAGAGAGGGTACGTGCGCCCCCTTTGAAATGGCCTATCGACGCCTCTGCTGTCACGATACTGCGCATGTCTCATATTAATCCAATGCGTTCACATGGCAAAATTGAAAACAAGTATTCAATCCAGTCCCACTAAAAATGGGACTGGAATGAGTCAATCCAATCCTTGTTTTTTGTGTTCACATGCGGGATTCAATACCGATATCGAATTCAATACCGTATTCCATCCGTCATGTGAACATGGTAAATGTAGTTTAAAAGTGTACACTGTACACAAGTGTGTAGACCCCTAAAGCCTGCCCTGGTGTACCACTGTACCAGTGCAATTAAACCAAGGAGAAATTTTATTATATAAACTATTTTTTCATTTAACAAAAACATTTTGCAATATATAAGATTTCTTATTGTAAATCAATATTTTGATTACATCAAATTAGCAATGAATGGCATTCTTTCGTGATTCGTGTATTTAATATAAGAATACGGCAGTGTATATGCGGCTTTGTCTATAAATGCACTAACCTCCAAATTCACCTTAGAAATACACTGTAAAAAACTCAATAACATCACAACAAGTGCAAATAAACACCGAAAGCACCAACTATAAATTATTTATTTAATATCCATAGTCATAAGTTAACCGCAGCACTATTTTGCGTAGAACAACACAAAATTGGCGAGCAGGGACATACTGGCATTGGCTTTGAGATTCATTGTAAAAGCGGCCTTTTTTATACGTATCGTAAGGTCGACATCGTAATCATTAGGAAATCTTTCACCTGCTTGGAATGGAAAAACAAACCTTCTTTGTATGTATCGTAAGGCCGAAATTATATCACAAGGAAATACATCGTTCAGGTTCAGCTTGCCTGAACGTTGCGGTGACCGCCAAAATGTTATCGAACAGTTTGCACAAAAGCATGACCGTCCGCTGAAATTTATTCAAAGGGGGCAAGAATATAAAAATAAGTAACAAAAGTTTCAAAAATGGATTGTGGCCAACGCGGTACTTTCTTTTACGTAGCTCTCATCAATATTTATTGATTATAAAAATATAATATTAAGAAATAATAATCCAACAGAAACAATATAAAAAACCAAGCTTACCTTATATAAATGAATGGGTTGAAAATTATACCAATACCAATTTGTAATGGTTTCGAAGTACTAACTATCAAAACTAACCAATTCTCTACTGAAATATTCTGAAATGTCATTTATCTAATTCAGACCATTTTGTTTTCTTGTCGAAATATTGACAGGCGCAGATGATCCGATTAATTAAGCTACATTCGAATCCATGACAACGTAAACAAGATTCTTAAAATTTTCGGTAGCGGTTTTCTCGTAACTAGTACATTTATTGAAGAAACTTTTCAAACAAAAGTTGTGCGAAATATTATTATCTTTCATTATGAATATAACTATTTTTGCCGTAAGTGCAGCCGTTCTAGTGATATTGGAGATAGAACAAAAAATGCATAGAGTAAACATGCACTGCCGGTTTGAATATTCTTTTCAAAAATAGAAGGTGCACAACTAGACCATATACAAGTCTTAAGTTTGAATATTCTGTTCAAAAATAAGAGGTGCACATCTAGGGCATATACAAGTTTTAAGTTTGAAGTTTCATAATTTTACGTTGGACAGTTTCGGCTTTAGAGCGTTCACATACACACACAGAGACGTCACTCCGAAAATAGTCACATTCGATTCAGGGAAGCTCAAAACGTGTATATCCGTTGAAATCTCGAGTTCGATTTTTTTGGTGATCCCTATACTTACTTATTACTCTGTAAAAGAAAGTAAAAACAAGAACTGGCGCAAGCACAATCGCAATAAATACAATACTAAAAGCGATAGCAATTCATTATTGGAACATATTTAAGGAGCAGTAAAAATTAGTTAGTTCTTCTAACACTCAACCTACGCTCTCCCGTGCCGCCACTAGTACTTTCCGTGATGTGAGTTTCTGCACAAATTTAGTATCAAAATTTACTTCTCAACTGAAGTAGCTACATAAGGCATCTTTTTTTGGGCCAACCCGGGTAGGATTTGGTTGGAGAAGTGGTTGGCACGGGTTACAATATGGCGGTAACCCGTCAGTAACCCCAGTGAAATGGACAGGTTATTGAAAGATTCAATTTAAATTTAAGCGCTAAATGTTTTCAAAAAGTAGGCTTTTGTTTTTATTTTCTATACTTTTAAATACATTTGATCTTGAATTATTATTACAACATATCATATTATTACAATATATCTGATGATGAGGACTCTTGGCTTTAATTTTTGCGGCCAAATTAAGAAAGAACTTGCTTCAACATCATTTTCAACTACAAAATAAATTAAAAAAAATATAATTTCTTTTTTTGTTTCTGAATAATTACTATTGATTTGAATGTTTACAGCATTCGTTTGATTCTCATCAGCTCCTATAATAAATAACAAACAAAACATAACCTCCAATAACTATATATAAGCTATAAATATACTTAGCTATATATAAGCTTACCCTCAAAGATTTGAAATGTTTGAATATGCCTCTCAATAAAACCAAGATCTTCTTGCACTCCACATTTTTCACAAATATATTCACTATTTACTGATGCCATTTCAAATAGAACTGTCAAATGGCGGCAAATGCAGCAACCCGTAACCCAGCATGCGTAACCCTACTGCAGAGCAGGGTTAGACTTATCAGTAACCCAGCGCTAACCTCTTTGGAGTAACCCGCCACTCGAAGGCACAAGTTACTGAAAGCACCAACCGAGTTAGCTGTGGTTAGGCCAAAAAAAGATGCCTATACATACGTTTCGTTCTGTCGGTAGGTTGTAAAGGCGCGGGGAAACCAATCAAATAACAATGTTGTATTTAAAAAAAAAAAAATTATTTATCTTGTTCCGGTTCAAAACATTTGAGCCCGCGTGGAATTCTTCTTCTAACTATTTCTTGCAGAATACATTCATTATAGAAATGTATTAATTTATCCTGCATTTTATTTTGCCAGAAATCACTTTCTCTCTCAATTTTTTCAATATGCAAGTCAACTTCATCATTTCTGTAAATTATAAAATAACAATATTCCCTATCTGATATTTGAAACTGACCTTGTATCTAAAAGTAAATGCGACAAAATAAAAATTTCAACAATTATGTGATTTATCTTACTTGGAAGTAATAGTCGTGGCTCTTTTTTAATTTAACTTCATTATTTCTTAATTCTAAACAAATATTTTTGTTTTTTAATTCTGCCTTCATCGGCAATTTAGAGCCGGCTAAACTATACATGCATTTAATTTCAATGATGCCATTGTCATTTATCAAGCCTGTAATATGTGTATGTATGTATATATAAATGTGTGTGTGTCTGTATATATATATATATATATATATATATATATATATATATATATATATATATATATATATATATATATATAATAATTATAAATTTGTGTGTATCTGTATATCATAGGGCTATTTGCTAACCATCCGGAAAAGCACCCAAAAATCCATATTTAGTATCTATAAATATTCCACTTGGTGCACTCACTTTTTCAATACATAATTTGTGTTTTTGTATACTATAATTATGAATTTATATATATATATATATATATATATATATATTTATATATATATTTATATATATATATATATATATATATATATATATATATATATATATATATATATATATATAAATATATAAATATATATATATATATATATATATATATATATATATATATATATATATATATATATATATATATAAATATATATATATATATATATATATATATATATAAATATATAAATATATATATATATATATATATATATATATAAATATATATATATATATATATATATATATATATATATATATATATATATATATATATATATATAAATATATATATATATATATATATATATATATATTTATATATATATATATTTATATATATATATTTATATATTTATATATATATATATATATATATATATATATATATATATATATATATATATTTATATATATATATATATATTTATATATATATATATATATATATATATATATATATATATATATATATATATATGTATATTTATATATTTATATATTCGTACATTCGAAATTCTTCCTCCGTTCCCCACGCATTACTCAAATCATCAATTGAATCAAGTGTCATAAGTTTCGGACTAGCTTCAAATTGCGTCTCATTTCTTTTTGGACAAATTATAAGATAAACAATAATTCGAACAATGTTATTATACAAATTAACTTTAGTTTAGTTAATTTTAAGGTATAGTAGGAATACCTGTTCGAAATATCCATCGCTTCTAAAACATCAGATTCTAAATCTATAAGTGGCCGTGGTGGTGAATAAGTATTATTATTATTGTCACTGTTAGTAAGAAATTTTTTCCATCTTAATTTCGCAGCTTTCGAGGCTTTAGAACGTTTAATTCTACGATTCAAACGTCTTCGAGTCGGCGCCATAATTATTAAACTGCGCTACACTGGTCTATGCTTTTATATTAGCAAGCGGAAGAAAGTTTGATATCTAATACGTACAGCAGAGCCTCTCACGGACAAACCCTGAAACTTTTAACATTGAGTCTTATGGACGATTCTTTTATCATTGTTTTTGTCGATTATATATAATTAAGAATACAATAATTAGACTCATTTTAAAGATTATGACTACCTTAGAGCTCTGAGACATGATTCCGCTCAATTCGGTTCTATTAAACCAAATAAAATGAGGTTCAAAGTAGCAGCTAAAACATGCCATGGTTAATAAACACTTATATTATTTATAATAATGATTTAGCAGTTCATTTTCTATTCAGAGCAATCAAGATACATCATAGAATCAGTGTACTAAAGGAATTATCATTTGATTACTTGTGTGTTGAGATAATTATGGAAATATTTCACTCATTTGTATCAAGACTTAAATTGACATTTTTACGCGACCTTAAATGATTGTTTTATGCAATAATGTATTAATATACGACGAGTCTTTAAAATTTGGTTTATGTTTGTGTCTTGAATGTTTGATGACATTTCTTCTGCATTTAATATGAAATAAATGCATTTCTGAGTTTACCCATATAATTCCAAATCATCGACATTATACTCACAGAGCCAGCTGAACCAATCCAACCAATTATGATCCCGAGATTTATTTATTCCTGTACCATAACAGTATTAATTTCCATAACTACACATTCAAAATTGCACACATGGGTAACGTTAATATCGTTCGTTTCATGATTAGTCAAGGATATTGAAAATGATTTCATGAACATTTCCTAATTTTATTAATTAAAACACAGAAGTAAATAGTTTATATAAATTTGTAACTAAAGAACCACATGACTTCTTCGTTTCATTTATAGATGGCGTTCAATGTCTGATTTACTTCAATATATGTTCTTTTAAGCCTATGGGCTCACAATTTGAAAAAAGTTTTAAGACATAAAATATCTTTTTAGTAGAAAATTCTATAAATTTTAAAAGTTGACCTAGGTCAGTATTTAGGGGGGTTCCAAATTTTGGGGCCGAGAATGTTACAGACACATGACCAAACACTATGGCTGTCTTGTACTATCGTACAATATATAAGCAAATGTGAAAATTCTAAATAAATACTACATTAATTAATAAATATGATTAAATTTGGTCGCGCACGTACAAAAGAGCTATAGTGTAGGGTCGTATATCTGTAACAGAAACGAAAATAGGTTGTCCACGAATTCGCTTCATGTTTCCCTGCTACTAAAAATGTATATACTTGGATGTATGTATGTATGTCACTCACTTGCTTGAGCGGTCGTAAGGTTTGTACAGTATTTCTTCTGAAGGTGCCTGTCTGATTTTCACCAAATTTGGTATATATATATATATATATATATATAATATGAATTACTGTACTGTTTTATACTTCCAGAATAATAGAGCTCTAAAAAAGGGGGTAAAAATTATTATAATTTTGAAATTTAAAATTTTCTATATTTAAGTCGTAAATGGTGATATCTTTCAAATAACGATACTAATTATTGGTCACTTTAAATTTTGATTGATCTACTTTTAGCCCCCTAGGAATTTTCATTTGGGACCCCCCGGGTGAAACGCTACCGCCATTTAGTACTATATTTTGTATATACATATATATAAATTTAGGAAAATAACGAAAATTTTGTTAAATGTAAGAAAATATCTGGTGTAGCCTTCACTTGACTTTCTAATACTTACCACTCATTTTTACTTTCTTTTACAGAGTAATAAGTAAGTATAGGGATCACCAAAAAAATCGAACTCGAGATTTCAACGGATATACACGTTTTGAGCTTCCCTGAATCGAATGTGACTATTTTTGGAGTGACGTCTGTGTGTGTGTGTGTGCGTATGTGAACGCTCTAGAGCCGAAACTGTCCAACGTAAAATTATGAGACTTCAAACTTAAGACTTGTATATGGTCTAGTTGTGCACCTCCTATTTTTGAAAAGAATATTCAAACCGGCAGTGCATGTTTACTCTATGCATTTTTTGTTCTATCTCCAATATCACTAGAACGGCTGCACTTACGGCAAAAATAGTTATGTTCATAATGAAAGATATTAATATTTCGCACAACTTTTGTTTGAAAAGTTTCTTCAATAAATGTGCTAGTTACGAGAAAACCGCTACCGAAAATTTTAAGAATCTTGTTTACGTTGTCATGGATTCGAATGTAGCTTAATTAATCGGATCTTCTGCGCCTGTCAATATTTCGACAAGAAAACAAAATAGTCTGAATTAGATAAATGATATTTCAGAATATTTCTGTATAGAATTGGTTAGTTTTGATAGTTAGTACTTCAAAACCATTACAAATTGGTATTGGTATAATTTTCAACCCATTCATTTATATAAGGTAAGCTTGGTTGTCATATTATTTCTGTTGGATTATTATTTCCTAATATTATATTTTTATAATCAATAAATATTGATGAAAATTACGTAAAAGAAAGTCCCGCGTTGGCCACAACCCATTTTTTGATTCTAGACACACAACCGAATGCTTCAACTCTTCTGTGCTTCATGCGACGAGCTAATAATCTAGAGTGGCTTTCACTCAACGTTCTTATACTTACTTTTCACTATTTATGTTTTAAATTCGTTCTACCATTGCTATGAAACAATATCAATTATTTCTTTTATACGAAGTAAAAAAACGTTTATTTATGAAACTAAAGAAAGATAGTAGGATTTAAAAATAATAAATTATACAACGGTAATTTATAAATTATTATAAAATATATTTTAATTATGAAAATATATTTGTCATACACAATATACGGTTAAACTTAAATCTACATTTGAATCATAAATAAATTACAGTTAAAATAAACGAAATTAGTATTGTTGTAAATTCAATAATCATAACGTTTATCCCATAGAATTGGGTTTTACAATACATATTTGTTTGTCATTGATATTGTGTAAGTAAATTAGTGTTCAGTAACGAAAAATTGGGATGTCAAGTTAACAAAACCAAATAATATAATTACTACGTACATTAGTATTTTTGGCACCGTGAGTTTTCCTTGCTTTTGCAGTGACGCCATTTTTAGTAAACACGGCAACGTGAAAATGTGAATCAACCCGCTCAAGGCACCGGTATATCTGCAAAAACAAAAGTTTTAGTGTCAGACCTTCTAAATTGTAATTGCTTCTCTATTAATTTTGCCTTACCTAATAAGTGTGCCGATTTTCGGCATACAGCACGCAAACACCACACAAATGATGATCACAGACATATTCAGCACGGCAACCTTGAAGTAGCTGAACTCCCCAGAGTATTTACAGGAGCTAAACATCATTTTCACATTTCCTAGTATTTCTGTTCGTAACATGAATTCAATTAGCGGAAACACAGTAACTAATTGAAATAATAGTAAAAAGCGGGCTATTATTGTCATCGTGTCAAACTTGTCGAAATTGTTTAGGAGATTCTGGAAATACAATTAAATTAGACATTGTTTACATTATTTTACGGATTGCAAATTGGAAGAAATTATTTAAAAATTCCATGACATATTTTATCTAGCAATTTTATTCAAATTATGAGTCTAAAGGTTACAAAACAATTATGAAATATAATTATTTTGTTTTTTATTATATTAAAAAATGTATCAAAAAACTATATGACTATGAAATTAATGACCAGAAAAAAATTATTAATAATAATAATAATTATGAAATTAAAAACATTGTAGCGATTGTAACAATGTCATTATTATCTTTTCAAATTCAGTGAACTTACTTATTAATGCGTTTAAGAATATTAAAATTAATACATCCACTGAATAGGTAATACGGTTAGCTTAAGGCATTGATGCTTGTTTACAATAAAAAATGTATTATTGGTAAGTATAATGGTAAGTTAAAAGAAAATGCAATAAAATAATTTCACAGCTACAATAATAAAATTTTATTTATCATTTTTGTATAATACTTACATCTTCAATACAAGTTTTCGCTAATGGAAACGTGATGTAGAATATTGTACCAATGAAAATGTATGTAAATGTTACCAATGCGAAAGCAATACTTAAATCGCGCCCCTGAAAAATTAAATACATTTAATATACAACCTAAGCTACATTGCTGTATTGCAAAAAGTCTAATTTAAGAAATTATTTTGTTAATCAAAAATAAGACTAGTTTGATTGTCACCGATCACATGTCTATTTATTAGTACGCCGTAGAGTATGCAGAAAAGAGCTATAGTATTCGCTGGTGTATCTCCAACAATATCAAGATAAAAGGTTTAAGCACAGAATGTACTTTCCCAGTCTACCTTATTAATATAATAATAACCCAAAAATGTTTGTATGTGAGTGAGTGTGTAGAACGTTTTTTTTTTGTAAAAATGCAGATTGGCATAGACGGGGATCGAACGCACGACCTCCAGGGTGAAAGGCATGACACTTAGCCACTGCACCATGGCGAGTGTTAATAATGTTATAAAAAATAATCAAATAGTTTATACTGACACAAAACAATCACTACGATTCTGAAGTTCAGTCTGCTTTGAAATAGACAAAAACGAATCAAATGTCAGAATGAAATGTCAAAATTGGTTTTAGTGTGATAAATCTTCAATTCAAAGTTTAATCTTAAGTTTAAGGGGAGTAGCATGTTATAATTTCAATTTTTAAGTATATAATATGAAATAAGTGCATATTATTGCCTAATTAGCATATATTTTTAGCAAATACGTGTTTCTGTACATTTATTTTAATTCATAGTTAATATTTTCACTTCAAAATGGCCAAGATGCAGTGATTTTTGAAAATATGAGTTGCGGTAAGATTTTATAGTTCGTCAAATTATAATAACAGCAAGTAAGTACATATATAATACTGATTATTAGAGTAATAAAATGTTGAAGAGATAATTCAAACATATTTAGAAACATGTTTAGTTGGCAATTTTATTCTTTTATTTTTGATGGCATAATCCATTGTATTTTAGCATATAACTAATTATCATCACTTTTAAAACTGCCGTTGTGACACTGCATCAGTTTAATACTGCAAAATTCAGAATCTAGCCTGATTATTTAATTCAAAAACAATAATGAATCAAATGTCAAATCATTAAAAATGTTGTGTAAATACGGTTTGTAATACATATTATTTGAATAATCGATTCAAATAATAAACAGCAATCGTAAGTAAATTTATAATCCTGTTTTTTATATACAATCATGGAAACTGTCTAAATGATACAACACATATGCAGCATACAAGGTTTAAATCAAAGTTAAACAAAATTTAGTTTAAATTTATCCGCTGTTACACAGTGCATGATAAGCGATCGATTAGTTAATCTCAGCATAGTGATCTAAGAACAAAATAGCGTTCAAAGAAAGAACTCGATTTTTTCTTTATTATTATTTGCGATGTGGAAATTTGTATTACTATTATAGTCAAACGATACAAAATGAAGAAAAACCGTGTTATTATTATTAAATTACATTAAAATTCGGCATCAGTCAAAACTGACCTATGTTCTGTATACCATATGGGCACATGGTGCCCACGGGTGACCCTAGTATTTATAATGAAAGTCAACTTGAAATATTGCAAAAATAATATTTTCATAAATTATTCTTAATTTTTTCTAAAACCTTTTGTGCTCTACTCTAAGTGGCTGTATTTTAATTTAAAATAATAAACATAACAACCTAGATTGTACTTGTTGGACATATCACCTTTGTGCTCTACTCTTAGTATTTTAAATATGTAATAATAAACATTATACAACCGACATTATACTTGCTGGACATATCTCGTTTGAGCTGCTAACAATCACAGCAACAAAATTAATACAATTAATTAGTGATGGGAAGAATCGAATACTCGGTATTCGAGTACTTTTAAGCATCGAATATTTATCCGAGTACTTGAGTACTCGGATGAATACAGATACACGATAAAAACACATCGAACACCCCCCCCCCCTTCATCTAATATTAGCAATTAACCCATTGACTAAATTTGTTGCCTTATATATCTTAGATATGCGTATTATTTATAATTCTGGTGAAATAAAATTTTTATCTAGCAAATTAAGAAAGATAGAGTCAACGGATTAACAAATAATTACGTTTCACATTTCACAATTACCTACCTTTCGCATGCAAAATTAAGCATGTAGATAATAGAGATTAAGATAACTACAATTAAACAAGATTTGGTACGCTTAAAACGCACCAACGCGTAGAGCTCGCCCTTAGGTAAAATATGCGTTGCGAGCAGTGGTTTTAAATTATTATGGCCTTTTGTTTAACAATTTGAAAATATATTAAAGGTGTAAAAAGTCTTACATTTAATTTTAGATTATATTGATAAAAAAAAGTTTAGTTCATATTTTAAATTTCAAAATTATAATATTTAATAATTTTTTTCGGGCTTTGGATTAACAAAATGAAAAAATCTTGTAGATATAAAATATCTTAGAATTTTTAGTAGTATTTTTAAGTGATTCAATTATTTTTATAAGGGCAGTATTAAGGGGGGCTCCAAATTTTGGGGCCCTATAACTCGGGAAGTATACAGACGATTGGATTTATACTGCGAGCGGATTCAAATGGGATGCCAAATAATATGTGTACCAAATTTAGATTATTTTGATAAAAAAAAAATTTAGTGCATATTTTAAAATTCAAAATTATAATATTTAATAATTTTTTTCGGGCTTTGGGTTAACAAAATGAAAAAATCTTGTAGATATAAAATATCTTAGAATTTTTAGTAGTATTTTTAAGTGATTCAATTATTTTTATAAGGGCAGTATTAAGGGGGGCTCCAAATTTTGGGGCCCTATAACTCGGGAAGTATACAGACGATTGGATTTATACTGCGAGCGGATTCAAATGGGATGCCAAATAATATGTGTACCAAATTTAGATTATTTTGATAAAAAAAAAATTTAGTTCATATTTTAAATTTCAAAATTATAATATTTAATAATTTTTTTCGGGCTTTGGGTTAACAAAATGAAAAAATCTTGTAGATATAAAATATCTTAGAATTTTTAGTAGTATTTTTAAGTGATTCAATTATTTTTATAAGGGCAGTATTAAGGGGGGTTCCAAATTTTGGGGCCCTATAACTCGGGAAGTATACAGACGATTGGATTTATACTGCGAGCGGATTCAAATGGGATGCCAAATAATATGTGTACCAAATTTAGATTATTTTGATAAAAAAAAAATTTAGTGCATATTTTAAAATTCAAAATTATAATATTTAATAATTTTTTTCGGGCTTTGGGTTAACAAAATGAAAAAATCTTGTAGATATAAAATATCTTAGAATTTTTAGTAGTATTTTTAAGTGATTCAATTATTTTTATAAGGGCAGTATTAAGGGGGGCTCCAAATTTTGGGGCCCTATAACTCGGGAAGTATACAGACGATTGGATTTAAACTGCGAGCGGATTCAAATGGGATGCCAAATAATATGTGTACCAAATTTGGAGTGAATCGCTCCGGTACCTTCAGAGGAGTAGAGGGCACAAATTTGGTCTTACGAGATACCGAGCGAGCGAGCGACGACTAACATCCAAGTATATAAGTTATATACATTTTCGGAATCAGGGCGACGAGACGAACACTTTTTCTTAATGTAATTTTTTGATCCGAGAATGCTACAGACACACGACCGAATGCTTTAGCCTCTTCGGTACTACGTACGGCGAGCTAAAAATAGAGCAGTCGGGAATAGTACAACAAAGTACGGCGGAATCGGATAGACTGTGTACGTAAGCACGACGAGACGCGTACTCAATGTAGTATACAATACAGCTGGATTCTTAACCGAGTACGAAATGTATTCGAATATTCAACTAGTACGAGTACGAGTACACGCATACGTTGGAATCGGGTGAGTACGCGTTTCGCCGTGCTCACATGATTCAGCTGGCATCAGACTAGTACAAAATGTATCGATACTCAGGAACGTATACTCGAGTCTCGAGTACAGTGAATACTTTCAAGAATCGAGTACATATCGATTCTTTGTACTCGAGTACCCCATCACTACAATTAATTATAAATATTGTTGCTGTAAACGTTGGCATTATAAGTCATACAACAAACTTGAATTATTACTTATAATTTCTATGCTTAATTTCTTATTTGTTTCGCTGTGACCTGTGAATACCTAAAGTAGTTGTATTTGAATGTTGAAACAGACTTACATTTTTTTGAGGGTTTCTATTACTTTTCATTAAACAAATGATAATGTTATGAATAAAATAACTCATTGCTAGTATGCCTGTGAGGGCAGTCATGTTCGGTCGCCACCGGAACTCTTCGTTCCAGTCCGGTATATTAATACCCCAAGTAAACCCTTTGACAACCACGAATATCATCAAATATAAAACGCTCAACGTTCCTGAAACATTAAAATAAAAATTAAATCTTTACGAAATACATTCAAAATAATATAAACAAATTGATTTTATATTTGTATTTTTAAGACGCTAGAACAAGATTCGTATGAACAAGGAATTTGAATTTTCGATTACCAGATTACTTATAAGAATTTTGTTAATTATGATATAATGTACTTACCAAGACTGTTGAATTTTGTGAAAAAAGTAACATTTTTGAAATTCAATAAGGGAAACATTAAAATGCCCAAGAACAATGGGACTGTACTGTATAAATCCCAAACTTCAGTAAAAGTTGATAAAGGTTTTTTGGTAACATCTGACATCGTCAAATTACTCGTAAAATTTACCGAAAAATTCGTGTATTCCTTCGGACATACAACAGTCACATTGGAATATTCTTGTACGTTATTCGTAAAATAATCTGAAATCATTGAAAATGTTATACTTTTCGTTTTAAAAGCACAGCGCTTAATTGAGAATTACCATAGAAAAATACGACGGAATTGTATAAGAAATTCGACATTAAAATCCAATATACAATATTGGCTCCTATGAGCACGATCATAGAGAATATTTTCGCTATCACTTCGGCCCACCGGCCCAGCAATTGTCGACATAAATGGGCCACCTCGTCATTATCACCAAATCCTGAAAGGCAATTATTATTTTACTACTAGGTTATCTCATCTATCGAATTGAATAATTTGATGGGTGACGATATTATATGTTATTTTTTGTAAATGTAGACCTAATTATTGATACACAATATAAATAAAGCATTTCTCTTACATATACACGCACGTGTTGCATTCTATTCTGTATTGTTTGGAAATCAATCAATAACAATATCATTTTTCTAGTAAAAAATCAGGATTTTAAATTTAGTTATTGTTTCTATTTAATATTCACCTTAATATTTTCACTCACAATAACTACATTAATTTTGAAATTTCATAATTTTACCGTTTCCAGGAGGTGTGAAAAATTAAAAAACGTCTTTATTCCACAACGTTCTTATTTATTTTAGGTAAAATAAAATTAACGGGGTGAACTATACAAGCTGGATGCTACTCTTATATAAATAAGCAGTGGCGGGGCTAGTCTTTGAATTTGGTATGGTACAGCATTTAGTTGATATTTAAATTTGAGAGTATAATTCTATTGAACTTGAATCTCAATCTTTACAATTCAAGTTGAGGTCATTTTCAATCTTCTATTCTGATATTGTTTCATATATTCGAATTGTTACTATGTTAAAAAAAAAAGTTGATAATAAAACTGTATAAAATAGTTTATTTTTGAACAATTAAAATTCGAGATAATTTATTTTTATGTTTATAATGTTAATTTGTATACGTTTATTTAATAGTTGTTTAAAAAAACTTGGGTATCAACTACTAAAAATAAATACAACTTGAAAGGAATTCTTGGAAATCGTAAAATATCGTTGATGTTACAAACTTCCGAAAAACACTCCACTGCGAACAATAAAAAAATATCATATGTTGTTGCGTATTTTATATTATCTTTTCTAATATTATCTTTGAACAAAAATGAAAAAACATGTAATTAAATGCAATTTATAAAGGTCAAATATAATCTTGACGCAAAAAACATATATGTTTGTTTTTATATATTTGGCAATCCCTTACCATGAGATTCGTTTACTTGTAGTACTAAATATGTGGTATATAAAGTAACTCCGGCTATTAATATAATAGCTAGAATACCCGGAAATAGTCCGGCATGCTGAATCCCCCATGCCATCGTTAACAGCGAAGTGCCCATCATAGTATTCCATATTGAAAATCTAGAATCAAAGTATCAATAAGTATATCAGTTTATTAAATTTATACTCTTTGATTTGTAACTAAACAAAATATATTATGGGACATGTCACGTTTGTGCTCCAAGAGATTTCGATATAATTTTTAAATATTAATACCTATTCGTTGGAGCACAAATAAAACACATCCACGCTATTGTAACATTTGCCTTATTAGCTCGTCGTACGATAGTACAAGACAGCTATAGTGTTTGGTAATGTGTCTGTAACATTCTCGGATCAAAAAATGTGTTTGTCTCGTCTCCCTGATTACGAAAAGGTATATAACTTATATCATTGGATTATGTCGCTCGACTGTAAGACCAATTTTCTGGACTTATCTTCTCTGAAGCTGCCGGGCCGATTTTAATGAAATTTGATATACATATAATTTCCGTGCCCGTGAAGTTCCACTAGCATTTTTAATCCAATCGTCTATACAGGTCCGCAATTAAAGGGCATCCAATTCGGAACCCTCCTAAATACTGCCCTTAGTCAACTTTTTAAATTTTTAGAATTTTTTACTAAAAATTCTAAGCTACTTTATATCAACAATTTTTTTTGAAATTGTGAGCCCATAGGCTTAAAAAAATAATACAAAAATATTTTGAAGTAAATCAGACATTGAACGCCATCTATAGGTGAAACGAAGAAGTCATTATTTGGTTATAAACATTATATTTTCCAATATATAAACTTTTTTATTCTGTGATTTTATTAATAAAATTAGGAAATGTTCATCAAATAATTTTCAATATCCTTGGCTAATCACGAAACGAACGAAACGTTTATGTGAATACATGAATTTATTCTGGTATTGAGAATAATAGAGTGATTTTAAATTCTCAATAGTCAATAATATATATATATATATATATATATATATATATATATATATATATATATATATATATATATATATATATATATATTAATAATAATAATAATGAAATTGAAAATATTGTTGATGGTTTGTTGAATGATTGCAACAGTAAATGTTGTACACAATTGCTATCGCTTTTAGTATTGTATTTATTGCGATTGGGCTCGCCGCTGGTAGCATTGGCGCTTGCGCCAATTCTTGATTTGATTAATGTAAATTCACATATTATAGCTGAGGAAAATTTTACATAAGTCACACATACATGGCACCTTTGTGCTCGTAGTGATTGCGATTGAAATAACTATTCGTTAGATGACAAAAGTTTTATTATAAGAAGAAATGATTTTAAATTTTGTTAAACATTTAGTTAAATAAGTATATAAAATCGTAAAAGTAGTTGGTTGTTATCTGAAATTTTCTTATTAACAATAATAAATCTTTGGAATATTATTTTAATCGTCGGATAAATAATTCAATAACCTTTATTGTTAATATTACAATGATGCAACAATAATCCATCTTTGATCATTTCAACCACCAATTATTAGTACTTTCTTGGGTGTTTTCCTTTCAAGAGTAAAATAATCTGAGCTAAACCAATTTCACGTACATGAACTGCCCAAATACAGATTCTGAAGCAAAATATTTACTGAAATCAGTTCACAAACTGTCATGGCGGCCGTAAAAGAAATTCATATATGAGGAAAACTTGTTGACATAAAATATCTTAGAACTTTTTGATGTTTTTTTTTTTTATGGGGGCTCTAAAGTTTCTGTCCCTATAACTCCGGATGTATACGGGCGATTGGATATAAACTGCGGACGGACTCAAATGGGATGCCAAATTATATGTGTAGCAAATTTGGTTCAAATCGCTTCTCTACTTTCAGGGGAATAGAGGGCACAAATTTGGTCGTACGAGCGACGAATAACATCCAAGGATGCTACAGACACACAAGTTTTATTATTATATAAATATGAAAAATTTGAAAAATAAAATGTGTACTTTCGTTCATTCACACTCGTTCATAGTGAACCAAATTGCTTGACCCTTCAAGTTCACTATAAGCGGATTCCTCTGTATATACACATTAGGTTAACCCGTAGGCCCCCATGTGCCCATATCAAATACAGTACAATGTAAATTTTAATATATTTTGACATTCGATGAAGGCGCGATTATTATGAAATAATTTTGAAATATAAGTTTTTACACATGTTTGGAATATCTCTTCAAGATTGTAGAACAGTTATCTTGATGGTTTTATCCTTGCTGGCTCCGAGGTAGCCTGCTTGCCTGTCATGCTTACAGGTAGTGGTTCGAATTTGGCCCATATCAGTTTATATTTTTATAAACAAAGCGTTCTACATATAAATTCACACATTCATCCATACATACATACATACATACAATCACATACAACTTAGTGTTTATATATAATTCAAATTTCGTGACCGGAAACAAGCATCAAATTTCCCTACTTTTGTTTTCTATTGCAGATCAACTCGGAGGTGATCTGAAGGTTGAAAGGAAAACATCTCTTGTCTACTATAATTCCATTTGAATATTGTTTGGATCAGTTTGAGAAGGTGACCCATTCAAATCAAATTGTAAATAGAATAATAAAATGAAAAACTACGGAATCATAATAATATGAATGACGAAATGTTTGAAAATGATTGAATCATTATTTATTATCGATAAATAGTATTTAATATAGAGGTTCCTGTGAAAGTTCAAAGTGTTCCATGCGATACATCCCATACATAAATAAATACATCTACTTTTTATCAATTTTATTTAATATAGATTATTCTGTTTGTTGATTTAACATTGAACTAAATTAATAAAAATACGAAGACGCCGGCCTTATTATAAACAAATTAAAATTAGATTGAATTTAGCACCAATTTGCCGCGTCGAGTAAATTAACACCAATATTTTGTTGGTTTACTAAAGTTATTTTTAATAACGGAAATATATTTGCTAAACGAAATAAAAATAATAAAATAATCTGAATTATTCAACAAATAAACATAAATAAATTTATCAATTCGGAAAAGAATACAAAGATATATGACTTACATTGTAACCAAGGAACTCTGTGTTGTGGGTTTTTCAATAACATCAGCTATCGTCATTTCGGACTTATGGCACTGCAAACATTAAAAAATATAAGAAAACATTACACACCTGAAAAATAACGGCTTTATATATTTTTACTTTTAACAATTAAAAAAAATGTTATAGATATAAAATATCTTACAATTTTTTGTAGATTATATTGATAAAAAAATATTTTAGTGCATATTTTAAAATTCAAAATTACAATATTTAATAATTTTTTTTGGGCTTTGGGTAAACAATATGAAAAAATCTTGTAGACATAAAATATCTTAGAATTTTTAGTAGAATTTTTGAGTGTATTCATTATTTTTGTAAGGACCGTATTAAGGGGGGCTTCAAATTTTGGGGCTCTATAACTCGGGGAGTATACGGGCGATTGGATTTAAACTGCGAGCGGATTCAAATGGGATACCAAATAATATGTGTACCAAATTTGGTGTGAATCGCTCCGGTACCTTCAGAGGAGTAGAGGGCACAAATTTGGTCTTACGAGTGACGACTAAATCCAGTTATATATTATTTTGGATTCAGGGCGACGAGACAAATACTTTTTTGTTAATGAAATGTTTTGATCCGAGAATGCTACAGACACACGACCGAATGCTTTAGTTTCTTCGGTACTTTATTTAAATTTCTAGCAACTTTTGTTTGAAATTTGATGTCTATTATTATTAATAACTATCGATGAAAGTCACGTAGTTTCGTTTAAAATAACTTAATAACCTATTGACCTTTTAGACATCGATATAGTTTTACTACTTCAACATCATTATACAATTTGCAATTGATCATTAAATTGTATCAATGGACATTGTACAATTATTATAATTGTAGCGTTGTGATTTATTTATTTCAAACTAAAAATAATCATAATTTGTACCATTGAACGAAAAATCGCATTCTAAGATGTTTGTTTTATATTTACGTTTCTATAGTTACAATACATATTGATTTTGTTTCGCCGTAATCGTAGGATGAATTTAATACAAAAGAAAAAGTGGAGTAGCCTACACTTGACTATCTTATACATAGTGTTAACTATAAATATATATATATATATATATATATATATATATATATATATATATATATATATATATATATATATCCCAAACTCCACAGTAATTGTACCATTTAGCTTATTATTTTATACTGTTATAAAATATAAATGTAATTTTTCAGTATTCACCTTAACAATATATTCAAATATAGTATTTGATATATACAGGATAATTTCGCAATAAGATCTGCCGATTTTGAGTATTAAATAAAAATGTACTGACACCTTAAAAACAATCTTAGTTTGATTTAATTATTAGCGAACGCATTTCTTTGTTTTGACAAATTATCTTGTGTATATAAAAAACATTTCCGCGCCATGCAAAAACTGATTTCACTATCAAAATAATATAAATAATACCGATTGAACATTTGACCCTTGGTAATCTCGAAGTAATTCCAATATATGGTCATGAAAAAATCACGGGTGTCGCGAAGAGCAATAATGTCGTTTAAATAAATGAGGAGTGCCCGTCACTCGCCTATCTTATACTTAGTTTTCACTATATATGTAAAATAGCTTCATTGTGTTGTGGTAACTAGGGAATGGTAACATGGCTATATTCAAAGGCGATATTTTAGTAAATGGTACATTTTTCAATAAAAAAGTTTAAACAAAGTTGCTAGGAGTTTTTATATCTTTAACTTTTATTAAAATCAATTTTTCTCTAACTCGTGTCATTTTCGAGATGTTTAAAAAATATCCTATTCAAAAATACGATGTCATCCTTCCAGGAATATACAAATCTTAAATTTAAAACCTCATATTTGTATGTTCAACGGTTTAGGCAGTAGAGTGTAGAATTTAACCCTTAACCGTCCTACACAAGTCAAGTAGTCAAACCTCATACGTAAGCGTAAAGGTTACGTATGAGAGGCCCCGCTCCGACCATGGTGGGAATTCACACACATACAGATAGACACACAAGCCCATACGTCAATGAGATAATAATCAAAATGGAATCAGGGGCCCTCAAAACGGATATATCCATTAAAAATTCAAGGTTTATTTCTTTTTGTGGCCACATTTCGGCTTCTTACGTATGTAAAAACTGTATATATTTTTTAATAACATCGAGAAAGTTGTGTTGTGTACTTTCCTTTACGAAGTAATAAGTAAATATTCGAACTCGAGATTTCAACGGATATGCACGTTTTGACCTTCCCTGAATCGAATGTGATTATTTTCGGAATGACGTCTGTCTGACTGTGAACGCTCTAGAGCCAAAACTGTCGAATGGGAAATTGTGAAACTTTCAATCCAAGACTTGTATATGGTCTAGATGTGCACCGCCTATTTTTGAAAAGAATATTCAAACCGGAAGTGCATTTTTTGTTCTATCTCCAATATTAGAACAGCTGCACAAGTACAATTTCAGGGCATTACTGTGGAGTATTGTTATTTTTCTTCTTTTAATATATATTACTAATGAAATAAAGAATACGAAGAAAGTTGAGTGCCACTCCTTATTTTTATATTTCGAGGGCTGAAATGAGTGGAAGACACATGGTCACTTGTACAGGTTATTATAAAAGTGGTTTAGCCGTCGTTATAAGTAACTTGGCATATATTTATGGTTATTTAATTAGGAAATGAATTCTGATATTTGCACTTACCCTGGAGGAGTCTGTTAAAGACATTGAACTAGATTTTTTCGTGAAGAATGGATACCGATCGTATACATTTTCATCGTTTGTAAATATGTCTAAATTTGTGTTTTCAAAATGGCCACCTGGGTAACAAAATGGCCTCCTAGAAAATAATACAGTAACATTAGAAATCATTAGCTTCCACTGTGATGAAACTATAGTAAAAATGTATATACACTAGTACAATACTTTCAATTATATTGTAATTTTACTATGTTTTTTAATAGCAAGTCTTGTAAATGTACATCTATTAATTTAGAATAATTGTTATTGTTAATTCCACTTTGCGAATATCTAATTACCTTGTAAATGATTTTGGGGTGACTGGAGATATTTCTCGGGGTTTATCAATGTCAGATTCACCAGCGGTTGTGTCTGAATCGTGAAACATGCATTGCATTGCTCTGAAAACAAATATTTATTAACTAATGTAATACATTTTATATACATAGTGAAACCTAAGTATAAGTAAGTCGAGTGATGGCCCTCCAGATTATCCTGGTCGCATTTTCTTTTAATATATATATATATATATATATATATATATATATATATATATATATATATATATATATATATATATATATTTATATATATATATTTAGATTTGTTTTTAATTTGTAAGTGCAAAAGTTTATTTAGTTCAATAATTTACACTTACAAAATTGATAATAAGATTTATTTAAAAACTGGATTTATCTGAATTTTTGGTGCCAGTGTGATTTTGAATTTCTTTTTAAAGATTAATTATAAAAGGGGGGTGACTAATTGATTTGTGGTTATCTTACGCAAAGGTCATAAAGTACTGACACAAATCTAGAATAATTTTTTCTACTAAATGCATAATTTTATATAGAGCAATTATAACAAATTGAGTAAAGATAAGATACAAAATAAATATTATTAGCTAGGTAATTACAATTTTTATATTCTGCTTGTAAATGTAATTAATATGTTGTAAAATAGGGTTTTTACCACCCCTTTTATGGCAAAAGGTGTGCTAAGTATTAAAATGCAAATAAGTTCGTTTGATCTGTTATACAATGGAACTATAATTAATATATCTTTACCATATACTTTATTTATAAAAATATTTTATGATAATATTGAAATTAAAAGTAATATGGTAAATGTTAATGTTTATTCTTTTACTTCCTGTACAGAATTTACATAATTGCCTATAGTATTCGGCTTTTGTGTATTTATTACATTTGCAGATACTTTTTAGCTCGCCGTACGAAGTACAAAAGAGCTAAAGCATTCGGTCGTGTATATATAGCATTCTCAAATTAAAAATTGTCCTTCGCAACATGTTTATATACAGGCTTCTACACCTTCAGCGCGCCTTATAACATATACATATAACCGATGCGAGCAGTGAATTCTCCTTCTGCTCCGCGCTTGCGCATAAAATATAAATAAACATATTTTTAATTATTATGGCCTTTGAATTCACAATTTATAAAAATTTATATTTATATAAAAAGTCTTTCAATTTTTTGTAGGTGATTTTGATATACTCAAAAATATTTAATAATTTTTTATGGCCTTTGGGTTAACAATATGAAAAAATATTGTAGGTATAAAATATTATAGAATTATTAGTAGAATTTTTGAGTTTATAGTTATTTTAATAAGGGGGCTCTATAACCCCAGAAGTATACGGGCGGAGTATTTATATGTTACTTGTTCGTAATAGACTGGAAACCAGAGTATTGTTCACTGGCTTTATATAAAATAAATATCACACTATGTTTCTATTACTTACCCAAAACTTGAGCTAGAATTCGCTGAACTAACTAAGGGCGTAGATTCATTATCCGAATCAACAGACATTTTTCTGTTGATATTCATTTTATAATTTCGTATTAAATCTATAACAAAAGATATTCTTAGTACACTTAACTGGTCCAAATCACTACAGATATTATTATGTTAAAAGTTAATATGTGCAATATTGTGAATTGTCGGTAATTTATTGTCTTTAAAGGATAGGCAATACGATTCTAAGATACTCTTATTTTGTTTAATAAATTTTATATTCAATATTTGTTAACGCATGTAAAAATTCATAATCTTTTGGACTTAATGTTGTAAAATTGTTTTACAAATAATGAATATAATTTAAATCAAGTCAATTAGCCATAATGTGTTATTTAAAGCATTACAAAATTCCTTTTTTTTTTAGTGTAGCTTTCATGTTGAATTAAAATAGGTAAAAGCAAAATAAATAAGAAATGCAATTCCATAAAATAAAATGTAATAAATTTGAAAGATCTACAAATTATTTTAAAATTAAAATTATTGAAGCTATAAAATTAATTGAAGTCCTTGTCTAATTTATTTTGAAATTCATTTATGCCTAAGTATGTTTAATGTCTATTGTAAGCTAAAAAAATCAATTTGGAAATTTCATAATTTCAATTTCAAGTTGCGAAACTTTCAATAACTAATCGAACATTTTTGTTTTTTTTTTTAATGTCTATTTAATATATGAAACTAATATATTTGAAAGTACTACAATTTTTAATTTAAATTTCATCTGATTCAGCAATAATGCAATAATAACTAATTATTAAATATACTATTTACAATTTGTAATTATTACTTCAATTGGTCAATTAAAATAAATGAAATATACATATTGTTTCTACATATTGATATAAAAATACTTTGTATCTTTTTCGTACATCCTTACTCTCGTTAAGAAATTTTCTTATAAATATTATGAAATTCGAAATTTTATAAAAATTGGATCCTTTTCATATATTTAAAGAATTTGACACCAAATTAAAAATTTATAAATGAAATATAAATTTCATGAAATTTAAGAACATTCCAGCTCGTGCGGAAATTCACATATTTATTTATATTAATAGTTAAACAATATAATAAAAAATACCTTTCATTATCAAACTAGAGCTATTAAACACTGGTTTAAGTTTATTAAACCGCACTTAAAATAAAATCCGAACAATTTAATAAATGTTTCGAATGTACCATTATCACAATATTTTATTATTAAATGTGTATAAATTAAATGTCTAAAATATATTTAATATGTGTACAAATAAAAATTAATATGTATTTTAAACACTTTTATATTCAATTGATTTTTGTTAAATAATTCATAATTAAAACCAAGTAGCCCGGGCTGTACTGAGGCTTTCGGATTACGTGCTTGGTAATTTATATTAAATATTGAATATTGATAACACAACAGAAAAACACTACGAACGAAAACAAAAATTCCAGAATTAAATGTTTGAAATATCGCGGGAGGTCATGGAGTCCAAATGACGTCACAATGTGACGTCACTTCTTTTCGCTGCAGATAACGATTTACATCCAAATTGTTCTAAATAATATAAACATTGTCACAATGCGAGCTTATAGTTAATTTCTGCAGATAAAATAAACATATTTACTTTTTACGCAGTAATAAGTAAATCATGAAATCATAAAAAAAAATTAACTCGTAATTTCGACGGATATACACGTTTTGAGCCGCCCTGAATCGAATGTGAATATTTACGGGAAGTGTATGTTTACTCTATGCATTTTTTTTTTTCTATCTTCAATATCAGTTATGTTCATAATGAAAGATATTAATATTTTGCACAATTTTTGCTGATAAGTTTCAAAAAATGTACCAGTTTCGAGAAAACTGCTACGAAAATTTTTAAATTTCTTATTTATGTTGCATATGATTTTGTTGCTATAGCAACAAAATTTATAATTAATGCGGTAATGTTGTTACTGTAAATGCTAGCATTATCATAAAACAAACTGTATTTATTATTTATAATCTTAATTACTAATTGGCCTACTGTGAATATGCCTAAAAGCATTGTTCACAGCGAAACAATTAGTAATTAAGCTTAGAAAATTACAAATAATAATCTAGTTTGTATTATGACAAGCAATGTTAACATTCAAAGCAACAAAACTAACACAATTTATGATAAATTTTGTTGCTGTGAACGTTAACCTTGTATGTTATACAACAAACTGGAATTATTACTTATAATTTCTAAGCTTAATTACTTCTTAATTAATTCATTAGCTGTGAACAATCCTTAAGACTTAAGAATTGCCCAGAAAGATAACTTTTTTTTTTTGAAAACAATATTTTAACCGTAGATTACTCTTGCAACTTTTTGCATATGAAATATATAAATAAAAGAAAACTCAAACACGGAAATTTACAATAGTTTTTTGCAAGATCAGTTTTGGAGGACACAAAATAATCACTATCAAAATTCAGGACCTTCATTTAAGGTTATTTCCGCAATTAAACAAATACGGAATATCTGTTAGGAATTTCTTCTTATCACATATCAAAGTATACAATAAACTTGAACTCTTTCAAATTTGACATTTTTGCAAATTGTTTATACGTGCTGAAAAACCGGAAGTATTATAATTATGAAAATTTCCGAAATCGAGATATCAACGAAAATACACGTTTTGACCATCACTGATTCAAATCCGACTATTTTCGGAAAGACACTTGTGTGTGTGTGAACGCTCTAAGCCGAAACTGTTGAAGGGAAAATTATGAAACGTAAAATAACTCATTGGAAGATTAGTTTTTGAAAATTTTAACATATTTTTTCGTTCAATGTGGAATTAATTTACATTCTCATAATTCAATAAATAATAATAGCAATATTAAAAAAAAAACATATCTGTTGAGATCATTTTGATTTACTCATTTGGAATTTGAAAGAAGACACTAATAAAATAAATTATATTAAATGTTAAAAGTGAAATAGTTCTTATATAATATTTAACTGAATAGGTTAACGTCTTTAGCCAACCTTTAACTATATTGAAGGCCAACTATTCGCCAATTTACCACTTGTCTTGCACCCACGTATTATTTCGGGCATTATATAATAATTTTTTGCCTTTATCTATGGCATTTCGTTAATACGTTAGCGGCCAAGGGTGGTTATCGGATAATTATAAGGTTAAAGGTCAAAAAATGATTTTTTATAGTTTTTTGCTTTAAGTTATTTCAAAATATTATTATAATAAACACATTAAAACATATATTTTATGCAAGTTTCGTTATCACCTTTTTAGTTTAAATCTGCAGTGCCATACACTGAACTTTCTTATAAGTATATTCATAGAATATTTATATTACGTTATCATTTTCTTTCTTTAAACAAATGTCACAAAATTAAATGGCGTTAGGCATACTTATACGTATAACAATCAGTATATGCTGATAGGTCTCGTAATATTATTGTAGGTATTGTATATTTATACTGTGATATCTTTCCTATTGCAAATAAAAAAATACAATATTTTGTTATTAAAATTTCCACGCGAGGTTTAAGTAATCCTTGACCCAGATGTTAATTTGCACGATAAATTTATCGAAAAATACTATTTATTTTTAAGGAGAGTGTCACACTTATCATGATACCCTGTTTGATATAACACATTTTATTACCACAATTTTTGCAATCATACACGTAATGTATTAAAGAAAATATTGTGATCAAAAAGAAACAAGTAATATCCGATTCGAGGGTTTAAATTCATTTTGATTATTTTGTCATACACGTCTGTGTGTGTATGAGTGAGTAAATGCGTTAGAGCATACAAATGTTAAGTTTTATCATTAATATAATAACCCAGAAATGTTTGTATGTGAGTGTGTATGTGAGTGTGTATGTGTGGAACGCTTTTTTGTAAAAATGCAGATTGGCATAGACGGGGATCGAACTCACGACCTCCAGAGTGAAAGGCATGACACTTAGCCACTGCACCATGGCGACTGTTAATAATGTTATAAAAAATAATCAAATAGTTTATACTGAAATAAAACAATCACTTCGATTCTGAAGTTCAGTCTGCTTTGAAATAGACAAAAACGAATCAAACGTCAGAATGAAATGTCAAAAAAGTTTTTGTGATAAATCTTCAATTCAAAGTTTAATCTTAAGTTTAAGGGGAGTAGCATGCTATAATTTCAATTTTTAAGTATATAATATGAAATAAGTGCATATTATTGCCTAATTATCATATATTTTTAGCAAATACGTGTTTCTGTACATTTATTTTAATTCATAGTTAAAATTTTTCACTTCAAAATGGCCAAGAAGCAGTAATTTTTGAAAATATGAGTTGCGGTAAGATTTTATAGTTCGTCAAATTATAATAACTGCAAGTAAGTAAATTTATAATTCTGATTATTAGAGAAATAAAATGTTGAAGAGATAATTCAAACATATTTAGAAACATGTTTGGTTGGCAATTTTATTCTTTTATTTTTGATGGCACAATCCATTGTATTTTAGCATATAACTAATTATCATGACTTCTAAAACTGCCGTTGTGACACTGCATCAGTTTAATACTGCAAAATTCAGAATCTAGCCTGATTATTTAATTCAAAAACAATAATGAATCAAATGTCAAATCATTAAAAATGTTGTGTAAAAAGGATTTGTAATACATATTTTTGAATAATCGATTCAAATAATAAACAGCAATCGTAAGTAAATTTATAATCCTGTTTTTTATATACAATCATAGAAACTGTCTAAATGATACAACACATATGCACCATACAAGGTTAAAATCAAAGTTAAACAAAATTTTGTTTAAATTTATCGGATGTTACACAGTGCATGATAAGCGATCGATTAGTTAATCTCAGCATAGTGATCTAAGAACAAAATAGCGTTCAAAGAAAGAACTCGATTTTTTCTTTATTATTATTTAGGTTGTGGAAATTTGTATTACTATTATAGTCAAACGATACAAAATGAAGAAAAACCGTGTTATTATTATTAAATTACATGAAAATTCGCCATCAGTCAAAACTAACCTATGTTCTGTATACCATATGGGCACATGGTGCTCACGGGTGACCCTAGTATTTAAGATTTGTATACCTCCTTTGCTAACTAGCAAAGCTAACGCCGATTTTTCCGCTAACTTCTGCTAGCAGCAACATATTTTATTACTAAGGTTAGAGTACACCTGTCAATTTAGTTGTTGTGTTTCTCTTTAATAATTAAAAATGGAAATAACCCATGTATTTATGAAACCAACATAAACATCTTTATTATTTTTATGTATTAATACAGAATTTGTTATTTGATTCTGCAAATGAATACAGAACGCCATTTGTACAACTATTTTTGACATTGCATCGTCATTCAGAAATTCGGATAACACAATCTTTTTATTCATGTTAGCAAATATCGTAACTTAAAATTATAAACTTCAACCAAAGACAGATGTATTCAAAAATTACAGAAATTGGCGGTAAACGGGCGCTCAATTGGGTACTATATTTCCCTGCTGCTAGGCAAAATCTACTAGTTTAATTTATTAGCTTCTAACTTCATTGAACGCATCTAAAAGTCTTGTAATCATGAAAAAATGCGAAATCGATATTTCAACGAATATACACGTTTTAACCTTCCTTTAATCAAATGTGACTATTTTCGAAATGACATCTACGTGCCTGTGTGTGTGTGTGAACGTTCTAGAGCCAAAATTGTCGAACCTTAAATTGTGAAACTACAAACTTAAGACTTGTATATGGTCTAGATTTGCAAAGAATATAATAACGGAAGTACATGTTTACTCTATGCATTTTTTGTTATTTCCCCAATACACTAGAACGACTGCATTTATGACAAAAATTGTTATGTTCATAATGAAAGATAATAATATTTCGCACAACTTTTGTTTGAAAAGTTTCTTCATATTTTGTACCAGTTATGAGATAACTGCTACGAAAAAACTCTTAATATCTTATTTACGTTGCCATAGTTATACCTACACTAGTGACAAATTTTATTATTTTTAAATCGGATCACCCATGAGTTACATCATTTGTTTCTTGTTTATTGAAAACAAACAAGCATTAAATTGACAGTTATCTGTATGAATTAATATTAAAAATATTGATTTCTTATTAGAATACATTGTATCAGGTAAATTGTTATAGAATCAATTTATATTATATATTTGCTAACATAATTAAATAACAATTTCAGAGTTTAACTGTGGAGTTTAACAGTTTAAGAGTGAATACGATAAGTACTTCAAATTCAGATCCATTATAAATTGGTATAATTATTGTTATATTTGTTATATTAAGTTATATTAATTTAATTTGAATTATCATTTTATATTGGTCAGCAAAAGATTTTGTTATCACTTAATAATAATTATTATTATCTGCGCCTGTTTTGGCCAGGAAAACAAAATAGACATTTCAGAGTATTCCTGTAGAGTATTGGTTAGTTTGACCGTTTGTTTGAGATTATATATATATACATATATATATATATATATATATATATATATATATATATATATATATATATATATATATATGTAGACAGCTTGTTTGGGATATTAATATCTATCTATTTAAAACTACGTAACGGAAAGTTATTTTATTATTAAAGATATTTTTATTATTACAGTAATCTACAAAAATTTGTAAAACTTTTTATATCTATAACATTATTTCCAATTGTTAACCAAAAGGCCATAATAATTAAAAACCGCTGCTCGCACCTAAAGGATCTTGTTTATTATACGTAGACTATATTTCCCGTTTTACTTTAACGATTTATTTCGTTACTTGAGTTGTATGGCAGACATTAGCCCTGACTACAATGTTTATCGTTGAATTAAAGCCAATGATGACTGAATGATTAAGTATATTATAGGTGTATCGTTTGATTCTATAATAATGAAATGAGTAGGTTTAAGATGCTGGTTCCTAAAATGCAAATTTAAGACATTAGGCGAGATGAATCTATAAGGTATGATGACCTTGAAGCACTTATAACTGATTCCTTAAAATAACTATGCTAATTATTATTTTATAATACATAAATATTATTGTGATTTACTGTTCACAATACACTTACTTTTCATTTAAATGCTAACAATATCCATTTAATTTGGTGTCCCTGTAACACATTTCTTTATACTATTATATAACAAGATTTGGTAAGCGTATAACGCACCAATGCGTAGAGCTCGCCTTTAGGTAAGATATGCGAGCAGTGGTTTTTAATTATTATGGCCTTTTGGTTAACAATTTTAAAAAATGTTATAGTTATAAAAAGTCGCACAATTTTTTGTAGATTATTAAGGGGGGCCTTATAACCCGGGAAGTATACGGGCGATTTGATTTAAACTGCGAGCAGATTCAAATGGAATGCCAAATAATATGTGTACCAAATTTGGTGTGAATCGCTCCGGTACCTTCAGAGGAGTAGAGGGCACAAATTTGGTGTTACGAGCGAGCGACGACTAACATCCAAGTATATAAGTTATATATATTTTTGGATTCAGGGCGACGAAACAAACACTTTTTGTTAATGACATTTTTTGATCCGATAATGCTACAGACACACGACCGAATGCATTAGCTTCTTCGGTACTTCGTACGGCGAGCTAATAACAATGACTATAGTTGAATAGTTTGTTATACTACTATTTTTCAGTTAAATTTTTATAAATTTTAAGAGCGCGCACAGACACACAACACATAGATAAGTATGTTGAAAACTTGTTTATGTCTCAAGTTGAACATTTTTTTAACATTTGTATAAGAAATTAAAATGAACCCCGCTTTCTATATTGAACAGTCAAGTAAATCTACTTATATATTAATCATACTATTCTTGGTATTCTAGTAACTGCATAATATGTGTCAGAGTCTCTCGGTAAAACAATCACTGTATACATTTATACGTAATAACCAAGTTAGGTTATTTGAGATTGTTAGTTCAGGCCCGTCTTTAACAGCTTTGGGCCCATCATTACTTGTTTAAAGTGATAATCAGCAAGATATTCATAAAAAGTAAAATTGATTCGTATTTTTTACTAAACAAATAGTTTCAATTCTTGGGGTAAGTTTGACAATTTTATTCTCAAAAACTAAATATGAAATAAATATATTTCTAAATATTAACAGTGATACTACTTAATTTCAATTAGTCTCTACGCCTTCAGCTCCGGACTCCTCCTTCCCACTCCGCGCTTGCGCATAAAAATTTAAAATTAAAAATAATTGTTGCCCTTAGGTTCACAAATTGAAAGTATGTTATAGATATAGAAAGTCTTACAATTTCTGGTAGATTTCTATATATATTTTAGTCTATAATTTAAAATTCAAAATTATAATTCTTAATAATTTCTTATGGCCAATATGAAGCAATCTTGTTGAAATAAAATATCATAGAAATTTTTGTAGATATTTAAATGTTTTAAATATGTTTCTAAGAGTATTATTAAGTAACTGCGAGCGGATTCAAATGGGATGCCAAATAATATGTGTAATAGGAGTGGAGCGCACAAATTTGGTCTTACGAGCGAGCGACGACTAACATCCAAGTATATTAGTTATAATATTTTTAGAAACAGGGCGACGAGACAAACACTTCTTGTTAAGAACATTTTTTGATCCGAAAATGCTAGAGACACACAATCGATTGCTTTAGCTCTTTTGTACTTCGTACGGCGAGCTAAACATAAGACATTGATATTTTGCGTATCCCCTTAGCCTTAAGACGGGTCTGGTTCTGGTTATGTTCGTTGTGACTGTGACTATGACTGTGACCTTCTTCTCTTTTGTGTTTTGTTTTGGTCACAGTTCGCCAAGGTCACAGGTCCACGTGGCGTGGGCATTTGTTTATCGCAGTATTTCCCAATCAAATTGGAATCCTAGCCCCGCATCGATTTGGGGTGCAGCGGTTGTTCAGCATCCGGGCGCCTGCTTAGAAGGACGCCTAACGTCATACTTGTATTCCATAACTGTATGAGCAGCACTCGGTAGCATTAAGACGTCAAGTGAAGCAACTGCATTATGTATTCTTCTTTATTTCAACCTACTTGAATGTATAATTAATTGAAGAAAAAATAGCTGTTTTACTAGATTTGGTTTGGGAGGATTACTTGTTTGTTGTTTTGTGCAAATTTATTGAACAATATGATGTCATTTTTACTTACGATTACCAATTGCACCGAACACCCTTAAAGATAAGCATAGCATGCACCAGTGCATCTAGCTTAGTACTTATGAAACTAATTTATTCGACAAATTAATAAATATGTATTAAAAAGCCAATATACGCCGTATAACATTTATAATTTATAAATACTTCCAGCATAGTGGTTATAAAGTTTATTTATGTATAGGTACAGGCACCTATGCCTTCAGCTCGCCGTATAATAATTGTAATTTGTAAATGCGATCACTCTATAATATAATTAATTAAAATAATGATTGCGAAAAATATGTTATATAATAAATCATTCATGATTTATTTGATTTACTCAAAATCAAATTTATTGTATCTTTTATATTCATAACTATAAATTCGGTAAATTTTTGAGTTTTTAGCTCGCCGTACGAAGTATTGAAGTTGCTAAAACATTCGGTCGTGTGTCTGTAGCATTACGCATCAAAAAATTTCATTAGCAAAAAGTGTTTGGCTCGTCACCCCGAATTCAAAAGATTATATAACTTATATACTTGGATGTTAGTCGTCGCTCGCTCGTAAGACCAAATTTGTGTCCTCTACTCCTCTGAAGGTACCGGAGCGATTCACACCAAATTCGGTGCACATATTATTTAGCATCCCATTTGAATCCGCTCGCAGTTTAAATCCAATCGCCCGTATACTTCCCAAGTTATAGGGCCCCAAAATTTAGAGCCCCTCTTAATACTGCCCTTATAAAAATAATTTAAACATCCAAAAATTTTACTAAAAATTCTAAAATATTTTATACCTACAAGATTTTTTCATATTGTTAACTCAAAGCCCGAAAAAAATTATTAAATATCATAATTTTGAATTTTAACATATGCACTAAATTCTTGTTTCTTATCAATATAATCTACAAAAAATTGTAAGACTTTTTATAACTAGAACATTTTTTCGGATTGTTAACCAAAAGGCCATAATAATTAAAAAGCACTGCTCGCAACGCATATCTTACCTAAAGGCGAGCTCTACGCATTGGTGCGTTTTACGCGTACCAAATCTTGTATTTTTCTAAGGGTTGTATTAAGGAGAGCACTGAATTTTATGGCCCTTTAATTCCGGAAATATAAGTGTGATTGGATTTAAATTGCAAACGGATTCAAATGAGATACCGAAGAATATGTGTAATGATGGAATTTAAGCTCGCCGTGCTGAAGGCATTGGTGCGATCAATAGTACAAAAGTACTTTAATGTTGTGATCACATTATTTATTTATTTTTGCATAACGTATAAGATCGTACACATAAATGGTTATACAATTGTTTTCTTCTTAAATATTTAAATTGTTTTTCCCTATCTAATTATTTATATGGCGAGCTGAAAGCATTGGTGGAAGTACCTATATTTGTTTTTTGTATAATAACTTTGTTATGTTGGGATTACAATACTTTCTATTTTGCTTTCCATATAAGAGTGATTCAAATAATGTTATCTTCATAAATTTTTAAAATGTTTTCCTCCACCAAATTGATTATATGGCGAGCTGCAGGCATTGGTGTAAACACCTATATTGGTTTTGTGTATAATTTGATAATTTTGTGTATTTATTAAAATTTAAAGTTATTCCGTTTTCCATTTCGTGATTACATGTTTTTAATAAAATGTTAGAAAGGTCCTTCAAATAATTACACAAATCCAAAAATATAATTATAAAATCAAGTTTTTTCTGTTTTGTTCATAAGAATAAAAGCAACTTAACGCCCATGTAGCTGCTACGTCCATATTTGGTAGTGATCGTGTAGGTGCAACAAATGCTTCAATGAAAGATATTTGAGTGCGACTTAGCGATGTTTAACATCAGTTTAACTTTGATTTTCATTCAGTGAACTTCGATGTAAACAAGGTATGTTCCTGTGTTATTAACTAACGTTACATCTACACTGAGAAAAGGATTTATTTTATCCAATTTTTCTTTATTAATTATTAAATAAATTCCATATTTAATTACAACCGAATCCATGTAGAGTTATATTAAATAAATGCTATATTTGCTAACCCCAGATTAGCTTTCTTTAATATAAATAGATCTTATTATCGATAAGCTACATAAATGAACCATGGATTTACTGTTAATAAATCGTACTTGCGTAGAATATGCTGTATTTAATATTAATAATTTAAAAAAATAGTATACTATTTTATTAATCTAACAAACTATTAAATATGTCTTCAACTTTTATTATAAACATTTTATCTGTAACTCAAGTTGTTTTCGACATATTGAAAAAGTAGCAAGAGTAAACCCCTATTTCTTGTTAAGCAATTGCTTTTTTAGGTAGAACGATCATAAACAGACACACAGACATCATTTCTAAAATAATCAGAAATGGTCAAAATGTGCATTTTCCATTAAATTTTGAGTTTGAATTTTTTTAATATAAATTCGTACAAGAAAGTAATAAAAATATAAAATCTAAAACTAGACAAGAGTTCACTGGGGAATTTGCGATTGAAATGTTACTAAAATTGTATTGTACTCTAATTTGTAGCAACAATATTAATGAATAACGATTGCGTCGACTGAGTAATGGCGCTACGATATTCGTGCGTCGTTCCTCTTACACCTTACAGTCTTACACTGACCTGTAAGGACGTGAAGACCTCAGTAACAATTGCAGATATTTGCATTATTGTAATAAAGTAAACCTTGAACTAAATAACTAACGATGACAGTGAACAAATGTTGCAAATAAGAAATAAATATATTTACTTATATTTCAAGTATTGTTACCATCATTACATATATGTTGTCCGGGCTAGTCTAAATTACAAAACTATACAAACTTCACCTATTACTTTCGTTTACGAAGTAATAAGTAAGTATAGGGATCATCAAAACAATCGAACTCGAGATTTCGACGGATATACACGTTCCCTATTTTAATAATTGATTTAATATTTGAATACTTAAATAAGGAGAATTATTATAGAATCAATCATATTATATATTTGCAAGCATAATTAAATAATTGGTACAATTTCAGAGTTTTACTGTTGTATTTATATTTTTTAACTGTTAGTTTGGAATATATATTTGTAATGAAAGTTCTGTTTTGGCCACAGCCGATTTTTTATTCGTGGTTTTGCAGTTTTAAATTTATAGAATTCTTGTGTTGCTTTTATTAAATTATATTTTTCTCCATATTCAATAAAATATGTAATAAAATTATTACATTGTAACATGTACAAACTGGTGGCAGCGATTGAATTCGAGATTTAGCCGTATATAATTTTTTAACCGAAAACAATTTACAAATGAATTTAGGGGATCTGGCTTATAAAATATGTATATTTGTTACAGATGGTTCCTAAAAATATTTATTTTATACTCGGCACAGTTATAGCTGTGCAACTTGTATCCATTACCGGTAAGCATGACATTATTTTAGGTTATAATCAATTCAACGCATGCGTATAACATATAATAAGCTTTGATATTTCTCTAGACGACCTAGCGATTTCAAATATTTAGTATTTTATTGAAGTGCTCGCCTTGCAGATCTATTATTTTCTTACGTATTAAACTTTAAATGCATAATTTAGTAAAATGTGCCATGTTTCCACACTTGTTGTTAGACAGAAAATGAAATATAGACTACTAAAAGAAGTTACACCTATTTATATCTGGTTCTCTGTCTAGCAACGGTAAATCTCTATTATTTTCTTACATATTAAACTTTAAATGCATTATTTAATAAAATGTGCCGTGTTTCTACAATTGTTGTTAGACAGAGAATGAAATATAAACTGCTAAAAGAAGTTACACCTATTTATATCTTGTTCTCTGTCTAGCAACGGTAAATATCTATTATTTTCTTACATATTGAACTTTAAATGCATAATTTAGTAAAATGTGCCGTGTTTCTACACTTGTTGTTAGACAGAGAATGAAATATAGACTGCTAAATGAAGTTACACCTTGTTCTCTGTCAAGCAACAGTAAATAATGCATAATTTAGTAAAATGTGCCGTGTAGAAACATATATCTACAATATAGCATATACTTTTACAATGAAATTTTATTATTGTAGCTGTAAAATGGTGGATTTTAAAAATAAATAAATCTATTTGCCATTTTACAGATACAATAATAAAATTTCGTTGTAAAAAAATATGCCATATTGTAAAAATTGTAAGACAGAGAACTATTTCAATAAATATAAAACGCTCGCGTTACTCAATTTCTTGATAAATAACAAGCCAAATAGATGTATCACGATTTATAATTTAGAATAATATTATATGAGAATTGATTTTGGTACATCCTGGTACGACATTTTATATTTCAAACAATTTTAACCTAGAATTTCATTGATGTAACAATGATAGCTTTTCAAATTTCACAGTTTGTTACTAAATTAATGCATTGTGTCAAAGGTAACTATATTTATTGTATTACATACATCTATATATATATATATATATATATATATATATATATATATATATATATATATATATATATATATAATGGTTTGTGCTCATAGGTGAACCAAATCCAGCCGACGCAACTTGCGGTACTTGTGGTCAAAATGCCCATTGTGCCATTATTGGGGGACGCCCCGTTTGCTCCTGTCTACGAGGATACAGTGGAGATCCTATCTCAATCTGCCAAAGGGTCGAATGCTTAGGTATTTTATTATTTATCACTTTACCGAATTACAGGTCTTATATAAATTTAAATAATAGTGATTTGTTCCAAACATATAAGACCAAATGTGTGCCCTCTACTCCTCTGAAGGTACCGGAGCGATTCACACCAAATTTGCTACACATATTATTTGGCATCCCATTTGAATCCGCTCGCAGTTTAAATCCAATCGCTCTTATAGATTCCGAGTTATAGGGCCCCAAAATTTTTAACCCCATTTAATACTGCCCTTATGAAAATAACTAAAACACTTAAAAATTCTACTGAGAATTCTAAAATATTTTATGTCTACAAGATTTTTGCATATTGATTACCCAAAAGCCGTAAATAATTATTAAAAATTATAATTTAGAATTTTAAAATATGCACAATTTTATTGCTGTGAACGCTAGCATTGCATGTCATAAAACAAACTGGAATTATTACTTGTAATTAGCGTTAGCTGCCCCGAATTCGTATAAATAATTATTGCATTTTAGATCACTCTGAGTGCAGTGGCCATCAAACTTGTGTTAATTCACGCTGCATTGATCCTTGCGAAGGTGTTTGTGGCACAGACGCACAGTGCGATGTCAAAAACCACGTGCCAATTTGTACCTGCCCAGCGCACTACACCGGAGACCCATTCACTCACTGCCGAAGGTTTAACCCAGGTATTTTATTAGTTGATCATTTTTAGGTTGTGCGAACTGCATTGCGCAACTCCTCTCACAAAGATAATTACTGAATCTGTTCATTAAACAGAGTATAGCTATCCTAGTTGATATGCAAACTAATTCATTGTCAGACGAAATATTTCTACTTCATAAATTTTCAAGTATAAACAAGTATTCTGTTAAGAGGAATTCATAAAACCCAGTAGCATGAAATCTAAAATCATCGTTCCGCTCTTGACGTTTTCTGATCCTAAATTAAAATATATTCGTTCCAAATTAGTATATGTCGCTTAAGTATGATCTATTGCACAAGTGTACAGGCGAAATTGTACAAAATGTATGTATTTTACCTATACAAATAAATGAAACATTTTCCATTCAAAATTGATGATTTTAATAAAAGGTTTATTATGAATTGAAGAACGATATTCACAATTAACGGCTGTACAAGCCTAGATTGAACTTTTAACTTGCAATTATTAACAGAAATATCTACTAAAAATACATTTTATAGTCATATTTCGAAAAATTGTATGAGCATTCTCAAGCAAACTGGCTCTAGCGGTAACATTTGTAAACACTGCGGTACAATATCTGGTTTTTATGTATTTATGAATTTTTATATTTGTGCTACTGAATTATGCTTATGTGAAAAGCGAGCTAGGTAGGAATTACTTAGACCGAAAAATATAAATATGTTGGTCGATTTAATTCAGAGGAACTATGTCATCCAAGTCCATGTGGGCCAAACACCCGATGCGAAGTGGTCAACCTTGTGCCAACGTGCAAGTGCCAAGTGGGCTACCACGGCTCTCCCCTGCAAGGATGTCGCCACGAATGCGACGCGGACTCGGATTGTGGCTCCAATTTAGCGTGCATTGAATTCCGATGCCAGAATCCGTGTTCAGCGTGTGGCAAAAACGCGGATTGTTCCGTCAGAAACCATGCTGCCATCTGTACTTGTCCAAAGGTACTTTATAATGTCTATAGTTTTTTTGTGTATGAAGTAAAATATATATATATATATATATATATATGTGTGTGTGTGTGTTATTTGTATTTATTTTAGAATTACCAAGGCAACGCATTAGTGTCTTGCCAGCCAGAATGCACGCATAATGGCGACTGCCCACGTGGCAAACCAGCTTGCTTCTATAATAAGTGTGTGAATCCGTGCGAAGGTGTATGTGGCATTGGAGCCAATTGCGAGCTGAAGAACGGAGCAACTCCAGTGTGCTCATGCCCCCGAGACATGACCGGTGATCCCTTCACTCGTTGCAGGCCATTCGAGAAACGTAAGACTTCAATTCTTCAAGATTTTCTTACGAAACCTACGATCCAGATTACAAATGACTAACAGATATGCCATTATATATATATATATATATATATATATATATATATATATATATATATATATATATATATATATATATATATATATATATATATATATATATATATATATATATATATGCTTTTGGAAGAAGAATATTTTGTTCACATTAAGCATTAAGAAAGAAAGTAAAGGTTCATCTTCCTCCGCTAGGAACAGCATTATCTATATTTTAGAACTATCTTCAACTACTAGATGGCACTATTGGCGCTTTACAGAAAATTACTACTAATTATTGACAACATTTTAGCGATTCTGGTTCTTGGTAAACACAACATCAACAGAGTTTAAATTCTGAGCGGTTACAGCTGATCACCATCTATTTCTACCGCAATAAATGATTTGCTTCGTCAGTAATCAAAACCAAAGACAAGAACCACAGCCCGGTTCTCAGCAAATCGGCTGACTAGCGACATCTCTTATGCTTAATGTGAACAAATTATTCATCTTCCAAAAGCATATATATATAATGGCGTATCTGTTAATCATTTATGATCTTGGGTATATGTAGGAAAATTTTTAATATTACCTACTAGGTGGCTCTGGCATCAACGTCAAAGCAGTAGGACATAAGAAAACTTTTGCCAGTTACAACGATGGCTAAGTAGTTTCCTATGTAAAATCAACACATATTTCCTTGTAATTTACGAAGAACTAAATGTTCATTCACGATTTAATTAGTAATCCAGATTAGAAATTACAAATACTAAAGGATTGTTCACAGCAAAGGAATTAGTAATTAAGCTTAGAAATTATAAGTAATAATTCCAGTTTGTTGTATGACATACAAGGTTAACGTTCACAGTAACAAAATTTATCATAAATTGTGTTGCTTGGAATGTTAACATTACTTGTCATAATACAAACTAGATTATTATTTTTAATTTTCTAAGCTTAATTACTAATTGTTTCGCTGTGAACAATCCTTAAAGGATTGTTCACAGCTAAAGAATTAGTAATTAATTTTAGAAATTACAAGTAATAATTCCAGTTTGTTGCATGACATACACAAGATTAACGTTCACAGCAACAAAATTTATGATACATTGTGTTAATTTTGTTGTTTGGAATGTTATAGCATTGCTTTTCATAATACAAACTCGATTATTATTTGCAATTTTCTAATCTTAATTACTATTTACTTCGCTGTGAACACGCCTTATTAACCCAATTTGTTATATGACAACTTGGAATCAAAGCGTGCATTTTGTTGCTGTGAATGCTAGCATTGTTTATTATAAAACAAACAGAATCATTATTTGTAATGTATAATCTTAATTACTCATTGGTTCAAGGCTTGTGCAAAGCGAACCAAATAGTAATAAAGATTAGAAAATTACAAATAATAATCTAGTTTGTATTATGACAAGCAATGGCATTATGTGCTATATGGCAACAAAATGAACACGTTGTATGATAAATCTTGTTGCTGTGAATGTTAACTTTGTATGTCATATAACAAACTTGAATTATTACTTATAATTTCTAAGCTCAATTACTGATTGTTCCGCTGTGAACAATCCTTCACTGTGAATGCAGTTGAAAAGAAATTGATGTTGAAAATCGATGAGAAATATTTAACAAATGTCGCTGAGATTTGAACTGAGAACCAAAGGTTATCAGTAGAATGTTTTATACCTAAAACAACCATTTATGATGTTGAAGGTGATCTGTGCGACCCAAATCCATGCGGAGGAAACGCCCGTTGTCAGCCTGGGTACGACCGGACCAACAAGGAAAGGCCCGTTTGCACATGCCCCGAAGGCTACACCGGCGATCCATTGAAACACTGCGTGCCTGCCGAATGTACCATGGATGATCACTGCCCCGATAACAAAGCGTGCCACAACTACAAGTAAGTTAACCGTTAACCACAATACTATTCATGTTTTACACGTTTTTTAATTTAATCGATATATCGAACTCCATCGTTAAAGAGCTGGAGTGGCTTTCACTCAACTGTCGTGTTCTTTCATTGATTAACATTTAAAACTAGGGTCACCCGTGGGCACCATGTGCCCATATGGTATACAGAACATAGGTCAGTTTTGACTGATGGCGAATTTTCATGTAATTTAATAATAATAACACGGTTTTTCTTCATTTTGTATCATTTGACTATAATAGTAATACAAATTTCCACATCGCAAATAATAATAATAAAGAAAAAATCGAGTTCTTTCTTTGAACGCTATTTTGTTCTTAGATCACTATGCTGAGATTAACTAATCGATCGCTTATCATGCACCGTGTAACATCCGATAAATTTAAACAAAATTTTGTTTAACTTTGATTTTAACCTTGTATGGTGCATATGTGTTGTATCATTTAGACAGTTTCTATGATTGTATATAAAAAAACAGGATTATAAATTTACTTACGATTGCTGTTTATTATTTGAATCGATTATTCAAATAATATGTATTACAAATCCTTTTTACACAACATTTTTAATGATTTGACATTTGATTCATTATTGTTTTTGAATTAAATAATCAGGCTAGATTCTGAATTTTGCAGTATTAAACTGCTGCAGTGTCACAACGGCAGTTTTAAATGTGATGATAATTAGTTATATGCTAAAATACAATGGATTGTGCCATCAAAAATAAAAGAATAAAACTGCCAACCAAACATGTTTCTAAATATGTTTGAATTATCTCTTCAAGATTTTCTTTCACTAATAATAAGAATTATAAATCTACTTACTTGCAGTTATTATAATTTAACGAACTATAAAATCTTACCGCAACTCATATTTTCAAAAATCACTGCTTCTTGGCCATTTTGAAGTGAAAAATATTAACTATGAATTAAAATAAATGTACGGAAACACGTATTTGCTAAAAATATATGCTAATTAGGCAATAATATGCACTTATTTCATATTATATACTTAAAAATTGAAATTATAGCATGCTACTCCCCTTAAACTTAAGATTAAACTTTGAATTGAAGATTTATCACAAAAACTTTTTTGACATTTCATTCTGACGTTTGATTCGTTTTTGTCTATTTCAAAGCAGACTGAACTTCAGAATCGTAGTGATTGTTTTATTTCAGTATAAACTATTTGATTATTTTTTATAACATTATTAACAGTCGCCATGGTGCAGTGGCTAAGTGTCATGCCTTTCACCCTGGAGGTTGTGAGTTCGATCCCCGTCTATGCCAATCTGCATTTTTACAAAAAAGCGTTCTACACATACACACTCACTCACATACACAACTCACATACACACTCACATACAAACATTTCTGGGTTATTATATTAATGATAACCAGTCAAATAAGCAAAAATATGAAATATCAACGTCAATTTAGGGCCGTATATAATAAATATGTTTCAGCTGTGAAAATCCTTGCCACGGCCAATGCGGGGCCGGAGGTGTTTGTAATGCCCGAAGGCACGTGGCTGTCTGCACCTGTCAAGAGGGATACGCTGGCGATGCTCTTAACAACTGTTACGATACGAAAGTAGATCCACCAAGAGCCGGAAGGTACTTCCGATATCGCTATTATAACTAGTGATGCAAAAACCTTGCAGCAACAAACAAAAAAATACAAATAGATAACATAATTTTTTTATTTATAAAATAAAATGTTTAATTGTAAACACAAAAAAATTATTAATGTATAAAATGTATATTTTAAATTCACTTTAAAAAATATGTAAAAATTAAGAATAAGAAGCAAAACAATATATAACAAACTTATATTTTTTATTATGCGTATACATTTGTTACGTAAAATTTACCTTACATAGATAAGTCCGGCGCTGCATAATGCAAGACATCTCGTAGCGGACATTGAAACTTATCCATAAGCGCCGTTTGAATGTAGGTTACCCGAGGGCACCACGTGCCCGAGTCATATACAGAATACAGTCTATTACTCACAAATTTTATAATATATATAGTAAATAATATAAATTTTAATAATATAATAATTTAGATTCATCTGTTTGTCTAGCTTTCTATCCGGAACTATCATACACAAAACATAACATAAATAGTGTAAGCAAAGATTGTCTAATAATTATTTAATTTTCTTTTAAATTTTGACATTCAATGGCCGCGATTTTGATGAAACAATTTTGTAAATAAAGGATACAAAATTTCGGATACATTACACATAAATACACACACGCACATACATTTAAATGTTGAATAATGTTTACAAAATATATTTCCTGGGTGAATTTCTTTTTGTGTGCCAAATTAAGGCACTTGACATTCGTTCGTGTGTCTGTAGCATTCTCGGATCAAAAAATTTCATTAACAAAAAGTGTTTGTCTCATCGCCCTGAATCCAAAAACATATACTTGGATGTTAGTCGCTCGCTCGTAAGACCAAATTTGTGCTCCTCTGAAGGTACCAGAGCGATTCACACCAAATTTGGTACACATATTATTTGGCAACCCATTTGAATCCGCTCGCAGTTTAAATCACCTGTATACTTCTCGAGTTATAGGGCCCCAAAATTTAGAGCCCCTCTTAAAACTGATATTTTATATCTACAAGATTTTTTCATATTGTTAACCCACAGCCCGAAAAAAATTATTAAATATTATAATTTTGAATTTTAAAATATGCACTAAATTTTTTTTTATCAATATAATCTACAAAAATGTGTAAGACTTTTTATATCTATAATATTTTTTCAAATTGTTAGCCAAAAGGCCATATAAATTAAAAAAAACTGCTCGCAACGCTTATGTTACCTAAAGGCGAGCTCTACGCGTTGGTGCGTTTTCGCGTACCAAATCTTGTTTACTACTACATTTAATTTTTGAAGCTGAAATATGGTAAATAGATATTCTTTTGGAATATACCATTTTACAGCTACAATAATAAATTTAAAAAAAACATACCATAATGTAGATATTGTATGATTCTAGGGTGCTGCGTTACAAAATTATTTATATATATATATATATATATATATAGTTGAAGGGTAGTCACCACCGACTAGTTGAAATGTAAGAAAGATCACGGATGTGCGGTGTCTTGGGAGATAGTTTATGGGAAAAGAAACTCCATAAACTATTTATGACTCTTTAATTTTTAGAATCAATATTTCGCACACGCAACACGTGTGTTGTTAAGTTTGGTTATTGTGTGCAATTGGTTGCACACAATAACCAAACTTAACAACACACGTGTTGCGTTCTTCGAATTTTTATTTTTTTTATTTTTAATCACTAGTTCTTCAATAAATACAATAATGTTAAAAAAACATCATCTACAAACTTTTGTGCAAATGTAATTTAAAATAATTTAACAAAAATTTAACTTAAACTCCGATTTTAATAATCAACAAACATATTATAATATGAATATATAAATTTAAATAAGGTTTTTTTTTTTTATAACATGACAAACTGTAACAAAATTTTGCTCAATTTCAATTATGAAACTCAAAATTTATGAATCCTGATGAAGCAAACAATCTTTTGCGAAATATTGATTCTAAAAATTAAAGAGTCATAAATAGTTTATGGAGTTTCTTTTCCCATAAACTATCTCCCAAGACACCGCACATCCGTGATCTTTCTTACATATATATATATATATATATATATATATATATATATATATATATATATATATATATATATATATATATATATATATATATATATATATATATATATATATATATATATATATATATATATATATATATATATATATATATATATATATATATATATATATATATATATATATATATATATATATATATATATATATATATATATATATATATATATATATATATATATATATATATATATATATATATATATATATATATATATATATATATATATATATATATATATATATATATATATATATATATATATATATATATATATATATATATATATATATATATATATATATATATATATATATATATATATATATATATATATATATATATATATATATATATATATATATATATATATATATATATATATATATATATATATATATATATATATATATATATATATATATATATATATATATATATATATATATATATATATATATATATATATATATATATATATATATATATATATATATATATATATATATATATATATATATATATATATATATATATATATATATATATATATATATATATATATATATATATATATATATATATATATATATATATATATATATATATATATATATATATATATATATATATATATATATATATATATATATATATATATATATATATATATATATATATATATATATATATATATATATATATATATATATATATATATATATATATATATATATATATATATATATATATATATATATATATATATATATATATATATATATATATATATATATATATATATATATATATATATATATATATATATATATATATATATATATATATATATATATATATATATATATATATATATATATATATATATATATATATATATATATATATATATATATATATATATATATATATATATATATATATATATATATATATATATATATATATATATATATATATATATATATATATATATATATATATATATATATATATATATATATATATATATATATATATATATATATATATATATATATATATATATATATATAAACAAAATAAAAATAAACTATTTTTAATACAAATATTTTTTATAAAAATTATTCAATGAAATAGAAAATATAAATAATATGTCATCAACAAAAACCGTCGCCATTTTAATTTTTGATGAAATTGCCATATTTAATTTATTAAATAAGTGTTATACCAAATATATTTAAATAATGAAATTAAATGTAATCGACGCAGTTTAAAATTCTTAACAAGTTTTGTCTTTACACTTTATCTGTAAAATGTCCTGGGGAGATAATATTTGCATATGTTTAATAAAGCATGTAAATTATGTTCCCGATTTCGATTCACCACCACCACCAAATAGTATTTTAAAAAAACATTTCTAAAATCAGTATTAAGGAGGACCTATTTTTAAAGGTCCCTAAGTCCATAAATAGACTCTCAACTCGCTATTGAATTTAAAATATAATATTAGAAACCATTTGGTCTACAAGTGACGTAAATTTTTATAAATCAGACAAAAAACGAATTTTTGCACAAAACTATTTAATTCTAAAATGTAACACTACCAATTAAAATAAACGTACATTCTAAAATATGTATAAACTGCCCCCAAAATCCTCATATAGACGGCGCTTATGTTGGCTATGTTACAAATATATCATCGTTCCGTCATATTACTGTTCTATGTATGCTACATCTTGATTACAACGCAAATACATGGCATTAAATCGCCATTGATCTCTTTGTCTAAATGCACCTATTTTCGTGTTGTGTATCGTTACTAAACTATTATTGTCAAGTAAATTAGTGTTGCAAATGTAAGTAAACTAAATACATTTCAGTGTTTTTATGGTTATAAATATATAAAATGAAAGTTATGTTACGTAATAATTACAGCGGTGTTCCATATCTCAAAATAATTAGTCTATTGTAAATATAACTTTTTTTGCTCGCTGTACGAAGTACAGATGAGCTAAAGTAATCGGTCGTGTGTCTGTAGCATTCCCGTATCAAAAATAATTCTTAACTTTTTTTTTTGCCTTATCGCCCTGAATTCAAAAATATATATAACTCGTATACTTGGATGTTAGTCGCTCGCTTGTAAGATCAAATTAGTGCCCTCTATTCCTCTGAAGGTACCAATGCGATTTGAACCAAATTTGCTACATATATTATTTGGTATCCCATTTAAATACGCACACTGTTTAAATTTAACCGCCCGCATATTTCCCGAATTATAGGGCCCCAAAATTTGAACCCCCCTTAATAAAATTATAACATCTATGAATTCTACAATATTTTCCCATGTTGGTAACCCAAAGGTCATAAAACAGAATGTACAAAAGAGCTATAATGATCGGTCTTGTATTTTCGCCCTGAATCCAAAAATTTATATAATTCATATACTTGGATATATGTATCTCGCTCGCTCGGTCGGTCATAAGACCTGAGTTTGTGACTCCTCTGAAGGTACCGGGCCGATTTTAATGAAATTTGATATACATATAATTTCTACGTCCGTGAAGTTCCCGTCGCATTTTAAATAAAATCGTCAGTACAGGGCCGGAGTTATAGGGCCCCAAAATTTGAAACCCTCCTAAATACTGCCCTTAGTCAAATTTTAATTTTTTTAGAATTTTCTACTAAAAATTATAATTTTTTTTATGTCATTAAAGTTTTTACAAATTGTGAGCCCATAGGCTTCAAAAAAAAAATATATATATATTTTGAAGTATATCAGACATTGAACGCCATCTATAAGTGAAACGAAGAAGCTATGTGACAGTAATTTCTTTGGTTATATTTTCCATTATATAAACTATTTGCTTGTGTGATTTAATTATTAAAATTAGAAAATGTTCATCAAATAATTTTCAATATCCTTAAATAATCACGAAACGAACGATATTAACGTTACCCATGTGTGCAATTTTAAATGTGGGGTTATGGAAATTAATACTGTTATGGTACAGGAATAAATAAATGTCGGGATCATAATTGCTTGGATTGGTTCAGTCGGCTCTGTGAGTTTAATGTAGATGACGTAAACTCAGAAATGCATTTATTTCATATTAAATGCAGAAGAAATGTCATCAAACATTCAAGACACAAACATAAACCAAATTTTAAAGACTCGTATATTAATACATTATTGTATAAAACAATAATTTGAATATGTTCCAATAATGAATTGCTATCGCTTTTAGTATTGTATTTATTGCTATTGGGGTCGCCGGGACGGCGAGCTGGTAGCACTGCCGCTAGCGCCAGTTCTTGTTTTTTTAAATATGCACACATTTTTTTAAAACATCTATAACATTTTTTCAAATTATATAAAATATAAACTAATATTTGTTGAATTTAAAAAGTTCGCTGCTCGCATCGCATATATATATATATATATATATATATATATATATATATATATATATATATATATATATATATCGCTATTACTTATAGGGCGAGCTGAACGCATAGATGCGTTGTACCCAGAGAGTATCTACTCTCTACCGAAGCTTGTTCGTTTAATGTTTTAACACCCAGTTTAGAATAACGAAGTTACCCGAACGTGTTCATTTTGTATATGTTCTCAGCGCATGCGTAGTAAATTTAACTCATTTTACGATGTATCCGTATGCTGTGATCAAATTCCTTAAAAACGACGAGGATGACGATGAAGACGATGAAATTTACTCTGAAATCCCGTCGGTTTGGATATGTATGAATCAACAACAGTGTTGGTGGCCAAAATCTAAGAATGTCCGCTCGCTAATGTTGAAAGGTGTATTACCGAATAATTCGTGGCAGAAACACCAAATTGAGATACGAACTTATTGTCGTAAGATTATATTCGGACATTCTGAGGAATACATATAAATGTGTGATATTGTAGTTACATTGGAGAAAGCTAGGAAGAAAGCGGAAAGATGTATAACGGCGTCACTTGAAGGAAATGGACGGAAACACAAGAAACGGAAACGGTCGCGCACAGATTCAGACGATTCTTCGAGCGATTCGGACGATTACTGTACGACGAAGCGCATACGTACTGTAAAGATTAAACGTTTGTTTATTGTTACTTAAATGATGATTTTGATACTTGTATGTATTAAATTCAATCGCGTATTCCATAGGTGAACCAGTTGATATGGAAGCAGCATCAACTAGTAGTGCCGCAAATAAGATACTTGAATCAATTATGGAGAATAATTTGGTTGGAAATGATCAAATGATTGAAACAGGCCTTCAAAGATCGAAATTTGAAGGTACTTTCCCAGCAAACACACATGTATATATTACATATCTGATACATTACATTTAGAGTAGACAGAGGTACATATTACCCATATAGCATCAAATCCCTTAAGACCGAATAAAGACGTTCAAAAATATGACGTCTTTAAGACTTTTAGTTAAGACGTCGTTATGACTTACATGAATAAGACATCATTTAACAAAGTCTTCAAGACGTTTTTAAGTTAGACCTCAATAAGACGTCTTGTAATGTCGTCCACAAGACATCTTAAAGTCTTCCATCCAGACAAATTTAGGTGGTCGTAATTACGTCTTTTTTGGTCTATGTAGCAGGAAACATGTTTTTACGTTGTGTGCTGGGTTTAAGGCTCAGTTGCAGAAAGCCTCCGTCAAATGTATACAGATTGTCACATTTCTAACGTTTCTGCACCAATTTATTATTAAACCCAGATTAATGCGCAATTAACTTTAAGGGTTCTTTCTAGTTTTTTGCAGTTTAAGAAAGGAGCTTTTAAATTATTTTTTTATATTTAAGGGTGCATTCACCTTTTGCAGATTCAAAAAATCGATTTTTTTTTTGCAGAATAGGACACTTTGAAGTGTTGACTATAGGTTTCTGAAGCCGTTTTTTGAAATTCGAGTTTGAAATATGTGAAATTGCGATTTAAACCAAACAATGTTTTTGCTCAAACACGGCGTTTTCGCGCGCGTCAGTCTGAAGTTGAAACTTTAAACGCGTTTATCTCGAAACCATATTTTTTAAGTCGCGCGGTAGAATATCTCGACAACAAATTAACCAATTTAACTCTCGATAAGCGCATCTTAAAGGTAATAAAATTCTCTAGGAGTTGATCCTCGACGAAGTGTGTCCGATAATTGTTAATATTTTTTAAGGCCCGCCAAAGGAGAAAAAAAGTGGCAAAAAATAACTTTTTTCGTACGATGGTCGCCATTTTGCTAATTATGGTCCAAATGGACCACCCGAAGATCAATTTTTAGACAATTTAATATACTTTAAAACCCTTATTTCTTATTTTTTTTCAAACAACTGGGACCAGAGTTATGCTACCGCGCGGCTAAATTGAGCTGCCCACTTTGGACCTGGACATCTTCGCCGGGGCTGAACGTACCTGACTTTAAAAAATACCTTATGAAAGAGAAAAGTTGAATAAATACGATACAAAAAACCGCATGCGAATATCTTGAACGTACCCTGAGAAAATAAATGTTAAAAAACAGCTTTTTTTTGTGCTCAAAAGGTGAATGCCCCATTAAATCAAAACCATTTATTAAATAACAGTTTTTTCTATACATTAATATATACTTTTAGGAATATGTATAAAAAATATCTCCATTATTCCCTTTGATATTAGCCCCTAAGCGCGTGCTCAAAAAACCTAAAAAAAGCACTGCATGCATACGATTGCTCCTTAGTTCACCTAAAATAAATAACAAAACGGCATTTGAAAATATATACTTATATCTTCTTCGTCTTCTACGGAAACGCTTTGAAAACAAAAATTAAAAACATTACAGTTCGAAAAATATGTTTAAAAAACCGCTATGTATCGTAAACTTCAAAATTGGATGTAAGGAAATCTATGCTGTTTCAAGAAGTGATTCTAGAAGATGAAGTTGGTATTCAATTGGAAAAAAAATCAGCCTGATCAGTGATATACTTTTTCTGAAATCTTGGGCACCACCCGAAGAAATCTCATTTTGAGAAAAACGGAGAAGTTTCGCGATACTATAAGTATACATATATGTATATACATGTCTCGGGCTAGAAATAATATTCAAAAAAACATTCACCAGATGTGGGATCAATATTATATGAAAATTGAAATATCGATTTTTTGACCCCAATAAACTAGAAAGACGCCTTAATTATCGCTTTTCATACTCAAAATTATATTCTCCATTGCCTAGTGGCCATTGCTGTGTGGTGCCAAGCATTGCTCATTTGCAATTGTTATATAATATACAAATAAAAATACTTACCACTGGTTTTTGCACTAATTAAAAATAAAACACTGAGATAAATGTGCAATCTCTATAGTTAACTGTCTGTTAGAAATTAATCAATGTAAAAACGTAACGGTTGACTACACAATATGAGCAACCAGCAAAGTAAAAACGTTACACAAGTAGCGAAAATAACAGTATCGGTGATTGTAAGACCATCTATTGCTGGGCTGTTTATTTTTTTCATTTTGACAGCCATCTTCTAGATTTATATGCGTAGAGAATAATTAAAACTGTCATTTTGACAGAGTGTCGCTACTGGTTATATATACTGTGGTATAGGGTCAATGTTTATAAATGAAGAGGTTCCCTCGGGCTCTCTTGTAAAGATGATGCCGGCTGCCGATAGGCGTGGAGCTGCTTGTGACGTAACCCGTGACCCATTGTAGATTTTCGTGCGAGATTATACGCTTTAGCGCAGAGTTTCTGTATATAATTCGATTGTTGTAATTTAATACACTTATATTTTAAATTGTAGTATAAGTTATTAAGATTTGTATTAAATTTTAAGGTAAATCGTTTCTTATAAAACAAATTGACATCACTGATGATAGTATATGTATGTAACTTTGGGTCACGCGACGCGTCATAATTCGGCCAGCCAATAGCGTAAGAATTGCCAGCCTGAGACAACCTCTACATCTATAAACATTGGTATAGGGTTACAAGCCGTCATTTGACGATGTGTCATTACTTTCTGCAACTGGGCATAAGGCTGTCGTTTATATAACATTTGCTTCAGCAAATATTAACGACTTTATTTATATTATTTCGCCGTACGAATGATCAATTGAAGGCAACAAGACAGATTTTATGAGACTATATTTAATGAATTGTATAGGATATATATTTTAACATACATAGAATTTACTTTTCTGAACTTGTTACCCCGGTAATGCCGGCATTTCTAAATATATCTGTCCTACGTTGGAAACAATTAACATATACAGAATAAACGTTTGGACTCACTTTTTAAAAGTTGATGCAAAAAATTGGAGAAAAATATAAATGAAGCCATAATATATTTAAATAATAAAAAATAAATAAATATTTATTATGTAGACACACTATTAGATTTGCTGACATCTATAAAGAATTCAATAAAAAACACCGAATTAAGACTAAGCGCATTAGAAGGGGCTAGCAGGAACAATAACTATTCAATAATGCCAGCTGTACAGTTACCTGATCTCCAATCAATTGAAGAAATTCGAACTCTAGTACCATTAAAATCCATAGATGAAATCGATGAGTTTGAAAACTTACTCAAAATACCCGATTCTCCACTCAACATAATGCTAGTACGGTTATTACAATGTTTCATTAATTTGAAATATTTTTTTGACCTGTTTATTTTCTAGTTAAATTATTTAAAAACTATTGGTGGAGACCATGTTAAGAATTTTCTTGTTCGTATGCTCCAGCGATTATTTACGAATGACTTGGCGCAAAAGTGTTCATGGTTAGGCCAGCGGCACAATTATCGCATTTGTGATTTAGTGCTAATAAAAGCAGTTAGAGGTATGCATTGCCACACAATACCCAGAGACGACACTTCCAAAGAAAATCATAGCGCAAGTGATCCTCCCAAAATGGCGACGAGTGTCGCTTCTGGTTTTCGTTATTCATTCTGTATACCTGTTGTTTTAATAATATTAACGGTTGTTCTAAATACCCAAGAGACATTCTTTTTAAAAAATACTTGCAAATGATTCTCTCAAAATGGCGGACGTATGTCGCTTCTATTAACTATATATGTTGTTTAAATCCAGAGACGACACTCTTCTAAAAAATCTACATACTTGCAAATGATCCTCCCAAAATGGCAGACGTATGTCGCTTCTGGCTATGGTTATTCTGTGATATAACATGTTTTAATGATATGTATCGGCTTTGTTTTAGAAACTTTAATGCAATTTCATGTTTTGCGTGAAAAAGAATTTGAATCTATGTGTAGCGAGTGGTTCAGACAAGGAAAGATGCGATTCACTCGAGAAATTCAACGCATGGATAAACTAAATCAAACATCTTAGTGTATTCACAAATTTTTTTATAAGATTTTATTGATTTATTTAAATATATTTTCTGTTTATTTGTTCTAACTGTCTGCTATACGAACGGTATCACGGAATGTGTTAGTAGTTAAGTGCCAATATATTAATAACCTGTACAAATTAAAAATTAATATATAACATAAATAGTTTTCTTACTTTATCCGCAAATAAAATAAACACGAGTATCGCTAGTCACAAGATGGCTGCTATAGTGTTTGACCACATGTTTTGAAGTTAGAAATTATCTTTTCCACATCTATAGCCTATAAGTCTTATGTTTGAAATTTCATAATTTTCGGTTTGACAGTTTTGGCTCTAGACCGTTCACAGACACACACACACACAACAGACGCCATTCCGAAAATAATCAGATTCGATTCAGGTAAGGTAAAAACGTGTATATCCGTTGAAATCTCGAGTTCGAAATATTTCGTGATTACAAGACTTACTTATTACTTCATAAAAGAAAGTAAGAAACAAGTTTTTTGTATGCAATTACGCATCGACTTTTTCCATCTTTAAGGGGGTATTACTCTTTCGACAGCCTATTTCAGACGGTTTTCAGGATTTTTTTTTGTGGGTAAACTAAAACACTTGGAACCTTGAGCTTTTTTGCATCTTGTTTATTATTTCTTGGAGTACAAAATGTATTTTTTTATGTATGTGGTCCATGTCGATCCGTCTCAAAATGGCGACCATGTCCGGCGCCTCAGTCTGTGCGGCCGGAAAGGTTTTGGCACTTTCCGCTATTTGAAACATAAAATCGAGTAGGTATTATTAATCTGCATTAAATTCTACGGAAATTGACCCTCGGGCGAAACATTTTATCGAAAAATGAGAAAATTGCAGCCGTCTGAACAAAAATTTCAATTTTCGCCTGTTTTTTTCAACTTTGAGGCGCTCTGAAAAATCCAATTTTCAATATTTTGCAACGACAGAGGTTCAATTACCGTAGAATTTAATGCAGATTAATAATACCTACTCGATTTTATGTTTCAAATAGCGGAAAGTGCCAAAACCTTTCCGGCCGCAGACTGAGGCGCCGGACATGGTCGCCATTTTGAGACGGATCGACATGGACCACATACATAAAAAAAATACATTTTGTACTCCAAGAATTAATAAACAAGATGCAAAAAAGCTCAAGGTCCCAAGTGTTTTAGTTTACCACAAATAAAAATCCTGAAAACCGTCTGAAATAGGCCGTCGAAAGAGTAATACCCCCTTAAATACCATCAAAAATACTATACTTTCCTCCATTGCTTGTTTAGAAAGGGTTAAAACCAGTTTATTTTTGAATATTTAGATTTAATTTATTATACAAATCCTCAATACACTTGAATTATCTGCAAAAGTGCGTTAGTAAAAAATCAACATTTTAAAATAAGACTTATAAAATTTTAGATAAAAATTCGTATTTATTTATTTATTTATTCAGACACATATTTATAATCAAGCGAAAACATAGAATCTGCATTATTTATAGTTATATAGTACTCACATTTAGTTTTACTTAAAGTTAGGGTTAAAATGATGCATAATATATTATAATATCAGTAATATACAAAATTTATTTAGCTACTGAATTTCTATAAATAGACAGTGTCTAAAAATGTGCTATTTATAAGACATACCTACTAAAATCGATATAAATTTACTTTTGGATATTTTATAAAATTTAAACAGCTATCTAATTTAAACTACTGTTCAATACGGAATTAAAATATATTTTGGGGCTACCGTCAATACAGCGGTGATTTTAAAGGTCGGACACAATAGTACAATAAAATTATTATTATATTTTTATAAATAAAAATTCATTAGACTCGAAGCTGAAGAACTATAAGGTATAAATAAATCATATTTCTTAATATTAAATAAATATTCAACAAAATATACAGTCTCTTTATGGATAAAACTTATAATCTAATTTTAAAAATTTAGCTGTTAAAAAAAATTAAAATGTACAACTTCATGCAGGTATTATATTATTTTATAGGTAAAATGAATTTACAAAAATCCGGAATTTCAAGAATTATTGGAAAATTTAATTTAGGTTTTGTTGTTTTAGGTTATGTGGTATCTTTAAATAATCGACAAAAATGATTTTTAAGGACTAATGTCAAGTAACAAACTATGTTAGTAAAAAATTGAAAAATAATGTAAATATATATATATAAATAAATATATCTAATTTCGACATGTAAAGTGCCATTTTTAAAAATAAAAGTTGCGCAACATCACACTTTTCGTAACTAATTAAGACATTAAACATTGTTCGCAACAAGTTACGAAATAACCAATATTTTAATTTTTGTGGAATCACGCGTGGTTTTCGATATTATCAAAATTTCAAACAAGCGTACCTAAATTATGTAATTCAAAGGTTCTGAGTTCGAATTTCAGCGGCAACCCATGAAAATTTCCTAATTTCGATTTTCGTTTAATAATTTTATTAGTTAAAAACCTTTTATAAATAAAAAAAGAAACTTATTTGAAACACGTTAGGAAATGTGATTTGTGTAACTCGCTTCGCTCGTCCAGCAAACATCCCACTCATTACACAAATTGAGACATTTTCACACTTTTATATAAATAACTATTAAAATCATTTTATTCATAATCATTGTATTCACTAAATATAGACTATCAGCACATAATAAAGACTATTGCTAAGTTAGGGCCAAGAAACCTATATAAAGCGAGCCTCATGACCAAAAAAAAAACTGATGAAAAGGTGTTTTTGGCCTAGACACTTTAATACTTACATATTTAATTGTTACTTATACAGTTAAACATCTATAAGTCGGTTCAAAAGTGCGGCCAAAATTCTTCGAATTATAAAAACATAATCGACATCGCCAAGGGTACGTTGTTGTATTTTCATATTTCGCGGGCTAAAATGAGCGGAATGTCTATTCAGTAGAAGCAGATTGAAATATTTTGTAATAAAATTTGCCGATTTCAGTATCAAATTTACTGACATTAACCCTTAAAACAAAGTTTATTTATATATAATAACTTTAATAATTCGAAAATGATAAAGATACAACGTTCCCGGAACACAGAACTCAAGAATATTATTAATAATTAAACATTTTCACATAAAAAAAAAAAGAAAAAAATAATTGAATAGTTCATTTGATGATAATAGAGATTAAGCCACAAACACTCACACAGACATACATAATTATTGTTGATTTTGTTGAATCAAAACTTAAGAATAAATTTGTAACATATTCAGATTAAAAAAAAAAGTATATTTAGCAGTGACAACAATGTTTTATTGATACAAGAATGAATAATTAACGAATAAAAAATGGCAGAAATGCATCGACTTTAGACAGATTCTGAATCAAAATTGAATTACTTTTAAAATGATTCAAACCAACACACACACACATATACAATTCGTTCATCTTGAACAAATAAACGTGACGTACACTTGACTTTACATTTTACAAAAAAAAAATTAATGAATGAATAATGAACTCAATATGAATTCATCATTTGATAACCGCCCATATCCCCGCCGGCACCCATACTCGCCATCATCGGATTGAATCGATGGTGTCCGCCTCCGCGACCGTTCATAACGCCCCCTGGGTACCCGCCGCCCCGCCCATTCATTTGCATTGGCCCGCCACCCCCCATGTGGGCGTGGTGCCCGCCGCCACGCCTTGCGAAATTATTGTTTGTCCCTCTCATTACATTTCTGAAACCTGAATAGTTAATTCTTTATGTTTCACAATTGTAAGGCGAATATTTATTTGGTTTAAGGGTCGAAATTCCGTGCGCAGGCAAAACAAATCAAATCAAATAAGAAACACTTATTAAATAATAGTACAACTACATTTAAAATATAAATAAAATCCTATTTATAAATAATGGAAAAATCGAATTCATTTCTGATTATTTTACAAATTGCCCGTGATGGCGCTGCAATTCTTTCAAAATGGCGCTAGCAAACGGGAATCATATTTGAGAATTTCTATATAAATTTACGGTTGATATAATTAATCCAGTTTGTATTAATAATAATCGGTCATTATTTATAATATCCGCGTCTTTTAATCTTACTTGTTTTTACATTACATTTTTCTTTTTTAAATATTTTCTACTATTTATGAATAAATTTACCCTGACATAACGAGGTGCAAAATATGCATGGTATTTTTCCATTCCTTTCTTACATTTACCGAGGATAGTTGTAATTATTAATAATTACCGGTGTATGTGAAAAATTCTTATAAATTATTCACTTTCACTATTTTATTTGGTTAGTATTAATGGCCGGTTATTAATAATATAAACCGATTGATTACTTGAACCGTAACATATATACAAGACGTTGGCAGCTGTGTGTATTATATAATTATAGATGTGTAAATTCGTTCACAACACATTCCAAACACTAAAAAATCTTTTGAATCGTTGTAAAAATTATTTATTTAAAATTAATTACGTTGATTGACAAAATCTCTCATCACAAACATGGCTTCTGTTCGGGGCAGATTATATTTGAATATTTCTCCACAAAATATTATGTTTTTTTAGATATCAATTAGTGAAAAATTTCACTGAAAACTGTTTCTTTTTATTCTACTACTATAAATAGATGCTAGTCATCTATTAGTAAATTTAGAAGCTTTCCTACAACTACGTCACAGAAATTTTAAAAATTCATACAAAATTAATAATTGCTGATAGGATTATTAAAAAAAGGTTTTCTATTTTTAACTTAGAATAACATAAAAAATGCTATTAAAATTTAAACATCTTTATAAATATTTATATTACATGTTAATAAATGCATTAAGAAACTGAATAAAATATAAAAACCACAAATAAAGAAAGTAGAGCAGTAATAAACGAGAATCCAGCATACACTTTAAAAATGATACCAATAATCGGATGGTCGAAAAAGTAGAAATTTGCAATCAGAAATAATACTATAACACAGTTGGCTAAGAACAAATAAAGAACAGTTTCTAGAAAAGGAATACAAAATAATAAATGATGTGATCAGGTTTCGTGTTGCGATTCCGTGACGATAGCACATACCTTTGGTCATGTTGTAGCCAGCTTTCCAGCCTTCGTAGTACGTTGCCTTTTGTTTACCGTGTTCTTCTGCGATTTTCACAACAAGCGGTTCCATACATCCTTCAAGGAACTTACCATTTAGTTGCTGTATTGCATTTTGCGCATCGTCACGGCGAGCGAATCTAAAATACCGACACACACATTTCTCATCATTACCATACATCCTTATTCCTATATTCACACCAACACTATCACTGATTTTAATGGCCGGTTGCACCATTAACACTTAATATTCTAGTTTACTCTTAAGCTTCGCTTAAAAATTGTTGTACGACTTAACAAAGCTGCAGAGTTAAAACTTTTTTCTGTAAATTGCTAGGATAACTGTGCCTGGCAGTTGTTATTGTTGATATATTAATAAGAAACTAGGGTCACCAGTGGCCACCGTGTGCCCATATGGTACACAGAATATAGGTCAGTTTGGACGGGTGTGAAATCATAGTTACAATATAAAAATAAGGGATTACCCTTACACGCTTTTTCCTTCAGTTTGTATCGTTTAACAAACCTAAAAGAAATAAAATATTCATAATTATTACATATGTGTATTACAAACCTTTTTACACACTTTCAATGATTTGACATTTGATCCGTTATTATTTTCGAATCGAATAATCAGGCTAGATTCTGAATTTTGCAGTGCCACGGCAGTTATAAAAGTGATAATGGGTCTTATGCTAACACACAATGGCACAATGTAAACTACTCGATATGCATTTTGAAGATTCGGAATATATTTAAAATTGACATTTGAATTATTCTGACGTATAACCTTTTATTTTTACGTAGGGCAGTTTACTTGATTAGATATTTATTAATTGCTGTTGTGTAGTCTTTTATTTCAGTATAAACTATTTGATATTATACATAACATTTTTATCTGTCGCCATGGCATGGTGGCTAAGACTCTCGCATCTTAGCCTGGAGGTCGTGAGTTCGATCCCCGTCTATGCAAATTTGTATTTTTACTTTAAAAAAAGCGTTCTACACATACATACATTTCTGGGTTATTATATTAATGTAGAAGATTGTGATTACAAATACTCATAAATAATTGAAAATTAGTGAAGGTAAGTGATTACAAATTTTCAGAAATAACTAGAATATCGCGTAGGTAAGTTTCTATAACGAGAATTTTATTCTTCGTGATGACAGAAAAACAATTAGATCGTCCACGTTTCACACCATATAAAAATAAAATACAGTAATAAAAAAATATATAACACAAAATAAGAAATTACTTGTTATACTGCGGAATTAGAAGAGTTAGAACGGGAAGATGGGTACGAAAAGGAAGTAAAATAGAGAAGTTGAAAATGAACGTAAAATGAAAAAACACGAAGAAGAATTCACCATACGAAAACAAGATTAGGTCCGCCTTCAGCTCGCCTTATAGGATCTCCCACTCCGTGCTTGCGCATAAAATTTAAAATGTATTGTTTTTATTATTATGGCTTTAGGGTTAACAATCTGACAACTTGTTATAGATATAAATTGATATTTTACACAAAATAAATGTAGTGCATATTTTAAAATCGACTTTTTCAAATGTCAAAAATATTATCAATTTTAATTGTTGTTCTTATTTCTAAACATATATAGTTGATAGTTCATATTCCAGTCACAAATGCTAATCCACGTTTAAAAATTAAACTGCAATGGTGTAACCGGTCATAAGAGTAGGTGTGATTGCGTAGCAACTTAAGCCCGCAATCGCACTAGCTTTAAGTTATTCACTTAAAGTGTTGGTGCAGACATACACACTAGAATTGCTGAGACAAACAAAGTACGTGATTATATGTTAAAATGCAATGGTTTACAGACCGATTCGGGCGGTGGAAACTATTTTCCGTAAACTCGTATTATAGAATCTGTTGTTTAACAATACATATTTGTTATATTTGTTTTTTGACCAATTGTTTTAACACAAATACTTAACAAATAATCACAATTATTGAGAGAATTAAAATTTCAGTACAAAAAAAACTTAAGATGTTAAATTTAAATAATCCTATTTATATCTATAAATAACATTTCTTCAAAAAAATTACCAGTTGCGAGAAATATGCTACAAAACATTATAAATATCTGGTTTACGTTGCCATGGATTCGCATGTAGCTTATAAAATCGGATCATCTGCTATTTTTACAGGAAAACAAAATAGACCCAATTAGATAAATGACATTTTAGAATATTTCTGTAGAGTATTGGTTAGTTTTGACAGCTAGTACTTCAAAACCATTACAAATTGGTATTGGTATCATTTTCCACCCATTCATTTATATAAGATAAGCTTGGTTTTCATATGGTTTCTGTTGCATTATTATTTTCTAATTTTATATTTTTATAATTAATAATCAGTGAAAACTGCCTAAAAGAAAGTTGACTGCAGGCCACTCCAAATATTTTTTCTGTCAAAACGTTAGAATTTATCAAATAGTTTGAAGTTTATTCTTGATATACAGTAGATGCTCGATACCGTGAACACCGGGTAACGGAAATTCGGGATAACGTGAACAATTATTGTCATAACCTTGACGGCCGTATAATGTGAACAAACCGATATTCGATAACGTGAACACATATTTCATGTGAGGATATTTCTCCGAGCAATATGCTGTACTTCGTCGCATTCTATGGTGCGACATGACGAATTGGTACACGGTTAATGATCCAACCTTTTTCGTTCGATCTTTTGGATTAGCAGAAAAGTCTGATAATCTCTAATGCCGCAATTAATATGCTAAAAAAAATTATGATATCCTGCAAATTTATTTTCATATACTACTTTCTTATTGATATTTTTCTTCAGTGTGAAACTGTTTCGCTGCATGATTTACAATCTAACCGCGTGTCAATTCGTCATGTCACCGCATAGAATTGTTATCCGACTGTGGGAGAAAGAGTTTGAATTCGAATGGAATTCCATGATGCCACCAAAAAACCAATGTGCTTGACTCTCCATGGAAAGGCGTTTATAACTCAAGAGTTAATAAGAGGTGCAAGTGTGACAAATTTATCAAAAAAATATTATGTATAGCGAAATACACCATACGTAAAATATTTATAGCCGTAACATATTATCTGTTCATATTGTTTTAAACACTTAATTAGCTTCTCGTTAACGTGAACAATCCGTTAGGATGAGCCTACTATACTTAACGTATAAGTCTTATGTTGGCCACAACCGTATTTATTGTTTTATTAAAATAACTCGGGTTATTTTTGATATCTCGAGCTTAATGTTTAATTTTAACAGCTGTGTGTGTTGAAAGTACTATAACATATTTTCATTACGGTACAAAGGTCTCATAGATAACATCATACATTTAATTTCATTGTTTCCCGTACCTTGTTTGTCTCAGCGATTTTAATGTTCATTTGTAGAAGAGAGTAAAAATGACTTGACTTACCGAACAAATGCAACACCGCGCGGCATTCCTGTGATCTTGTCCTTCAGCAGGTTCTTCTGCACAATGGTACCATATTCGCAGAAAATTTTGTCGACGTCATCTTCATTGACATTTTTCGGTAAATTGGTAACGTACAGGTTGGAGTCTTTAATATCCTGACCAGGCGGACGAGCGTATGAGACTTTCAGTCGTTTGTTATAATATTCAACACCGTTCAGTGCTGTAATCGCCCGGGCAGCGTCGTCGGAGCACACAAATTTCACAAAACCGAATCCGTAACTGTAACCAGTCTACACGCACACAAAATATTCAGTCATTTCTTCGATGGAGACAATCAATTCAAATAGGCATGTGGCAAGATATTATTTTAAGGTAAACGTTTTATATATTTTTTATTTTAAGTTTCGCGCCACTATAGGCATGGTACGTTATCTGCCCGTGCACGGACCTTTATTGCATAAATAATGCCTGGTATTTTTTTTTTGATCGTACAATTTCGAAGTTAAAAAATAAAAACATAAAAAAATGACCTATTTTGGGGATTTTTATTTTTTATCTTTGAAACTGTACGATCAAAAAAATTAACATTTTTCCCAGGCATTATTTATGCAATTACGAATCCTCCGAGGTTTGTTTAATCATGATAGGTTTTGAGTAGTGTTATGTAATTAATAAATGTAACTTTGTGTAACAATGTGTCCATAATGCCTTTATATTCAATAAACAGTCATTATTTGTTGTAATATCTTTGATTATAGCGTAAAGATAGCTAATTTCTAATACTGTGCGCATGATTTCTTGAACATTCAAAGTCGATGGTAGCGCCACCATCTAAAATAGCCGCGAGCGGAGCGGCATTACTTCGAACTAGATGGACCTGATGGTTTGTCATAATGGGTAATAGGGATATTACATTAATGGTCGTGTGTACCACTTAAGATTAACGCGAAACTGTAGTTTAGAGGGGATTGCGTTCAACGCTCTAAATTGTTTACACGGCCTTGTTCATACACAGCTTCGTTTTACCCACTAAATGTATTTCACTCTAATGTGAAAACACTGCTTTGTGCATTTCATTCCCTGTGAAAACACCGCTTCGTTCATTTTATTCCCAGTGACAACACCGATATGTTCAAAACCTTACCAATTACGTTATTATATTTAATCATTTACAATGACTAATGGTGCAATTCTGAGCAAATTTATACATCTATAAGTACAATCTGTAAAATATTGATAGTTTAAAATATATTGTAATTGAATTGCAAATAATTTATAAACTGATTCTATAAGATATATCGAACATAATACATGATATGTGTAATTAATAATACTAAAATATGTATCCATTAGAGAACTACAGCTTTTTCAAAATCTTACAGATTCTCTTTATTGACTGGCACAGAATCGCACCATAATAATATAGGTTTTAGCGATTTTAGGTAGACAAAAGTTTCAGTCGTTCTAGTGTTAAAGAAGTAATCATCAATTTAAAAAACATGACTCATATCTTCTAGTATTAGTAATATAACCCAACATATATTTAAAAATTCAATAAAAAGCTTTTAAAATTAATATAAAATATGTTTTGCTTGAGCATCATCCATATTAAACTATCTGACAGTACTTATATTTGACGTGTACAAACGTACGACCGAATCATGATTCAATCGCGACGATTTTTAGCTCGCCGTACGTAGTACCGAAGAAGCTAAAGCATTCGGTCGTGTGTCTGTAGCATTCTCGGATCAAAAAATTTCATTAAGAAAAAGTGTTCGTCTCGTCGCCCTGATTCCGAAAATGTATATAACTTATATACTTGGATGTTAGTCGTCGCTCGCTCGCTCGGTATCTCGTAAGACCAAATTTGTGCCCTCTACTCCTCTGAAGGTACCGGAGCAATTCACTCCAAATTTGGTACACATATTATTTGGCATCCCATTTGAATCCGCTCGCAGTTTAAATCCAATCGCCCGTATACTTCCCGAGTTATAGGGCCCCAAAATTTAGAGCCCCCCTTAATACTGCCCTTATAAAAATAATTGAAACACTTAAAAATTCTAAGATATTTTATATCTACAAGATTTTTTCATTTTGTTAATCCAAAGCCCGAAAAAAATTATTAAATATTATAATTTTGAATTTTAAATTATGAACTAAAATATTTTTTTATCAATATAATCTAAAATGAAATGTAAGACTTTTTACACCTATAACATATTTTCAAATTGTTAACCAAAAGGCCATAATAATTAAAAAGCACTGCTCGCAACGCATATTTTACCTAAGGGCGAGTTCTGCGCGTTGGTGCGTTTTACGCGTACCTAATCTTGTTTTAATTATTATATTGAATCGTGGTTCAAACTAATCACGATCCAGAGAATCATGATTGAAAAAAAAAAGCGAAGAAACACGCGAAATATAACGTTTTGCGTTTTAGGTTAACTATAATAGATTAGCAAGTGTGAAACTTGATGCAACCAACATTTTTTCGTTCGGTTCAATTAAAAATATATATATCAGTTCGGATCCCGTTTTTGTTCCGAAAAAAATAACGGTTTTTAACGGTTTCCGACAGTGTAAATAAAAAAATTTAAAAAGTTTTTAATAACATTTTCCTAACCGAAATAAACCGATTTCTTTTACGGTTCAGCTCCGGTTTTCGTGCCGACAAAAATAACGGGTTTTTTCTCCGGTTTCCGGTTCAGTTCCGGTTCGAAGCCCTGGATTACCCTACTATCCCCTATATATATAAAAAAAATTGAATTCACAATAATTATACAATGCTAAGATTGTCGATAGTTTATCATGCACTGTGCAACTCCCGACAAATTACAATTAAGATTTATTTAAACTACGTTTTGTTAAACGTTGATTTTAACCTTGCATTGTGCAAATGGCCATAACTTGGTAACGAAATATGTAGTTTTAATTTCGGCAAGTATGTTAGCTGTCACCACAGATACTAAGCATATTAAATCTTGGATGGTGTTGGCCGTTGCTTTGTAAAACTCCATAATGAGGAAAGGAATATTGAATATATATATATATATATATATATATATATATATATATATATATATATATATATATATATATATATATATATATATATGGAACATAAATATATATGTATATATATATATATATATATATATATATATATATATATATATATATATATATATATATATATATATATATATATACATATATATTTATGTTCCATATTCCTTTCCTCACTAAGCATATTTTTACAAAACAATATGATTATATTTTGAATTATTATATTATGAAATAGAATAGCAAAATAAGTAAATATATTTATCAAAACTGATAAGAAATAAATAAACGTGGACAGATAACATCAGGCATAAATATACTGTATCTATAATAAAGTGGTGGAGGTACAAAAATTTAGATCTATAGTATGTTTAATGAACAGATTCAGTAAATTAACGCTAAATATGAAGAAAGCATTGCTATTGATAAGACAGCTTTATACAGCTCAACAAACCAATGACGGAATGTGATTTCAACCGTTTGTGTCTATTTAATCATTTACATATTGTCATTTTCAATTAATTTAAATATTTTCATTCAAAATAACATTTTTTCAATACATTTCCCACGTTCTTTTAATATCTAAAGTGTGCATTTGGATCTTACGTAAACTGCACTGCGTCATTCCAATTCTTCTCAGAAAGATAATTACTGAATCTGTTCCGTAAATATATTATAGTTACAAATTTCGATATTAAATAAATATTGAATTGTAACGTTTTAAAGAAAATTGATAGTTTATAGTAATTATAAGGGTATAAAATTAATATAGTCAAAAGTTACGAGATTGATTACGTCATGAGTAGACACTTTTAAACAACTAAAATCAATCATTAAATTCGCAAACATTTTTTGAGAATATATAAACTTAGATAATTGGGATGATGTATTATTATTATTATTAGGTTTAAGTTTAAACACGTTGATTAACATAACTGATACACAGTAGTCTTGAAAAATACTGATTTCAACTAATATAACGTAATAAAAGTTTGTAACGTTTAAACTGTCAAATGACAGGTCAGAAAACAAAACAGCAATGGTGACAGCAACAACTAGTAATAAAATAACGCCATTATCTACTTGCAATGTCCTAAACTGCACATTCAATATGTATGACGTGATATATCGTTGGCGGGAAAACTTTTAAAAATTCATGCTTGCCTCTTGCCTATTCTATTGAATTTTCTGCCTACAGCCTATAACATAGTTTTTACCTTATAATCTTTCATGATTCGAACATTCTCTATGGCGCCCTGTGTCACAAACATAGTATATAAATCCTTATCGGTCATATATTGTGGTAAATAATTAACGATTAAATTCGTTTTATTTATATCGTTATCGTTATCGTGATCAACGGGTCCTTGCATCGAATGGGGCGGCTCTTGGTTGGGATCATTATCAGAATTTTCCTGAAACAATTACCACAAAATTCATTCATATTAAACTTTTTTATTTACAAGAAGCGTGCATTAAAAAATGGTACAGTTTTAAATAAATAATAATTATGAATTGTTTTAATAAATGTCGGTATTATTTACACTAAACTTGTTTTGCACGCGTGTATATATCACATTTGTGCTCCAACAGGGTTGCCTAAAGATGGTACTACATATTTTATCTACTAATATATAATATTGCTTTATTAGCTTGTCGTACGATAGTACAAGACAGCTATAGTGTCGTGTGTCTGTAACATGATCGGATCAAAAAAATTCCTTGACAAAAAGTTCTTGTATTTTCGCCCTGAATCCAAAAATATATATAACTCATATACTTGGATGTGTGTATCTCGCTCGCTTGTAAGACCTGAGTTTGTGACCGCAACTCCTCTGAAGGGTCTGTACAGGCCCCAAAATTTGGAACCCTCCTAAATACTGCCCTAGTTAATTTTTTAGAATTTTCTACTACAAATTCTAAAATAGTTAGTCAACAAAGTTTTTTTCAAATTGTGAAAAAAAAAAAAAAACTTTTTAATATAAAAAAAAAGAAGATATTTTACTGATTATGAACTTGAAAGTCAAAAAAAAATATTAATAATAATAATATTGAAATTTAAAAGATTCGATACATACAATGCACCGATGCGTCCAGCTTGCCTTATGAATAATATATGCGATGCAAGCAGCGGTTTTTAATTATTATGTCCTTTTCGTCTTACAATTTTTTGCAGATAACTTTGATAAATGAAAAATTTTAATGCATTTTTTTTCGGGTTTTGGGTAAACAATATGAAAAAATCTTATAAACATAAAATATCTTAGAACTTTTGGGTGTTTTAATTATTTTTATAAGGGCAGTATTAAGAGGGGTTCCAAATTTTGGGGCCCTATAACTCGGGAAGTATACGGGCGATTGGATTTAAACTGCGAGCGGATTCAAATAGGATGCCAAATAATATGTGTACCAAATTTGGTGTGAATCTCTCCGGTACTTTCAGAGAAGTAGAGGGCACAAATTTGGTCTTACGAGCGAGCGACGACTAACATCCAGGTATATAAGTTATATATATATTTGGATTCAGGGCGACGAGACAAACACTTTTTGTTAATGAAATTTTTTAATATGAGAATGCTACAAACACACGATCGATTGCTTTAGCTTCTTCGGTACTTCGTACGGCGAGCTAAAAATGTTGTTTATTGATTGTTGGATGATTGCAACAATGGACTACAAAAGTGATGACGCGGAAATGGCGGCAAAATTCAATTGCGGCCGAGCCGAAATTTGTTTCTTATGGGATTTAGCAGAGGTGAAGTTTGCATGTTTGTACCGTTCTTATTGTAAAGCTGGTGGGTATGAGTTATTATTTTAAAAATAGGCTCAAGCTTCAACTATAGATTCATGTATTTAAACTAGGGCGACCATAACTAATTAGTTTGTAATTAAAGAATAGCCACATTATGGGCAAATATCATTTAGTGTTGCCGAAAAGTCCTTGCATATTCGCGGGACCCGTACCCAACACTCAAAACCCAAAGCCCGAAAGAATTGATTAAACATTATAATTTTGAATTTTAAAATATGCACTAAAAAAAATGTATTTATCAAAATATCTACAAAAAATTGTAAGATTCTTTATATCTATTTTTTTTTCAAATTGTTAATCAAAAGGCCATAATGTTTAAAAAGCAATGCTCGTAACGCATATCTAATCTAAAGGCGAGCTCTACGCATTGGTGCGTTTTACGCGTACCAAATCTTGTTTTGAATTTAATGTGTGCACTAATTTTCTTTTGATTATATCAAAAAAATCCCATAATAATTAAAAACAATTATTTTAAAATTTAAAATAGAATGCGCAAGCGCGAATGCGTAGTTTGCTGCTCGCATCGCATATATTTCCTATAAGGCGAGCTGAAGGCATAGATGCTTGTATCTTGTTCGTTGGGACAGTTATGCAGATTAGATTACAGTGTTTTGGTTTGTGTTTATTGTTTTAAATATGAATATTTTAGCTAGTGAATAATATTATCAAATAAAATTTATAACTATAATAACATTAAAATATGATACGAATTTGTTTATATCTTCCTACCAAACAGCATAAACCTTAGTTATATAAAAATCGAAATCATCTACATAATAATATAGCAAATAAAATCATCGAGTAGAAAAAAAAATGTTTTATCCCATAACTATAGGAGATAGTAGCCTAAAGGGGCATTTATAATCGCCTTGCTTCACGTCCATTTACGTGTAAAAATTGGCTATCTCTATCTAACGCACCAAAATAGACAACCAAGTTTAGTGTGCAAGCAGGATGGTTGTCATTCGTGTGCGCTAGATAAAGATAGCGATTTAACTCGCCGTGACGCGCCGTGTAAAAATTCTATTATAAATGCACCGTTAGAGCGCAATGATGATATATTCAGTGTGGAATATTAAAAGTAAATTAGCGTAAATAATAAAGAGTAATAAAATGTGTTGGTCACCTTGTAGAAGCCATAGCGCTGTTGATTTTGTTGATTGCCGAACATCTATATGACGCGAAATCCACCCGGATAGAAACCAGCGAGTAAGTACGCCAGGAGCATCGTTGTGTACCAAAGATATTCGAAGATAGTGCGCAAATTCATCGTAGTATATTGTGTGTATTTCAGAAAAAAAAAGAACAAAAAAATACTGATAGAGGAATTAAAAAAAAGTTAGTGACCTGTTAAATACAGAGTGAATGTTAAATAATCGCAGGTGCAATCAGTGCAATTTAGTGTTAAATCTATTAGATTTACAAAATTATTTAATACATATATACAGTGGCGTCTTCAAAATAAATATTTTTTTATTAGTTAAATCATATTTTGAAGCAGCCCCTTAAGTGAAAAGGGCCCATGCCTAAAGACGGCACTGCATATATAAAACTGTCAATATCGTAGTTACAAATCATGAAAAAAAAAAACGTAGTTATATTGAGGTTAAGTTTTATTAATTTCCACAAATAACACAAATACGAATTCGAAATCATCTAAATTTACACATAATAATTCCAAAATAACTAAAAAACGCATAAAAATTAATTTGTTTGATCAAATAATTATAGGACGTAGTAACGCATTTGAAAGCATTTACACCTTGTAAATATAAACTAAACATTTTTATTGATTTTACATAATAAAATAAGTTGAATTATAAACTATAAACTAGAAAAATGCTTAATTTCGAAAATATATTTGGTTAAGAATTATGCTAGTCAAAAACTCGATAATTTACTTATTTTCGGTAGCATCTTTTTGTACGCAAGCATGTAAAATGGCTTATAACTGAAGTAATTAATAAAATAACTTACGTTTTTGCACTATAACTTTGGCCAAATAAACAATTTATTTCAAATAAAAATTGCTATTTGCAGTAAACAACAAGCCAGACGATGAATAAACGCATGCGTACTCCCGCAGTTGTCAGTTGTTTAAACCAGCGGCTATCAAACTAGAACCGCGCTGAACGATTTAAAGACAGGGTTGTACTCGAACTATTTAATTGCTAAGATTGTTATGACAACAAATATAGACAATTGTATATGTTATAACAAGCTTAAGTACTAGGTACAACGCACCTATGCGTCCAGTTCGCCTTATAAATAATATATGCGATGCGAACAGTGATCTTTAATTATTATGGCCTTTTGATTAACAATTTGAAAAAATGTTATAGATATAAAAAGTCTTACAATTTCTTGTAGATTATTTTGATAAACAAATTTAGTGCAAATTTCAAAATTCGAAATTATAATATTTAATATTATTTTATGGACAATATGATAAAAATCTTGTAGATATAAAATATCATAGAATTTTTGGGTGATTTTTATGGCTTTTGAGTAAAAAATATGAAAAAATCTTGTAGATATAAAATATCTCAGAATTTCTTGTAGTATTTTTAGGTGCTTTTTTATGGCTTTTGAGTTAACAATAAAAAAAAATCTTGTAGATATAAAATACCGTGCTTTTTTATGGCCTTTGAGTTAAAAATATGAAAAAATCTTGTAGATATAAAATATATTAGAATTTCTTGTAGAACTTTTTAAATTATTTTTACAACGCACCTATGCGTCCAGCTCGCCTGAATATGCGATGCGAGAAGTGGTATTTAATTATCATGGCCTTTTGGTTAACAATTTGACAAAATGTTATAAATATAAAAAGACAATTTTTTGTAGATTATTTTGATAAAAATAATTTTAGTGTAAATTTTAAAATTCAAAATTATAATATTTAATATTTTTTTATGGCCTTTGGGTTAACAATATGAAAAAATCATGTAGATATAAAATATCTTAGAATTCTTTGTAAAAATTTTGGGTGTTTAAATTAATTTTATAAGGGCAGTATTAAGGAGGGCTCTAAATTTTGGGGTCCTATAACTCAGTAAGTAACGGGCGATTGGATTTAAACTGCGTTCGGATTCAAATGGGATGCCAATAAATATGTGTGGCAAATTTGGTTAAAATCGCTTTGGTACCTTCAGAGGAATAGAGGGCACAAATTTGGTCATACGAGCGGGCGACGACTTACATCCAAGTATATAAGTTATATATATATATATATATATATATATATATATATATATATATATATATATATTTGGATTCAGGGCGACGAGACAAACATTTTTTGTTAAGGAAATGTTTTGATCCGAGAATGCTACAGACACACGACCTTCGGTACATCGTACGGCGAGCTAAAAACATACTGAAATGTTAAGACTATTTTATTCATTGATTAAAAATAAACAAAATTATCTTCTGAGAGGTTGATTTAACTAACGTAAATAAACCTTCCTTTCATCTTGTAACGTAGAATAATTGAATTAAACCAAAGAGAATAAATTATGTATCGATTCTATTTCATCAAACTTAATACAGTTATACAGTATGGCGACAAACATTAACTTAAGAATATCAGCTGTTCTGGGTAACAATTGTCTTTTTACTTTGTTCTTCGTTATGTATAAAATAAAGTATTGTGATCACAAAAAAAAACGACCTTGAAATGGAAATCTTCGTTTTGAGGGTCCCTGAATCAATACTTGGATCAAATTAGTGCCCTCTACTCCTCTGCTACACATATATTCTTTGGTATCCCTTTTGAATTCACTCGCAGTTTGAATCCAATCGTCCTTACACTTCCGGAGTTATAGAAACCCAAAATGTGGACCCTACTTAATGCTGCCCTTAGAAAAAATTTATTAAAATACCCGAAAAGACAACAAAATACTTTCATATTTTGTCGTTTTAAATCGAACTATATATATATATATACAAATAACCACCAAATGTAATCCAACTAAAAATTATATTTGTGCATATATGTTATATAAAATTATCACAATGAAATTCAAAACTTATCAAATAAATATAATACAGGCAAGTTGCACACAAAAATAAACATATATAATACATACTTGACACCTGAGATACGAAAATAATATGATAAAACATGTTTAATGGTGCAATTCTGAGCCAGTCTATAGGTCTATAAGGAGAATCAGTAAGATTTTGAAAAAGCTGTATTTCTTTAATGGAGACATATTTTAGTATTATTAATTACACATATCATGTATTATGTTCGATATATCTTAAAGAATTAGTTTAGATCAGATTTGCAATTCAATTAAAATATATATATTACACTATCAATATTTTACGTATTGTACTTATAGATGCATACATTTGCTCAAAATTGCACAATAAGTATACCAACAACATAGGATTTAGAGGCTTAATCATAACTGTACATTATTAGGAAGTTTATAGGCTATTAAAGACTATTATAGTTATTTCATCATACAAATTTAACTATAATAATCTTTATTGCCATTACATCATCATAAATATCAAACTCTAACCACAGTATAAATATATAACCAGTAGCGATAGTTAGTGACTTTAAAAGAGCGCCCATTTGCTGATTTATAATTATACGCAACCAGCATGGCCAAAGAGTTACACATGTTGCGAACATAACTGTATTAATATCCTAACAAGATTTGGTACGCGTAAAACGCACCAACGCGCAGAGCTCGCCCTTAGGTAAAATATGCGTTGCGAGCAGTGGTTTTTAATTATTATGGCCTTCTGGTTAACAATTTGAAAATATGTTATAGATATATAAAGTCTTACATTTAATTTTAGATTAAATTGATAAAAAAACTTTTAGTGCATATTTTAAAATTCAAAATTATAATTTTTAATAATTTTTTTCGGGCTTTGGGTTAACAAAATGAAAAAATCTTGTAGATATAAAATATCTTAGAATTTTTAGTAGAATTTTTATGTGCTTCAATTATTTTTATAAGGGCAGTATTAAGGGGGCTCTAAATTTTGGGGCCCTATAACTCAGGAAGTATACGGGCGATAGGATTTAAACTGCGAGCGGATTCAAATGGGATACCAAATAATATGTGTACCAAATTTGAAGTGCATCGCTCCGGTACCTTCAGAGGAGTAGAGGGCACAAAATTTGGTCTTACGAGCGAGCGACGACTAACATCCAAGTATATAAGTTATATACATTTTTGGATTCAGGGCGACGAGACGAACACTTTTTCTTTATGAAATTTTTTGATCCGAGAATGCTACAGACACACGACCGAATGCTTCTTCGGTACTACGTACGGCGAGCTAATAACTGAATAGCCTTTTTAGCTCGCCGTACGTAGTACCGAAGAGGCTAAAGCATTCGGTCGTGTGTCTGTAGCATTCTCGGATCAAATAATTTCATTAAGAAAAAGTGTTCGTCTCGTCGCCCTGATTCCGAAAATGTATATAACTTATATACTTGGATGTTAGTCGTCGCTCGCTCGTAAGACCAAATTTGTGCCCTCTACTCCTCTGAAGGTTCACTCCAAATTTGGTACACATATTATTTGTCATCCCATTTGAATCCGCTCACAGTTTAAATCCAATCGTCCGTACACTTCCCGAGTTATAGGGCCCCAAAATTTGGAGCCCCCCTTAATACTGCCCTTATAAAAATAATTGAAGTATTTAAAAATTTTACTAGTAATTCTAAGATATTTTATATCTAGAAGATTTTTTCATTTTGTTAACCCAAAGCCCGAAAAAAATTATTAACCATTATAATTTTTAATTTTATATATGCACTAAATTTTTTTTTATCAATATAATCTTAAATTAAATGTAAGACTTTTTATATCTATAACATTTGTTCAAATTGTTAACCAAAAGGCCATAATAATTTAAAACCACTGCTTTCAACGCATATTTTACCTAAGGGCGAGCTCTGCGCGTTGGTGCGTTTTACGCGTACCAAATCTTGTTATTATTCATTAATACATTAGGGTTAATTATTAAAATTGGAATTTACCACTGATTTCTGCATCAATTGAACATAAAACACTAAAATAAATATGCAATTCACTTTAATAATCGCTTTTCAAACTCAAAATAATATTCTCCATTGCCTAGAGGTTCTGCTTGGTGCCCCTAAAACATTGCTCATTTGCAATTAATATATAAAATAAACTGGTTTATTCGCCAATTAAAAATAAATCACTGAGATAAATGCCCATATAGCACAGAATGCCTAAAAACGTAACAAAGACGTCCAATAGATGACATATTTTAAGATGTTATCTGTTGGACGTCTTTAGGCATTCTGTGCTATTAACTGACTGTAAAAATAAATGTAAAAACGTAATGGTTGACTACACAATATGAGCAACCAGCAAAGTCAAGAAGATATACAACTAGCGAACATAACAGTATTGGTGATTGTAGAGCCATCTATTGCTGTACTGATTAATTATTTCGTTCTGGCAGCCATCTTCCAGATTTATATGCGCGACTAGATGAGCAGAGGTAAATTGATAAAGTATCGCTACTTGTTATTTTTATTATTTATTTATTATTTATCCTGTGCTCTGATTATAACACTGTAGTAAAAATTGATAAATCACCAGTGCTACTTTACATCTAATCCCGGTTAACACTGTACGTGCCACGGGGAACCAAGCAACGTTGGCACTACGTGGCACCGAGGTAACATAATTTCAAAAATGAAATATGAAAGTCAAATACTTCGATGCCAAAACTTAAAATATAAATTATTTTTATTTTATATATATATAAATTAGGCCGTTCTAAAATTTGTAAGTATAGGAACATATTTGTTATTAAATCTGCTAAATTAAATATAATTAGAAATAATTGTAGTAGTTAACAAATATATATATATATATATATATATATATATATATATATATATATATATATTACCAAAAAAGTTATAATATTTATTTATAACTATAAATTAAATCAATAACAGATAAAAGACAAATTTCAATAGGCCAAACAGATGATTACGCCATACTTTGGTGCAAATTTGGTTGCGGCGTATGAAATATTCGTATAATGGTGACGAATATTTCATTTGCCTATTCGCAATCGAGAATATATTTGGTAGCGCTGACAACTGACTATTGTTGGTTATATTTGATGCGAGTGTTTATTATATAATTATGGACGTGCAAATTTGTTTATAGCATATTCCGGCACAAAAAACTGTCATCAAACAAACATGGTTTCTATTTGGCGCAGACTATGCATCCAATTAATCTCGATCGCGAATTCAGCATGGATTTCTCTACGTCGTAAATCACGTGAAAATTGTCAAACGCAGCTCTTCGGTTACCTGAATTGAGCTGTTAAATGTATTTTATGGGCCATTTATGTATAATTTTTGGAGCTCCCCTTAATACTGCCCGTAGAAAAATAATTTAATGATCAAAAATTCTCAGGCAATAAAAAATTATAATTTTAAAATTTGCACAATTTTTTTTGCGTGTTACAAAAAATTGGGACTTTTTATATTTATATCATTATAACAACCCAAAGGCCATAATAATTAAAAACAATTATATTAAAATTTGTTGTGCAAGCGCGGAGTGAGAGGGAGGAATCCGTTCCTCGCATCGCATCTATTTCCTATAAGGCTAACTGAAGACATAGGTGCCTGAACCTAATCTTGTTTATATAATTACTAAAATGTTTACAACCATTATTTTTTATATTTGTTTTTGAAAACTTCTCATATAAAAATTAGATCGTTTAACAACTTTATTCCAGGTAACCAAACAGTAGTTTTCGGCAGTGGTCACATATAGGCCATAGGTGACCGTACCCTATATCCGAGTCAGCTGTTGACTTACTCATCTGTCAAATTATAACTATAGTACATTCCATTTTTGAAGCTGTTCATCTTATTAATTTTCGAATAATAAAAATCCAACTTGTATTATTGATTCTTGTCTGTCTAATATTTGCATTTTTATCGTTATATATTTTATATATATATAACGTAAACTGCTTCATACGTGGAATGTATTGTAGTCGGTATTAATTGATTGAAGGCTGCGAAATTTCTTTATGTTTTTTGGTAGGTATGAAAAGTTTAAAATAGTTTTAATTCACCTATTATTATGTAGTAAAACACTTATGTTTAAACAATTATTTCTCAAGACATATAAACATTTACAAAACAAACTTTTGTTCCCGCTAAAATTTCATATTAATTTCTATTATATATTCGGCTTTAAATACTTATGATATTATTTGGTTGATAAAATTTGTTTAAAAATATATTTAACATTGGATGAGGATGACATGACAAACAAATATTATTATTATAATTAATAAATTAGGCCAACTTATGCGCAGATTGACTGCGCTGAAATAACATGGCGTCTTAGTTTCAGCGCTGCAGACCAATTAAAAATATCCCTGGTCAATAAAGAAGTGAACATTCGAATCATCTATGTCCATCCGATGCGATAGCGGTATAAATGGCTTGATAAACCCTATCTTGTTCTTGTTGCAATATTTTCTTCATTTGTGTTGAATACGGGTCGAAATTCAACACCCGTTTTCGTCGTCGGTAGATTCCTTCCTTTCTGTCCATTGCACACTGCATTGCCTCGCCACTCACTGGTAAACCGAGAAAGTCTAGTAGATTCTTCACGGTTCCCTCAACGTTCTGCACGAGTTTATCGTAGAAGATGACGTGTGTGGGCCCCGTGAAATTAACCAACCAATCTAAATTGGTTTGCTTCCATGCAGCTAATTTGTCGGTTACGAATTGTTGCCAAACTGTGGAAATACGAAATTATTAGACCAGTTAATAAGTTATTTATTTTCGGTGTTATTTTACATAGCAAAAAAAAATCCTACATAGTTTATTATGAGTGATGAAAAATATCACTAACTATAACCATTTGGGACTTAAAACCGTTTTAAAATTTGGTCAATGTTAATAATGGGAGTGTGGACAAAATTTAAAAAATAATTGGAATAGAATCTACACATGGCTTATTATTAAAATAATATATAAATAATAAAGTGTATCTATTATTATATACGAATTTTTTTTTTAAACATTCAACAATTTCAACTAAAAAGAGATAGAGCGAGTGTGACGTCAGAAACTTTGTTTACGCTTGCATCGTACCTATTTAGTTTTGAACTCGTTTTGATGCAAATTCATATTTGTTTCTTATTTCTATTATTTAATTTAAATGTTATTATGTACTTTAGGAGTTTCTTGTTCAGTGAATATACATTTTGTAGTTTGTACTTTATGGATGAAGCATATACACATTATTATACATATTGTCTTGTAACACATTGTACTTCCACAACAACAAATAATTCTGAAAAACTATTTATACATATTATTATATAAAGCTTAAGGTGTAGTCACAGTGAACCAATTAGAAATTACAAATAATATTCAAGTTTGTATTATAACAAGCACTGCTAGCATTCACAGCAACAAAATGAACACAATTAATTAAAACAGAAAAAAGAATTACATTAGAAAAATATTCGTGGGTAAGTCATAACTCATTTATATATAACTTTTATTTATATTGTTTTTATTAAGTTTTTATTTTCAACTTTAAAATAATATTACATGAAAGTACATATGAATGTTAAGTCGCAACTAGTTATATCAGACTACGTGACTTTTATTAAATTTCTCTCTACTTATACATTTCATCAACACTTTATCTGACACGTGTCGAGTGAAGACAAAGGAATCAAATCATCTGGTAACACTATAGGAATGTGCAAATTATGCAGTAATATAACTTATATATGTTTAATACTAAATAACACAAATCAACGTTTCGACGCCAAGTCTTTTTCAGAAGCATAACTTAATCTTCATTTTCCGCCATGTTTTTTGATACAAAAACATGGCGAAATAATGAAAAATATACCCTAAACTAGTAATATGTATTACATAATATAACTTATTAAGACTATAATATGCTGCTGATATAGACGCGCGTGTTATCGAAAAGTTGAGTTGTGTTATTTATTATTTAAAAAAAAAGTATTTGTTTGACTTTTTCAAAAAAAAAAACTTCCTGTATAAATCCACAATAATAAAAATCAACTAAATACCTTGTTGTTGATATTACCTTTTTACTTTCTTTTACTGAGTAATAAGTAAGTTTAGGGATCACCAAAAAAATCGAACTCGAGATTTCAACGGATATACACGTTTTGAGCTTCCCTGAATCGAATGTGACTATTTTCGGAGTGACGTCTGTGTGTGTGTGTGTGTGTATGTGAACGCTCTAGAGCCGAAACTGTCCAACGCAAAATTATGAGACTTCAAACTTAAGACTTGTATATGGTCTAGTTGTGCACCTCCTATTTTTGAAAAGAATATTCTAACCGGCAGTGCATGTTTACTCTATGCATTTTTTGTTCTATCTCCAATATCACTAGAACGGCTTCACTTACGGCAAAAATAGTTATGTTCATAATGAAAGATATTAATATTTCGCACAACTTTTGTTTGAAAAGTTTCTTCAATAAATGTATCAGTTACGAGAAAACCGCTACCGAAAATTTTAAGAATCTTGTTTACGTTGTCATGGATTTGAATGTAGCTTAATTAATCGGATCATCTGCGCCTGTCAATATTTCCACAAGAAAACAAAATGGTCTGAATTAGATAAATGACATTTCAGAATATTTCTGTAGATATAATTGGTTAGTTTTGATAGTTAGTACTTCGAAACCATTACAAATTGGTATTGGTATAATTTTCAACCCATTCATTTATATAAGGTAAGCTTGGTTTTCATATTGTTTCTGTTGGATTATTATTTCCTAATATTATATTATTATAATCAATAAATATTGATGAAAACTACGTAAAAGAAAGTCCCGCGTTGGCCACAACCCATTTTTTATTTATCAGACTTTAAAATAAGAGTTTAACTGAAACGTACAAATCGGCTTTCACTAAACGTATTTTTATTTCTACAGCGTTTAAACAATCATTGTTTTGCCTGAACTGCATCAGCATATACGTATCAACATTTGGGAAACTATAGCTTTGTGCTATAAAGAAAGCGTGTCCTACTATTATTAATAACACTACGAAATGCATTAAAATGTCTATTCCATCAATACATGTGCGTAAACAAAGTTGCTGACGTCACGATTGTCGGCAATGCTCGTTCTGTGGTCGGAAACGCGACAAATATTTGAATTTTATTCATTAATTAATGATTACTAATTGAATTAAAAACGAAAGCGTATTTTAACGTTAAAATAACAAATGATTAAAATATAACGTATTGTCCACACCCCCATTCAACATACAAAAATGAGTTATTTTCGGTAATATTTTGCTCAATACTATAGCAAAAGAGTTTTCAAAATCGATTATGAAGCTGACTTATTTTAAGTTAGTTCCATATTAAAAATTGCGCATGTAAGAATAATGTATCAAAGATATAATTTTGCGCAAAAACCGTCTCAGACTATTTTAAAATTAAATCCATGTTAAATATAAAAAAATACAAACATTTTCCTTTGGTTCTTTTGTATCTGTCGGGCGAAGCGAATCCAACATGGCCGCCGCTCTGTCGATTGAATTCCGCTTGTATTGCTTGACCAGGTGCTCGAACTAGAAGCACAGCTTTCACGAACGAACTACGAGCTTTCAAGCCCCACTCGTGTGTTTTCACAACCAATACAGAACCGTTTACGATACTTTCAGCGGGAAAGCCGTTTTTCAATAAGCCGTAATCTTTGTACACGGACCCAGTATAGACACCTACACATACATAACAATCAATTAGATTTTTAAACTACCAATTTTTATTTCCAAACAAAATGAAAGTCATATTTATAGGCGAATCCACCAAATATTATAGGGAGACATATCGCATTTGTGCTCCAACGATCAAATATTTAGGAATTTAGCTCGTTGTACCGGGTCGTTTTTTACTATATTTAGTATATGTATAATTTGAATGTCCAAAAAGTTCCCATCGCAATGAGCCCTCCATAATACTGTCCTTACAAAAATTAAAAAAATACCAAAATATTCATCAAGAAATTCAAAAATCTTTTATGTCTATTAAATATCATCAAATTGTGAGTCTAAAAGCTAAAAAAATCATATACGAGTATATATATATATATATATATATATATATATATATATATATATATATATATATATATATATATATTATATATATATATATATATATATATATATATATATATATATATATATATATATATTTATATATATATATATATATATATATATATATATATATATAATAAAGAAAACTTGCAAAACATTATTCAGGAGAAGTCCCCATTGTGCTCTCCAAATATTAAACCAATAATTGAAATCATTAAAAACGTGATAGAAAACTGTAAAATGATGCTATAGGACATATCACCTTTGTGCTATAAGAATAGAATATTTATCTTTATAGTGTACCTGTTGCCTGTTGTAGCAAGTATCGTAACCAAGTGTTACCGCTGCCGGGGAAGGAGGCCAGTGCCGTAGGATACCGGGGGGGATCCAAGTACTTCAGGCCGGCACACCAGTGCAGTCGGGCACGACGCATCGCCGGACGAAGACCCGGACCACCGTATTCATAGTTGCGACTCTTGGTGGACTGTTGACCATGTTCTTGCGTCTTAAATAAAACGATTTGTTAAGTAACAATTTGACCAGAAAATTTCGACTATAGTCGTATTTTTTAAGTGATTTATTTAACATTTGACAAGCTTTGAAAACGATTATAGTCGAACTATAGTATTCGTGATTCTGAATGACATCAAATGAGTTGACTTAAGTCGTAAATAAAGACGACTATTAGAACCTTTATTAACTTAAATTTTAAATATATATATATATATATATATATATATATATATATATATATATATATATATATATATATTTGAATTGGCTCGTTGTTAATGCAGCTTAAGAGTCCGCAATGTCATCGTTAGTTTTGAACTTACTCGGGTGATGGCGGCACCGGACGTAGTCCTCGGTTCGTATAATGTAACAGCTGATAAGACGAGCATTCCTATCAGATAAAGAATGAGCAGCATGCCCAGAGCCAACATCCGGCCCCTGGACACCTGCATCTCTCCATGTCTGGGCAATCTGCCATCAAATTGAACAAATTATAGAAATTCACCACACGAACAGAAAAACAAGATTTGGTACGCGTAAAACGCACCAACGCGTAGAGCTCGCCTTTATTCTTCATACATGCGTATCTAAGGCAACATAAATAAGAAATTTAAGATTTTCCGTTACAATTTTCTCGTAACTGGTTTATTTTTAGCTGGCCGTAGGAAGTACCGAAGGAGCTAAAGCATTCAGTAGTGTGTCTGTAGCATTATCGGATCAAAATATTTCATTAAAAAAAAGTGTTTGCCTCGTCACCCTGAATCCAAAAATATATATAACTGGATGTTAGTCGTCCGCTCGTAAGACCAAATTTGTGCCCTCTACTCCTCTGAAGGTACCGGAGCGATTCACACCAAATTCGGTACACATATTATTTGGCATCCCATTTGAATTCGCTCGCAGTTTAAATCCAATCGCCCGTATACTTCTCGAGTTATAGGGCCACAAAATTTTGAACCCCCCTTAATACTGCCCTTATAAAAATAATTAAAACACTCAAAAAGATATTTTATATCTACAATAATTTTTCATATTGTTAACGCAAAGCCCGAAAAATTTTATTAAATATTATAATTTTGACTTTCAAAATTTGAACAAAAATTATTTTTTATTAATATAATCTACAAAAAATTGTAAGACTTTTTATATCTATAACATTTTTTCAAATTGTTAACGAAAAGGGCAAGATAATTAAAAAGCACTGTTCGGAACGCATATTTTACCTAAAGGCGAGCTCTGCGCATTGGTGCGTGTTACGCGTACTAAATCTTATTAGCTCGCCGTACGTAGTACCGAAGAGGCTAAAGCATTCGGTCGTGTGTCTGTAGCATTCTCGGATGAAAAAATTTCATTAAGAAAAAGTGTTCGTCTTGTCGCCCTGATTCCGAAAATGTATATAACTTATATACTTGGATGTTAGTCGTCGCTCGCTCGCTCGGTCGCTCGTAAGACCAAATTTGTGCCCTCTACTCCTCTGAAGGTACCGGAGCGATTCACTCCAAATTTGGTACACATATTATTTGGCATCCCATTTGAATCCGTTCGCAGTTTAAATCCAATCGCCCGTATACTTCCCGAGTTATAGGGCCCCAAAATTTGCAGCCCCCCTTAATACTGCCCTTATAAAAATAATTGAAACACTTAAAAATTCTACTAAAAATTCTAAGATATTTTTTATCTTCAAGATTTTTTCATTTTGTTAACCCAAAGTCCGAAAAAAATTATTAAATATTATAATTTTGAATTTCAAAATTTGAAAAAAAAAATTTTTTTTAATATAATCTTAAATTAAATGTAAGACTTTTTATGTCTATAACATTTTTTCAAATAGTTAACCAAAAGGCCATAATTATTAAAAACTGCTCGCATCGCATATATTACTTATAAGGCGAGCTGGACGCATAGGTGCGTTGTACCTAAGCTTGTTTTTATTAATATAATCTACAAAAAAATTATATCTATAACATTTTTTCAAATTATTAACCAAAAGGCCATAATAATTAAATACCACTCGCTCGCATCGCATATCTTACCTAAAGACGAGTTCTACGCATTGGTGCGTTTTACGCTTACCAAATCTTGTTTGAAGAGACTTTTCAAACAAAAGTTGTGCGAAATATTAATATCTTTCAATATGAACATTAGCCATTAAAGATATTGGACAAAAAATTGCATAGAGTAAACATGCAATTTCGGTTTGAACGCTGATTAAATAAACTTACTGCTGCTCACACAATATATATATATATATATATATATATATATATATATATATATATATATATATATAGTACCAAAAAAGTTATAATATTTATTTTATAACTATAAATTAAATCAATAACAGATGAAAGACAAATTTCAATAGGCCAAACAGATGATTACGCCACACTTTGGTGCAAATGTGGTTGCGGCATACCAGGCGTACGAAATACTGCAATATTGATTCAATTCCCACATTTGCTACAATTGTACATATGTTTACAATGTTTGTTTTCGTTTAATTTTCTATTTAAGCAACACATATTTATGACGATCTTTATATGGTAATAAATCTCCATATAGTAATGCATGAGAAAATAACGGCAGCGGGCAGCGGGCAACCGCGCGACCCCTTGGTTGCTAGGTAACAACGAAATCGCGGAGAACCACGTACCTACTGCCTACTCGTATATATAACGTAGATATCCCTATTTACGAATCAATAGCTCACAAATAGACGCCTTTTACGCTACTATTATAAAATACGTACATTATATCGTATGCTATGGGTATATAATCGCTGGACACCCAACACTGCGAAAACAACCTACATTACCGACTATTTTATTTCGAGACATTTCATTAAAAACGCAATTGCTGCAAATTGTATGTTATTATACATCATATACATTCGACAAATGGTTCTTAACTAGGTCAACTTGTTTATTAGCATATATACTTGTAATTATAAATTAAAAAACTGGAGTGTCTTATACTTAACTATCTTATACGGACTTATCATTCTAAATTATACATATTTTATGTATCTATATATATATATATATATATATATATATATATATATATATATATATATATATATATATATCATTAATATAATAACCCAGAAATGTTTGTATGTGAGTGTGTATGTGAGTGTGTATGTGAGTGTGTATGTGTGTATGTGTGGAACGCTTTTTTTGTAAAAATGCAGATTGGCATAGACGGGGATCGAACTCCAGGGTGAAAGGCATGACACTTAGCCACTGCACCATGGCGACAGTTAATAAAGTTATAAAAAATAATCAAATAGTTTATACTGAAATAAAACAATCACTACGATTCTGAAGTTCAGTCTGCTTTGAAATAGACAAAAACGAATCAAACGTCAGAATGAAATCAGTCAAATTTGGATTTTGTGTGATAAATCTTCAATTCAAAGTTTAATCTTAAGTTTAAGGGGAGTAGCATGTTATAATTTCAATTTTTAAGTATATAATATGAAATAAGTGCATATTATTGCCTAATTAGCATATATTTTTAGCCAATACGTGTTTCTGTACATTTATTTTAATTCATAGTTCATATTTTTCACTTCAAAATGGCCAAGAAGTAGTGATTTTTGAAAATATGAGTTGCGGTAAGATTTTATAGTTCGTCAAATTATAATAACTGCAAGTAAGTAAATTTATAATACTGATTATTAGAGAAATAAAATGTTGAAGAGATAATTCAAACATATTTAGAAACATGTTTGGTTGACAATTTCATTCTTTTATTTTTGATGGCACAATCCATTGTATTTTAGCATATAACTAATTATCATTACTTTTAAAACTGCCGTTGTGACACTGCATCAGATTAATACTGCAAAATTCAGAATCTAGCCTGATTATTTAATTCAAAAACAATAATGAATCAAATGTCAAATCATTAAAAATGTTGTGTAAAAAGGATTTGTAATACATATTATTTGAATAATCGATTCAAATAATAAACAGCAATCGTAAATAAATTTATAATCCTGTTTTTTATATACAATCATAGAAACTGTCTAAATGATACAACACATATGCACCATACAAGGTTAAAATCAAAGTTAAACAAAAATTTGTTTAAATTTATCGGATGTTACACGGTGCATGATAAGCGATCGATTAGTTAATCTCAGCATAGTGATCTAAGAACAAAATAGCGTTCAAAGAAAGAACTCGATTTTTTCTTTATTATTATTATTTGCGATGTGGAAATTTGTATTACTATTATAGTCAAACGATACAAATTGAAGAAAAACCGTGTTATTATTATTAAATTACATGAAAATTCGCCATCAGTCAAAACTGACCTATGTTCTGTATACCATATGGGCACATGGTGCCCACGGGTGACCCTAGTATATATATATATATATATATATATATATATATATATATATACTAGAAGGTTAACTCGTGGGCACCATGTGCCTATATCGTATACAGATAACCGATACATCTGTCTAATTGAATAATTTGACGGGTGGCAATTTTGTATGTAATTTCTTTGTAAATGTAGACCTAATCATGGATACACCATGTAACTAAAGCATTTCCCTTACATGGTATGTATTTTCGTTGTTTTCCCCGTAAGTCTATAGAAATACACCGCTCTTTATTAAACACAACTCGATATGCAACAAACTGTCGGCAATTTCACGTTTATTCAAAAATCAAATAATAGATACGTGACGTTATCTGCTTCACACAACTCACACAAAATATTTATTAATATAGGTACTGCTTCCAGTTTTGTATTGACATTTAATAATTATTTTGGCATTTAAGAACGTAGCATTTGTTTTTTATAAAGAGTAAAAAAGATCTGGACCCCCCACTGCTACTAGTTATAGAAAAATATAAACACAGCGTTCTACACATACCTGTGTGAATGTTCTACACTTTAATTCTCACAAATACATTCATTTGAGTGTATTGTAACTATGGAAACAACAAAAATTGATTTTAAAAGATCCTTTTTTTTTTCTAACTCGTGTCATTTTTGCGATACTTAAAAAATGGCAAAAGGAAATAAGCACTTCTGGTTGCAGTATCCGCTTTAAAAATAGAAGATTTTCTTTTCCTCTTAAATTCACACACACAGACGTCATTGAGAATATAGTTAAAATGGATTCTAGGACCCTCAAAACGGATATTTCCATTAAAATGTCAATACTATATTTTATATATTACGTATAAGATTGTAAAAAATAATTGATTACATTTGAAAACATTTATCATGTTGGCAACCTGTCATTTTACTACCACTTTAACGAAATTAACTTTTTTTTAAGTCCTTCACCAATGTCACATTAATTGACTACCTTACCGGTGCCGGTGCCGGTGCCGGTGCCGGTACCGGCGCTGCGAACGGTACCAACAAATGTCAGACGAATGAAAACAGTTAATTGATATTTAATGCGTGATGCATTACACTTTAGATTCGATGTTTGATACTTTCTTATAGGTTATGTATAAAGGAAAGATTGTGATTATAAACAAATCGACATCCAAATTTAAAAAAAAACATCCATTTTGTGTATTTTTTCAATGCGCTCTACAGTTAATACTGTTGAACATAATAATATATGCGATGTCTTGAATTTACGATTTATATATTCCTGGGAAGAAAATCTATTTTTGAAACGGATATTTCAACCGGAAGTAACAATTTCCTTTGGCTATTTTTTACATATTTTAAAAACGACATAAGTTAGAGCAAAAGTGAACTTGAAAGTTAGACATATTATAAATTTTAACAAATGTGTAATTTACAGAAATATCGCTTTGATATTACTAAATTTATATAATAGTTATATATATATATATATATATATATATATATATATATATATATATATATATATATATATATATATATAAACTCTTAGATGTATGTGTGTATATGTTTGTATACATATGTAGAGCGTTTTTCTTTTGTAAAAATGTAAACTGGCCTGCACTGTAAACTGGAATGGAACCCTAAGTTTCTCCGTGAAAGCCGAGAGTCAACCTTACGAGCTTAATAATTGATTTTCTGTATTTTTTCAATAAAACTGCCTTACAATCTTGAGATATTCCAAACATTTTATTGGCGGGCTAAATTATTTTGTATTTTAAAATTATAATATTTAATAGCATTAGTATTTGTATTTTAATATATGACCATTTATGAAAATTTAAATCATACTTTGATTAATAACGAATCAAACGTCAAAATGAAATGTCAAAGTATAAAAATATGATTGTGAGCAATCTATTAATATATAACTTTGAAGATTTGATGTGTATTTAGTGTGTTGTGTAGTTTGCAGATAGTGGCATCTGATATGTATATTGTATTGATATTGTATGCCAATTGCAAATATAATAACGAAGCTTTCATGTGCTTATTTTATACAATACAAACGACTTACGGAGAAAATAACGAAAATACAAAATCGTGCTCACGAAGAAAAACCGTGTAAGGGAAATTCTTATTTAAATAATGTACAAAAAAAATTACAAGAAAAGTCGCCACCCATCCAATACTTCAATTAGATGAAGATGATGATGAGTGAACTGTAGTCTGTATATGATATGGACACATGGTGCCTCTGTGTTAACCTAATAATATAATCTTTTTACACGCTAGGAAGTAGATACTCGGTTCTAAGATAAACAACTTATGGCAGAAATTATAGCACATTGGCATTTTCCATTTTCATTATAAGGTCCATTTATACTCGATTGTTCGCAGCATCGTACAATTTTGCTGATTTTGGCGGCAACTACTGCACTAGCAGCATCAGATATTTCTTGAGCGTCCATTTCGAATCAATTTTTCATCGGTTTGAAACAAATTTACATATTGTTTGTTATCATTGTAATGGCATATTCATTCCAAAGCTATCTTCACTCCCCATTATAATGCGAGAAGTATTATTCTTTGTATATCTGTAATTATTACTGATATCGTGGAAAAAATAGTATATACATCTCAGGAGAGAATACAGGTTTTCGTTCAATGCTTTTTACTTTCTTTTACGAAGTAATAAGTAAGACTTGTAATCATGAAAAATTTCGAACTCGAGATATCTTTGCATGAAGCTTAATAAATCAGATCATCTGCGCCTGTCAATATTTTGACAGGATATTCCTGTAGAGTATTGGTTAATCTGACAGTTTGTTTGGTATATATATATATATATATATATATATATATATATATATATATATATATATCTAGTGACAAAATACGTAAATGAAAGTCGAGTGTAGGCCACTCCGGATATTTTAATAATCATTTTTGCTGTTTTTAAAGTAAATCAACTTTGTGCGAAATGGTGGAGGAGCAAATTAATAAAGAAAAAATAATTATTTTATACATCAATTTAATTAGTTGATATGGATATTTATTGAATTGTATTGTTGCATTCTATTGTGTATTGTTTGTCAATTAATCAATAACCATAATACATTATCACTTTAAAAATTAAGATTATATATTTTCTTACGGCTGCTATTTTGTACTTAAATTATCCAATAATAATAACTTCATTCCTTTTAACAACTTTAATTTTAACATTTCATAACCTAGCATTTGTTTTTTTTTTATAAATAACGAATGGTGGGGCTAGATCATTAACAATATTATTTTATCTCTATAAAAAACAGGATTATTTATGTACTGCTTCTATTTTGTATTTGAATAAATTATTGCCCATTTATTACTAACTTCATTCTCAATAACTACATTAATTTTTACATTTTAATAAATAACCAGTGATGGAGTAAGACTTTGAATTTTGTAGTGGTACAGCCAAAAGGCTTTAGCTTCTTCGGTCGTCTGTCTGTAGCATTCTCGGATCAAAAAAATTCATTCATAAAAAGTGTTTGTCTTGTCCTGAATGTTGTTCTTGGATGTTAGTCGCCCGACAAAGATAAATTGATGTGTTAAAATAGTAATAGGTCAGAGGTCAATTTTTTTGATGTTTTGGCGCATATCACTACTAGTAATCATAAAAACATATTAACAAAGCGTTCTACACATACATTAATATATTCACTTAATGCTGGGTGTATATGTACAATATATACAGAGGTGAATTGGAATTCTAATACAAATGAATTAAAAATGGCTTTGATTCATTTATGGATCAATTTAAATTAAATCATTTGAAAAAAGTTTTCAAGACTTCAAAAAGGCTTCAAATTCTATTTCAAGTTAAAAGTTGCATAAAATATTTTTAATAGATAAATATAAAATAGATTTAATTCCTTTTGATTGTTGATTTATAATACAAAATCACATACAAAAGTTTTGTAATTGTCAAAAAAGCTTCAATTCCTATTGAATTATAAAAGAATTATTTCAATTATCTGTTTTTTTTTATTTATAATACAAAATCACATAAATGGCTTGTAATTGTCAAAAAGGCTTCAATTCCATTCGATTTAAAACAGATTTGTAACTGGTAAATAGGTTTTAAGGGTGCATTTATAATAGAATTTCTCTACGCCAAGTAAAATAGCTATCTTTATCTAGTGCACACGAATGACAACCATCCTGCTTGCACACTAAACTTGGTGGGAGTAGAACAGGTTGTCCATATTGGTGCGTTAGATAAAGATAACCAATTTTTACTAGGAAACTTGACGTGAAACAAGGCAATTATAAACAGTCCTTAATTCCTTTTGAATAACTTATAACACAAATTCACATAGAAAACTTGTAATTTGCAAAGAGGTTTCAATTCGTGTTGAATTGTGATTTGAAATCAATTAATTGTAGTTGTAGGTTTGAGTTAGTGAATAATCGAATTAATTATTAAATTGAATTGTAAATTATGAATTCAATTCCAGTAGTAATTGATTACATGTATAGATATAAGTGCTGTGTTGTGTAATCTAGTGGAAGTTTGAATAATGGAACAAGTAGGTCTTTTATCTATATATCAACACCTACTTAGCACTGACAGCTGTTATTTACTTGACATATATAAGCGAGACAAATAAAATAATTGTGTGCCTATATCTAAATTTAAAACAATAATATACCGAGCCCCACACTGACATTTCTTGTACGTATAATCAAAGAAAATATATTGATATTTTGTGGCATTAAACATAAAAATATGTTGTTTTGAATTTAAGAATTTTATATCCCGGGAAAGAAAATCTTCTATACGAAATACGAGTATGTTTCAAAAGGATATTTAAAACTGAAATGCTTATTTACTCGTGTCATTATTTGTTCATCTCGAAAAGGAGACGAGATAGGATTAATATAAATAATAAAATTTCTAGCAACATTAGATTGAAAAGTTTTCTTTTTTTAATTTACCATTTTCGTAGTTATATATATATATATATATATATATATATATATATATATATATATAACAACGAAAATGGTAAATTAAAAAAAAAAACTTTTCAATCTAAATATATATATATATATATATATAGTGAAAATTAAGTATTAGTTAAGTGTAGGGCACTCCAGATTATTCTTTTAGTTTTAACGCTTATAATACTCAAACTGGAAGTACATGTTTATTCTACGCATTTTAAGTCATTTCCCCAATATCACTAGAACGGCTGCACTTACGGCAAAAATAGTTACGTTCATAATGAAAGATATTAATATTTTGCACAACTTTTGTTTGAAAAGTTTCTTCAAAAAATGTACCAGTTACGAGAAAACTGCTACGGAAAATCTTAAATGTTCTTATTTATAGTGCATGTATGGTGATTATAAATAAATCGTAAGAACTATGCCTGACAACATTTTGACGGAGAAACATATTAAACTCAAATTATTTAATAATTTTCGTTATTGAAAATCAGTGAAACAATTAATCTTAAAAATTGTAAATAATAAATCTAGTTTGTCGTATGAAAAATGAATTATATAAATAAAACATTCATAATTACTTGTACTACTTTATTTCTCAGTCTCTAAGTTTCAATTATGATTTAAAAAGAGCGGCACATGAATAAACCGCTTCCTAATAATTATATTTACAATTAAAGTGTATTCACAGTAAAACAATTAATAATTAAACTTTAAAATTGCAAATAATAAATCTAGTTTGTCGTATGACAAATGAATTATATAAATAAAACCATCATAATTACTTGTACTACTTTACTTCTCAGTCTCTAAGTTTGATTTATGATTTAAACAGAGCGGCACATGAATAAACCGCTTCCTAATAATTATATTTACAATTAATGTGTATTCACAGTGGAACAATTAATAATTAAACTTAAAAATTGCAAATAATAAATCTAGTTTGTCGTATGAAAAATGAATTATATAAATAAAACCATCATAATTACTTGTACTACTTTACTTCTCAGTCTCTAAGTTTAAATTGTGATTTAAACAGTGCGGCACATAAATAAACCGCCTCCTTATAATTATAGTTACAATTCAGGTGTATTCACAGCGAAAAAACTAATAATTTAACTTAGAAATTACAAATATTAATTTGCCGTATGACAAATAATGCTAGCGTTCACAGCAGCTACGTTTATAATTGTGTTAATTTTGTTACTACAAACTGGGTTATTATTTGTAATTTCTAAGCTTAATTACTAATTGGTGATAAGAAATCTAGTTTGTCGTATGACAAATTATGCTAGCGTTCACAGTAACAACATTTATAATTATGTTAATTTTCTTGCTGCAAACTGGGTTATTATTTGTAATTTCTAAGCTTAATTACTAATTGGTAAAAATTATTCTAGTTTGTCGTATGACAATCAATGCTAGCGTTCATAGTAATAACATTTATAATTGAGAAACAATAGATAATAAATATTATATTTGAATATATTGATGAAGCAAATATTAAAGAAATAAGATCTATATTGACAGTATTTGATAATGTAATAAAATAATAAAGTAAATGGTAGAATTTTGAAGTATTGGTTGGTTTGTCAGTTTGTTTGTGATATACCATATATTTCAACGTGTAAGAAAGTCGAATGCAGGCCACTCCACATTTTCTCTATAATATACACACTAGACTAAACTAAATAATTGGCGACCTAAAGATATTTGCACAAACTTCTAAATATTCTATTTAGCCATAGCGCTAATAAATAATATATGAATTATATTTTGACTGCTTCAAATCAAATATTTTTCTATAATATACAGATTTAACTATGAATTATTGAATAATTGGCGACCTAAAGGAATTTGCACAGATTCCTAAATATTCTGCTTAACCAAAGCGCTAACAAATAAAATATTAATTATGTTTTGACTGCTTCAAATTGAATATTTCTCTGTAATATAAACAATATAAGACTTAAACTGTGAAATATCGAATAATTGGCGACCTAAAGGAATTTGCACAGATTTCTAAATATTCTGCTTATCCATAGCGCTAATAAATAAAATATTAATTATGTTTTGACTGCTGCAAATCGAATGTATCTCTAAAATATATTGCACTATACAGATGAAACTGCAAATTATCGAATAATTGGCGACCTAAAAAGGTTTGCACAAAATATATGAATATGCGATACATACCTTTGATAAATAACAATATTGAGTTACACACATACACACTCCCCGCGGGCCAATACTTCCTGTCTGTCAATCCGTTAAAGAGATCTCACTTAAGCCTAATATCAATATAACCCGGCCTACGTCACCACCTTGCCGCACGTCACGTCACCACACGACACCCGCACAGGTTCACGTTAGCAATGAAACTGTTACCCTTACAAGACTGTGGCGCCCACGGGCGTCGTCTATTTCAAATAGCCAATGCACCAAATTGCGTCGCGACGCCCTCTATTGTCGATCCTACAAAAAGCCCTTGAATTTCATTCAAATAAGTTCTAGGTGTTTTAAATGTGTAGTTTAGGACATTCCAAGTAGATAATAGGGTTATTTTGCTACTAGATGTTAGCGTACATGTACATACGCCATTGCTGCTGTTTTATGAGCTGTCATTTGACAGTTTTTAAATTCAAATCAGCCTATTGTGTATCATACACACATATTAATGACAGGTGTCCATATACATTGTAACACTTACGTTTATTTTGTCTAGTTTTATTTAGACGGCGCTAATATGAACGCACAATAATTATATTTACAATTACGGTGTACTCAAAGTGAAACAGTTAATAATTAAACTTAAAAATTGCAAATAATAAATCTAGTTTGTCGTATGAAAAATAAATTATATAAATAAAACATTCATAATTACTTGTACTACTTTACTTCTCAGTCTCTAAGTTTGAATTATGATTTAAGCTGAGCGGCACATGAGTAAACCGCTTCCTAATAATTATATTTACAATCAAGATGTATTCACAGTGAAACATTTAATACTTAAACTTAAAAATTACAAATAATAAATCTAGTTAGTCGTATGAAAAATAAATTATACAAATAAAACATTCATAATTACTTGTACTACTTTATTTCTCAGTCTCTAAGTTTGAATTATGATTTAAGCTGAGCGGCACATGAGTAAACCGCTTCCTAATAATTATATTTACAATTAAGATGTATTCACAGTGAAACATTTAATACTTAAACTTAAAAATTACAAATAATAAATCTAGTTAGTCGTATGAAAAATAAATTATACAAATAAAACAATCATAATTACTTGTACTACTTTACATCTCAGTCTCTAAGTTGCAATTATGATTTAAACAGTGCGGCACAAGAATAAACGGCTTCCTAATAATTATATTTACAATTAAGGTGTATTCACAGTGATACAATTAAGAATTAAACTTAAAAATTACAAATAATAAATCTAGTTCGTCGTATGAAAATTGAATTATATAAATAAAACATTCATAATTTACTTGTACTACTTTAGTTCTCAGTCTCTAAGTTTTAATTATGATTTAAACAGTGCGGCACATGAATATACCGCTTCCTAATAATTATATTTACAATTAAGGTGTATTCACAGCGAAACAATTAAATATATATCTATATGTTTATTTTATTATAACATTACTACAAAATATTAGAGAAATATTTTAATTGAGCAAATTTATATGAGTGATGTCAAAAATAGGTTAATTAAATTTGTTCATAATATGGAAAATACATATATAATTTATTAATATTAGGTATAAATTCGATACCAAAAGTAATATCTGCGGTATCACAATATAAAGAGCTGCGATTTTAAATATATTTAGCACTAAAAATAAATATATTTAGTGCTAAATATACGTCACTGAGTTTAGGCAAATTTGGTTTGTTTAAAGACTTACAATGTTTGGGTCGAAAAAATCGATTTTATTTTCTATTGCATTTTTCGATAGTTTGAAGTTTGTAGATTATGTATTCAAAGTGGTTTTGTGATAATCCCCTGAAATAGCTAAATAAATGTAAGATGAAAAATATTTAAACTAACCTGTATATATATGTTGTAAATCTTCAAACGCGTTTTTCTCGAAACTACTTTTTTCAAACTAGGTGAACTATTTTCTCAGGAACTACTCCACCGATTAGCTTATTCTTTATTTTAAATGAAAGCAAACACTATTTATTGGAGTTTATACCAACAATATGCATACATTTTTATAAATAACTATTATTGATTGCACCCTAAAGTGAAAGAAAAACATTTTTCTTCATACGGCCGCCATTTTGTCAAATATTAACTTTCTACACCAAATGTTGGTATAAGCCCCAGAGAATTTTATACGCTAATCTAATCTAACATTAAAATTGGATTAAGTTGATGAGATACGAGTACACCCGTTTAGTGGTGACCTAGACATACTCTCCGCGTTATCTAGGAGTTATATATATTTTTGTACGAAATAAATTTTTTAATGTAGGAAAAAAGAGAGGGATAAAATAGGGGATTTTTTTTAGTTAAAAACGAGAAAATTGATATTTCACTATTAGATTGGAAATTAAAAAAGTTGTGTTTCAGAATTATGAAAAATCATCCCCTAAGGGGATAAAATTGGGGATGGAAGTTTGTATGGGATTTCCATTATTTTTGTAGTTAAAACCATGAAATTTAATATTTGGTCTTTTGGTTGGAAATTAAGAATGACATGTTTCAGAGGAATCCCCATGGTTGGCCGTCCTTACAGGTCGGTGTAAAGGGGAAGCGCACGAATATCGTAGCGCCATAAGAGACAATGCTATTTACTACTCAGTTGACCCGTTTGGCCCTTAAAATACTTGCTAATACATTTTTTTGAATAAAACTTTTCGAATATTCCGGTAGAAAAATAGTCAATGTACGCTTGTCTAGTTTTGAATTTTTAAATTTGTCATCTCAATAAGAACTATGGATATTTGAAAATAGGGTAAATATAGAACAATATAAAAATAAATCTAAGCAAAAACTTGAAGGATTTTAGGAGAATCATTCCTTAAGCGGATATAATAGAGGCTGGAAGTTTGTATGGGAGTTCCGTTATTTTTGTAGTTAACACTATGAAAATTTGTATTTGCCTTTTGGTTGGAAATTAAGGTTGTGTTTCAAGAATTTTGGAAAATCATCCCCTATTGAGGTAAAATAGGGGATGGAAATTAGTATTGGATTTCAAATATTTTTTAGTTAAAACCATGAAAATGGATTAGCCAGTTGGTTGGAAATTAAGAAAGTTTGCAATAATAGTTCCTCATTCGCCCACGTTTTTACTGAGAGGATTTCGAATTCAGTCTTAATTCAAAGCGGTCAAAGAAATTTTATTGAAAATTTTATTTAACAAAAAATAAAACAGTATTACATTACATGAATGAAAGTTTAAATTAATTCTATAAATAATAATAACATATTTTGTTTGTTCATACCACTATACATACGATTGTTTAAATATTCACAAAATATCGATTTTCCTTACATACTGGAAGTACCTTTCTATCATATCACTCTTGGTACAATTCTAATATAAACACAAATATATTATTATATGTATGTATGTATTTAATTAGAAAGTTAAGAACTAATGTCAGATTAGTCAACCAACAATATAGATAAATAAATGTATAAAAAGTTAATAATAATCTACGAATTTAAAAATATACTTGTTAAATGTGTTAATAGTTAAATAAATATTGAATTCATAATAATTGTATTCATTCAATTTCCCTGTTATGCCCTTTTCACACCAAGACTTTAAGATAAGATGTTTAGTGTGCTTGCACATGACCTGACTTCAAGTTCACTTGTCTTGAAGACAGAGATTTGTGCCTTAAAGTGTAATCACGTGGTTTTCCTTATCAACTTAAAATATAACCTGGAAAATACAATTTCCAGATTACAAAATTATTTATTCAATGCGTTTATCTATGCATTTGTTAATATATGATATTATGACTTTTATTTAAAGAGTAGTAACTAAATTGACTAACCAAAACATTAAATAAACATCATATTAACACCGAATACAGTACCCACTGGTGCCAACCCCTAGAATAAATGTTATTATAGATGGCAGCACTAGCGATTTAAATATCTAGTATGAGCGTCAAACGAACTACAAGATCAGCTAATTTAAAGTGATTCTGTCTTAAAGTCTTGATGTGAAAATGGAATTAGACTTAGTACCGTTGTTATACACTAGTAATTTGTACATTACTCCAGTGAAATATATCAGAATACTTGAAAAGTGTAAATAGGTGTTTTAAAATATTAAATCAAACTATAGTCCATTCAACTTAGCGAAATAATTTTAAACTCGCGAGCCCAGCTATTTTATTGGTCGGCTGGGGATATCTCGAGTTACAGAAACAGTGAATCTTTTTAAACTTAAAGATATTAAAATATCTAGCAATTTTTGTTTGAAAAGTTTTATTTTTGATAAATGTGCCATTTACTGAAAAATCGCGATTCTCTAATTATCATATAAATATATTGTACCATTTTGTTTGTACATTTTTAGCTCGCCGTAAGAACAGAAGAGCTAAAGCTCTCAGTCGTGTGTCTGTAACATTCATAGATAGAAAAATTTCCTTAACACAAAGTTCTTGTCTCGTCGCCCTAAATTCAAAAAATTATATAATACTCCAAATAATTGGATGTTAATCGTTGCTCGTAAGTCCAAATTTGTGCCCTCTACTCCTCTGAAGGTACCGGACAAAATTTGCTACATATATTCTTTGGTATCCCATTTGACTCGCAGTTTAAATCCAATCACCCATATACTTCCGGACTAGTAAGATCCCAAAATGTGCCCTTACGTTGAATTTTTTAATTCCAAAAAATTCTAAGCTATTTTATGTTTACACAATTATGGCCCACAGGTCATAAAAAATGATAAAATAATTTAATTTTTTGTATATCAATAAAATTTACAAAAAATTGTAAAACATTTTATATTAATAACATATTTTTTTTAATTGTAAACCCAAAAGTCTAAATAATTATTTTTAAATATAAAAAATTATATACGCGTTCACTGCCAGCGGACTAGCTGAGGAGATTAGTTATCTCCCATCGGGTTGTATAGTACGCCCTGCGCTGTTTGCATTTATTTGGGTGAGCTAAAGGCATAGATGACAAAATTGTCAAGTGTGCATTAACGTCGTTTACGAGTTAGTTCAAAATTCTCTCGCTAACGTCAATGGACTACGGTTTTTGGTAAAGGTTCCCAGCTTAAAATCAGTTTTACTGACATTAGTCCTCCAAATGATTCTGAGCAAATTGGCGACACAACAAAAATGTTTGTTAGCAATGAAATTTTATACAAAAAATAGGATTATAATGCGATTCTGAGTTTAATCGTCTGTAAATGTATAATTGTGGAGAATCTATAAATACTTATATAGCATAGTAATTAAAGGAATATTATTTAAGCGTAGTTCAGCGATAAAACTGTTTGTTTTGTGTTGGCTTAGTTTTTAACATGAATAAAACATTAAGCGTATATTATTGGATACTCACAAATAATTGTAGTTAGTGGAACATGTACAAACCCTGTCCATATATTACAGATTCCTATGATTTACAGCATAAATTCATTCAGAATCGCATGAAATCATGCTAGAGTACAGAATTCGTTTTATTTTAAAGTGATAGTATATTATATATATAGATATTTCAGTATTTCAAAATACTATTTTGTTATTTTGTACATACATATAATATAAAATATATATATGGGACATTTTGATTGATTTTCGTATAGTTCATCATTCTAAAAAACAGTTATACACTTATTTTGTGTACATCGTATTTATTTATTAATACATGGTGAGACGGCGACATTTATTATATATATATATATATATATATATATATATATATATATATATATATATATATATATATATATACAGATGTTCAAAAATGATTAAGATGACCTTGTCAAGGAGAAACTACTACGGTTGGTATTCTTGCTTTTAAATTCCCCCAGATTTTAATGAGTCTCCGAGCAGTGGCATTCTAATTTAATGATTTAATTTAAAATTAAGGAGGAACAACACTGTGACGGTTTAAAAAGATATCGATTTTTCTTTTTTATTTAATTTTAAAGAATGTATCTTTTAGAATATTTCCCTAAAATATGATGCTGAAATTCGTACAAATAACGAAGGTACACCGCTTTTTCCTTTGACGAGCACATTGCTGACAATGGTCGTTCATAATATTTTTAGTGTGATTAGTTGAAATTTTGAAGTGAAAATGGATCGATAAGGTAGTAGATTAACCGCTAAACGACAAAGACAGAACAAAAGAATACGACATTGTCTTCTAAATCCTTATGAAATCGCACAGGACTACATCAAACGCTGCGGCGCTTTAAACGCGTTTCTCTCGAAACCCTATTTTTTGTTATGGGGCAAAAATAGGATTTTTTGCCCATTTTTTTTTTACAAAATCCTACGTACAATTGAAATTACATCTACATATATAGATTAAGAAAAAAAAAAATGTATCAGATAATTACAACCAGCGCTTCATCCATAACCATGACGCTACCTCCTCTTTGAGCTTATAAGGTGAGATGAAGGCAAATGCGCCTGCACTGAAACACTGATGCAATCAGTGCATCCAATTAGTTGATAGAAAATTCCCTTGAATACCAATCATTTTTGAACTCCTGTATGCGTGTATATATATATGTATATTTATTTATTTATATATATATATATATATATATATATATATATATATATATATATATATTTATATATAACTAATATAGTTCTGCTATAAATGGCTCATATTAAATAAAATAAGCCTCGTGTAGCTCCTCCCACAACATAGCGGGTTTGTGTACAATACAGCTATTTTTGGTAATGCTGTGACGTGACTTCCACGAAGCTTATTGTAAGGCTTACATATTACATAGGGCTACATAACAAATATTAACAAATTACAATCACGTATCTTGAAGTAACTATTATGTGTAATTTGTTAAAATTTAACTTACAAATTTGGCTTCATGATTAAGTCTTGCGAATTTAATTTTTATTTATTTTTTTGTTCCTGGGAAATACACTTATAAATCTAACGCAGCTAGATTTGTACAATACAAACATTGATGCCTTTATTACAACGAAATAATGTTTATTATTCTTTACAATTACAACTGAGTTTTTAGATTGGCTTTACAAACATGTATAATATATATATAATATAATTTTTAGGTTTACCAAATATTTCGTCTTGACGTCTTTGCATTTATTAATCAATCATAAATAATCGAAAAATTATAGTTTTATATATTAGGTATTATGTTGTATTAATAAATAATAAATACTTTTCAGTCTTCATATTAATTCATATTTAGTAAATTAATATTACTAGTAAAACAATGTTATTTAAAATAATTTGTGCTGCCGAAAACAAATAGAATTGATAGTGTTTCAACGCACAATTTCGCTGGTCGATGGCAGCACACACAAGTTCACATTTCATATCTTCTTCGCGACCTAATACATCGCGCAGCTCATATTTACCCTTCAAATCTCGGAATATATAATTGCACCTATTCCTGAATATTTTTCGTGTATTTTATACCGCGACAGCATATGTTAATCTATTATAGAATTTTTTATATACAATTCTAAACATTTTGCGAATTTATACTATAAGGTTGCAGTAGATGTAAACAATATCGGCACAACACATTTAAGATAAACTTCAGGTCCATCTAGTTCAAAAAAACATCCTACTAGCCATAGGCTATTTCTATAGGAGGCACCACCATTCAACGTCGACCATTCTACCAAAGATATTTCGTCAAATAATGACTGTTTAATAAATAAAAATATGGTGTGGCATGCACTCGGCTTATTTTAAATGTAGTTTTCACTAGAAATATATATATATATATATCCCAAACAAACTGTCAAACAAATCAATATTCCACAGTCATACTCCGAAATTGTACCATTTAGCTTATTATGACATTATTCTTACAACAAAATCTTGGGTATAATGTTTAATCGTGGTTGAAGTTTTATCTTAACCTGCTGTAAGTAGGTAATATTGTTTCTTTAAACAACCAATCAAATTTTAGCAGCCCCTTTTGTTTACATCTATTACAACCTTACAGCGAATACACTATATATACTTATACGTATCTTTATGGTTGCATTTCGAGAACCATTGAAAATAAACGGTTTCACAACATTCTTAAATATTTACTGCACGTTTCAATCCACGTTTGCATAAATCTATCGTTTATTAGAAAAAATATACAAACATTCAAGAATTCATTATTCTACATGCATTGAACGGAATAAGATGTCAGATGACCTCTAAATAACCTTCAACAATGCATAAGTGTACATATTAGATACGTTCAATAAGTTTAGCAAAACGGAAGTGACGTCAGATATTTCCCATTAAGGGGGTATTACTCTTTCGACGGCCTATTTCAGACGGTTTTCAGGATTTTTATTTGTGGGTAAACTAAAACACTTGGGACCTTGAGCTTTTTTGCATCTTGTTTATTAATTCTTGGAGTACAAAATGTATTTTTTTTTATGTATGTGGTCCATGTCGATCCGTCTCAAAATGGCGACCATGTCAGGCGCCTCAGTCTGTGCGGCCGGAAAGGTTTTGGCACTTTCCGCTATTTGAAACATAAAATCGAGTAGGTATTATTAATCTGCATTAAATTCTACGGAAATTGAACCTCTGTCGTTGCAAAATATTGAAAATTGGATTTTTCAGAGCGCCTCAAAGTTGAAAAAAAAACAGGCGAAAATTGAAATTTTTGTTCAGACGGCTGCAATTTTCTCATTTTTCGATAAAATGTTTCGCCCGAGGGTCAATTTCCGTAGAATTTAATGCAGATTAATAATACCTACTCGATTTTATGTTTCAAATAGCGGAAAGTGCCAAAACCTTTCCGGCCGCACAGACTGAGGCGCCGGACATGGTCGCCATTTTGAGACGGATCGACATGGACCACATACATAAAAAAAATACATTTTGTACTCCAAGAATTAATAAACAAGATGCAAAAAAGCTCAAGGTCCCAAGTGTTTTAGTTTACCCACAAAAAAAATTCCTGAAAACCGTCTGAAATAGGCCGTCGAAAGAGTAATACCCCCTTAATTGGTTCGCCGCACTAACTTTGTTAGCTAGCAAAAGTAGCGTAAATTTTCTCGCGAACATCTACTAGCAGCAACATTTTTGCTTTACCAAAGCTAGCCGTCCTCTTTTTGTGTCCATTTATTGTACTACATCAGTAATATGTGCACCTCTAATGGCGACGCGACATCGTGGTAGCGGCAAAAAAAAAATGCCTGAACCAGATTGCTGGGAATTGGAAAGCTACTTCCGCCGCGAGTTTTAAATATTTTTGTGAAAATTTTGAATAACCGAACCCCCTTATGTATAATATTATAAGTAGATACTGATGCCAACATGATCTGGGGCGGTGCACATACCCTATTGAAAAAATGAACTTCGGTGTGCTGGTATCTACCGGTGCAATATTGTACTAAATTGAAACCATCCCATTATGAATTAATTAAAACAAATGATACATTGGCAGTAAAAGAAATGATTCATTTTACAACATAACAAAAATTCTTTTCGAACTATAAATAAATATTTGTAAACAAGGAAAAATAGGTGACAAACTTTGTTTTTGTCACATTGTTCAATCAATATACTTGATTTTTTGTTTTAAGTAGTGGAATTCTGTAGGGGAACCTCTACGTACGATGAATATTTCAATAACAATAGTTAGAAAATAAATAAAATTCTGTTTGCGTACAGTAGAGATCCCACTTGAATTTCGCATTATTACGCGATGGTATAAAAGTATATAAAAATATTTATCATATCTGTAGAAAAGAATCCGAAATATAACTACAATTTTGTTTGAAAATACTATACAGTACGGGCGCGACCTTCACAATCACAGCTGAACTACGTAGCAACTGTCCGTTTCTTCTGGTTCTTTTGTCTATTATGTACGAGTACAGAACAGCTGTGATTTTAAAGGAAGCCTCCTTAGACTATTAGTGGACAATTCCTAAAAATAATTCAAAAATAACAACAAAATTGACTAAACCAATGACACTTGGGATATAAACGAGAAATGAATTGAAAATAAATAGAAACTCTATACTCAAAACTAAGCTCGTTCACATTTCTTACTCAAATTGCATCAGCTGTTGTGGTTAAAATGATGATTGGATGACTTACGTTGAAGCTTCGCTGCGGCGACAGGTGGCGCCACTTGTGCTTTGGGAGAACAAAACACTTGCGCAGCGCCCTTCATCATCAACAAGAACCAATAGATTTGCGGCAATAATAGAATTAATATACCGATCTTGCAGCCGCGTGGTAACGTTTGAATTGCCTAAAATATGTAAAACAATAATGACAATTTCTATTGACTAAAAAAGTGACCACACGCCAGTCTCGGCCGCGAAATATGAAATTGTTCCAACTAGTGATGAGGTACTTGAGTACAAAGAATCGATATGTACTCGATGCTTGAAAGTAGTCGCTGTACTCGAGTACACGTTCCTCAGTATCGATACATTTTGTACTAATCAACTAGTCCGATGCCAGCTGAGCACGGCAAAACGCGTACTCAAAAATGCTCGGGAACATCGGGAAAATATTTTAAATATAATTGAATATATGTTTCAATTTCAAGTAAAAGGGCGTTCTGATTGCATCTGTTATTGGTCAATTTTCATTATATAGTATTTTTATATTTCGCGGACTCAAATGAGCGGAAGTGGATTGATCGCTTTTTTAGTCAATTGGCATTCATTCGGTTAATTAACAAACCTCAAAGTATGGTAAGCCGATGACTTGAGAGTACAGGTAGCATACGTATGGAAACATGACGACGCGACAGAAGAAGAATGAGCCCAACATTAGCAAACCGTTTAGAACGTACATTTTCGAAGATTTTAATCCTAGTTTTGATAGAACGCCGCGAAGCGACACAAACGGTGTGCTTAATTCCATCAGGTACACATAGCCAAATACGCAGTCACCCAAACCTCCGCGTAAATACTAAACAAACACAAATATTATAATATCTTAAATTTTATATATATATATATATATATATATATATATATATATATATATATATATATATATATATATATATATGTTTCAGTGGGTTATACCCAGGGTCGCCATTTTGTTGGTCTGACAGGTACCCATGCAAATAATTTAATAACAAAATACTCAGGGCTTCCACAACAATTTTGTATACAAAAAAGTGAAATAGTGTAGTTTTTAAAGGATAAAAATGAAATAAGTGACTGAAAAAAAAGAGTGAATAAAATCGTCATTTTGTAGACGCCATTTTGTTTTTAGACCGATTTCGGGGCCAGATTCGTAATCTACGACCCCAAAAACCTTGTGTTATCAAATTTCAGGCAATTGATTATATAAATAAAAGAGTTATACATATTTTAATTAATTTGTATTAAAAAAAGTTAGAGTGGCCTGCACTCGACTTTCATTTACGTAGCTTTTACTAGAAAAAATCAAAATATTGACAGGCACAAATCATAATATGATTGATTAAACTGTATGCAAATACATGGCAACATAAATAAGATATTTAAGATTTTCCGCAGCAGTTTTCTCGTAGCTGGTACATTTTTTGAAGAAACTTTTAAAACAAAAATTGTGTGAAATATTAATATCTATCATTATGAACATAACTATTTTTGTAGTAAGTGCAGCCGTTCTAGTGATATTGGAGATAGAACAAAAAATGCATAGAGTAAAGAAGAATGACCGGTTTGAATATTCTTTTCAAAAATAGGAGGTGCACATCTAGGGTTTATACAAGTCTTAAGTTTTTCCGCAGCAGTTTTCTCGTAGCTGGTACATTTTTTGAAGAAACTTTTAAAACAAAAATTGTGTGAAATATTAATATCTATCATTATGAATATAACTTATTTTGCTATAAGTGCAGCCGTTCTAATGATATTGGAAATAGAACAAAAAATGCATATAGTAAACATGCACTTCCGGTTTCACAATTTAACGTTTGACAGTATTTGTCTAAGAGCGTTCACAGACGACACACACAGACGACATTCCGAAAATAGTCACACTCGATTCAGGGAAGGTCAAAACGTGTATATCCGTTGAAATTCGAGTTCGAAATTTTTCATGATTACAAGACTTAGTAATTACTTTGTAAAAGAAAGTAGAAACACATATTTGGTAATTGACAATTGAAAAAATAAAAAGCACACCTTCCTACCTATGGGGAACTTTTCTATGAACTTTTGCCGAAAAAAAATGGTAAAAATGGGTTTTGAGTCAACGAAGTTAGAACATTGACGAATTTTTAGCGTCTTTAATAAGTTTCATACACTTATGACATGAATATAGTGAATAAAATTTTAAAATAGTGACTATAAATGATCGACTTCGGAAAAAGTGAATAAAAATGAAATAGTGAATGCGTGGAAGCCCTGTATATATATTTCACTGGGTTATTCCCAGGTCGCCATTTTGTTGGTACTCCAAAAAAATATACTGTTTAATTTTTAAGAATTTTTTATCTAGAAAACTGAATAGCACTGTAACAAACGGTCAACAATATAATTTATTCAACAAATAACTTAGTTTTGAATCATTCAAGAATGAGAGTAACGTATATAATTTATGGTATTAAATATAGTAAATATTATTATTATTAGTATATAACGCATAGAATGTAACTTTAAAACATTTATGCTAAGAGGCTACACCTGTTAATATTTCGTTCTTTGTCTAGCAACGGTAAATATTTATTAATTTCTGATATTTAAGCATTATAAAAATATGTTGAAAAATTGTCGTCTAGAACAGTGATTCGCAGAGTGGGGGTCGCAGAAAAATTAAAATTAACCCCCCCCCCCCCCGGAGATGTTTTTCGTTTTTCTACACATACCCATTCCGCGGGGGTTCTTTGAAATTTTTAAGTGTAAAAGGGGGTCGCGGACCAAAAAGTTTGAGAAACACTGGTCTAGAACCATACAATATGCCATAATTTTGAAAACGAAATTTTATTATTGCAGCTTTGTATATCTAATGATTTTACAGTTACAATTATAAAATTTCAAAATTAAAAAAAAACAAGAACTGGCGCTAGCGCCAGTGCTATCAGCTCGCCGTTCCGGCGAGCGCGGTCACATCAATAAATACAAAACTAAAAGAGATAGCAATTATTATAGTACAAAATTTATTGTTGTTATGATATTTCATCGGCATTTAATATGAAATTTATAAATTTCTAAGTTTACGTATATAATTCTTAATCATCGACATTATACTCACATAGTCCATTGAACCAATCTAACCAATTATGATCCCGACATTTATTTATTCCTGTACCATAACAGTTTTAATTTCCAAAAACCCCACATTTAAAATTGCACACATCCACATGGGTAACGTTAATATCGTTCGTTTCGTGATTTGCCAAGGATATTGATAATTATTTGATGAACATTTCCTAATTTTATTCATTAAAACACAGAAGCAAATGGTTTATACATTGGAAAATATAACCAAACAAATTACTGTCACATAAATATAACTTCTTCATTTTACTAACAGATGGCGATCGATGTCTGATATACTTCAAAAAATATTTATATTATTTTTTTTAAGCCTATGTGCTCACAATTTGAAAAAACTTTAATAACATAAAATATCTTAGAATGTTGAGTAGAAAATTCTAAAATTTTTATAAGTTGACTAAGGGCAGTATTTAGGGGGGTTCCAAATTTTGGGGGCCTATAACGCCGGTCCTGTACAGACGATTGGATTTAAAATGCGACGGGAACATCACGGGCATGGAAATTATATGTATACCAAATTTCATCAAAATCGGCCCGGTACCTTCAGACGAGTTACGGTCACAAACTCAGGTCTTACGACGGACCGACCGAGCGAGCGAGCGAGATACATACATCCAAGTATATGAGTTATATATATTTTTGGATTCAGGGCGAAAATACAAGAACTTTTTGTTAAGATTTTTTTTCGATCCGAGCATGTTACAGACACACGACCAATCACTATAGCTCTTTTGTACTTACTGTACGACGAGCTAATTAGCATATGTTGCTATTGGCACGGTTTACAAAATTATTTATATGTGATAAATGAATAGATATTTACCGTTGCTAAACAAAGAACGTGTTATAAACAGGTTACCTGTTAAATATTTATACTTATTTAACATTTATTACTAGATAATTTTGAATTTTCGCTACTCCTTTTCAACAATAGTGTGAATCAAGTAATAATAATAATTTTGTTTTTATAGTTATTATATATAGTAAATAAAACGTATTGGAAATTAAAATGATTACAAATAAACATAGCGCACATATCAAATTCAGTAATCATATATACATAAATCAATTGTTCCAACATATAATATTAAAATTATCACATTATTTACTAGCAATATCCTAAAATTATCCAAAATTAAGGGAGGACGACGCACAGTGCAGTATTTGTATGAAAAACCCGGTCAAAAGTCGAAAGCACAAAATCTAGTCGAAATACAAACAAATCGGCATTTTCTTTAAGAAGAATGACTGGCCCGTCAAATTGTCGCCAAATAAGGGCGCCAAATGTTTATTTACATAAGTAAATTAATTCAGAACCCAGTCATTGTAAGTAGCGAATGCGCTGAGTAACGCTAAGTACGCATTTGTTTTGTAATTTGTGTTTGTTGGTCTTTGAATTTTTAAAAAACAAAAACGATTTTGATATGGTAGAAGGTATGTACTTTACTTTGAATCATTATTTAATTTGCAATTAAAATAATAAGTTTACGAATAATATTTGCAAGTCCTATAAATGTGTGATATTTTTTGCATCAAACTTTCGTATAAAAGTGTTTTTGAGTACCTGTCGCGTCTTGTCGCGTTATTTCTTTTGTACACGCATAATATTCAGACTATTCTTTAATCAATTTCGTAGAAAAATCTTCCGCACTCTTCCGCCATTTTGTATACCATTAGTTTAAATTTTAAGAGTAAAAGAGTATATATTGTACAGTCATTTGGTCGTTTCACTTCAGACTTAATTTTTTTTTTTTTGATAATTTGATTAAAAATGGGACAATTATGAAATATTTAAAAATAATTAGTTTGTTTTCTCGTTGGGGGTGGGTGAGTTACACCCCAACTCAGAGGTTCAAAAAAGAAAGAAAGAAAGTGACTATGGGAACGTGTCGATCGTCGAATTCTACTCCAAAAAACCCCTATAACGTTAATTTTGGTTTAATACCCTCCTAGTTACAGGGGGTTGAAAACGTTGATTTTCAAACAAAAACACTGATTAGCAAATTACTCAAAGAGGATCACATTTTCGATAATGTTTGCCATGACATAAAAGTTAGCTTATGAAATTACAAAAATAATTCATAAAATATAAAATTGTTTAGGCTCATCGTTGCTGAGATACAATTAATGTTAGGTGCAATTGAACATAACCCTGAAAAGATCACGCTCTTCAAATAGTCGTAACTCTAGTTTAAAAAATACTTTTCAATATGTGCCATGAACCAAATTAAAGCTATATATAGTAGCTTATTATCATATAATATTGTTTCTTATTTAATAATATTTGAATAAAATCTATAAAATAATTTTGACCGGTTATTTCATACAAATACTTCACTGTGCGACGTCACGATTTCTTAGCGTGTCAACATATCTCTGAATTTACTCTGTAAACCTTTTGTACCAAGTATCATCTTTGGGATGTCATAGGGACGTATCATGAACATCGCAGAGATGTCACATGGCACCAAATTTTTACTGGGTGGAGAACTAAATACACGGCTATTACAGTATTTTATGTAGTTGTCTCACCAATGAATAAACCCCTGGGTATGCCTACCAATCAATCAACTTACCACAATCACCAAGAATCCAAACGAACCAATAAACAAATGATGCATTATGATAATCGGTTGAGTTTTAACATAATGGCCGAATTTGCTGATGCCGCTCTTTGCCGACTTACCGCGCGCACTGTCGCCATTGTGCTGCGCATAACCTGGTCCACACGTGTACACACGATACATGGACCAAATATCATAAAAGAAATATGAGGCGCCAAACCACGCGTACGCCTCCGACACATAGTGAGACGTGTGCAGTAGGGATCGGGTGCACGAATACGTGCATACGATTAATCCGGTCAGACAAGAGAGGGCCGCTTGCACACCGGACACTACCCTGTAAACATTATTTAAATGCAATCATTTTTTTGGGAGCAATGAATTAAACTACATTCACAATCAATTTCACTTTGGGGCCCATCACTGTGAGAGACCAGGTTTTCCGTTTTTTTCTTGTCGATACGTTTTTGTATTCTATCTTTATTATAATCTGCATTATTTAGACGTTTATTCAAAAATTAAGTAAAATACGTGAAGTTGTCTGTGGTGTAAATGCTGACAGTGAATATCATGATTCATATACAATATATATTAAACGTAGGTACTGCATTTAGTTTTATATTCACTACTTACACCTTATATGTGTATGTTGACATTTAATAATTATTTTGACAAAGGAAATTTGAATAAAAACACACTTGGTTGTTTCAAAATTTAATTAAACTTAATTTTGAAACAACCAAGTGTGTTTTTATTCAAATTTCCTTTGTCAAAATAATCATGTTTCAACAAGTGCCTACAGCTCATACATTTAATCTTAATTACTAGGGTCACCCGTGGGCACCATGTGCCCATATGGTATACAGAACATAGGTCAGTTTTGACTGATGGCGAATTTTCATGTAATTTAATAATAATAACACGGTTTTTCTTCAATTTGTATCGTTTGACTATAATAGTAATACAAATTTCCACATCGCAAATAATAATAAAGAAAAAATCGAGTTCTTTCTTTGAACGCTATTTTGTTCTTAGATCACTATGCTGAGATTAACTAATCGATCGCTTATCATGCACTGTGTAACATCCGATAAATTCAAACAAAATTTTGTTTAACTTTGATTTTAATCTTGTATGGTGCATATGTGTTGTATCATTTAGACAGTTTCTATGATTGTATATAAAAAACAGGATTATAAATTTATTTACGATTGCTGTTTATTATTTGAATCGATTATTCAAATAATATGTATTACAAATCCTTTTTACACAACATTTTTAATGATTTGACATTTGATTCATTATTGTTTTTGAATTAAATAATCAGGCTAGATTCTGAATTTTGCAGTATTAATCTGATGCAGTGTCACAACGGCAGTTTTAAAAGTAATGATAATTAGTTATATGCTAAAATACAATGGATTGTGCCATCAAAAATAAAAGAATAAAATTGCCAACCAAACATGTTTCTAAATATGTTTGAATTATCTCTTCAAGATTTTATTACTCTAATAATCAGAATTATAAATTTACTTACTTGCAGTTATTATAATTTGACGAACTATAAAATCTTACCGCAACTCATATTTTCAAAAATCACTGCTTCTTGGCCATTTTGAAGTGAAAAATATTAACTATGAATTAAAATAAATGTACAGAAACACGTATTTGCTAAAAATATATGATAATTAGGCAATAATATGCACTTATTTCATATTATATACTTAAAAATTGAAATTATAGCATGCTACTCCCCTTAAACTTAAGATTAAACTTTGAATTGAAGATTTATCACACAAAAACCAATTTTGACTGATTTCATTCTGACGTTTGATTCGTTTTTGTCTATTTCAAAGCAGACTGAACTTCAGAATCGTAGTGATTGTTTTATTTCAGTATAAACTATTTGATTATTTTTTATAACATTATTAACAGTCGCCATGGTGCAGTGGCTAAGTGTCATGCCTTTCACCCTGGAGGTCGTGAGTTCGATCCCCGTCTATGCCAATCTGCATTTTTACAAAAAAAGCGTTCCACACATACACACTCACATACAAACATTTCTGGGTTATTATATTATTTATTTTGACGTTTAAGAATGTAGCATTTGTTTTTTTATAAACCAGTGCCGCCACTGTAACAATGACCTGGCCTCGTCAGTGGTAGTAACCATAGAAGCATATAAACAAAGCGTTCTACACATACATTCACTCTCACAAACACACACACATATAATTGAAGATAGACATAGTCCAACGATATAAAATTTGGAATTAGTAATTTACTACTTAAGAGTTTGCAAACTTGAAAGTGAATTGTACATAAATCCTATATTTAAAATTGAAATTCTTCAAAGGGAATGTAACGATCAAGTAAAAAACAAGATGGTATCGAGATAAATGGCAGTCATACTTATTCGATATATCCAAGATATCTTTTTTGGTCAGTTGATATTTTTTGCGAAATTTGACGCCGCTGTTGGTTTTGAGTGCAACATGATTCACGAAATTGAATAAAGACGTAAAGAACACTAAGCCTAAGCCAAATAAGTAGAATCCGCGTCGGATGGAGATCCGCTCTTCTGCGCCTAGGGGCGCCAGAGCACATATGCCTAGAATTGTCGATGCCAGCACCAGCAATACTAGAAGCGGGAATGTATGGTTTCGCCGGCACTGAAATCAAAGCAAAAATCAACACTAGTAACATTTGCATTTATTTAAAGTTGTGTGATTATTGATAAGGTTGGATTTTTTAGGTCATCAATTATGTAAACACTTGTTTTTATTTCGCCGGACGAAGTACAGAAAAGCTAATGCAATCGGTCGTGTGTTTGTAGCATTCTCGAATCTAAACTTTTTATCTCGTCGCCCTCAATCCAAAACTATATATAACTCATATACTTGGACGTTAGACGTCGCTCGTAAGATTTTATTTGTGCCCTCTACTCCTCTGAAGGTACCGAAACGATTTGAACTAAATTTGTTATTATTTGGCATCTCATTTGAATCCGTTCGAAATTTTAATTCAATTGCCCGTATTATTCCCGAGTTATAGGAGCCCCTCTTAATATTGCTCTTAAAAAAATAATTAAAACATTCAAAAATTCTAAGGTATTTTATATCTACAAGATATCTTCATTTTATTAACCCAAAGGTCATAAAAATGTATAATTTTGATTTTTAAAGTTTCCATTCTACCGCCTAAAACTAGCCTATTTTCATGAATTTCTTTTCGGTACAAGGAAAAGGTTTAGACGAATGAAACTGAAATTGCAGTTTATAGAGCATGTATTACTCTTTTAAAAAACATTTTTTTCATCCCTATAACTCCTTTTTTCCGCCCCCTACACCCTTTTCCGTAGGCCATGTTTAAAAAACAGAGGGGCACGGTTCCCACAATTTCTCCGAGCTGGATTAAATGAAACAAAAAAAACGAGACGGATTTTTGATGTCAAGTTAATTTCGCGGCGTTTGACGTTTTTTTTTTTTCAAAATTCGATTTTGTCATAAATTAGAGGCCTGTTAAAAGAAAAAGTCGATTTTTCGTGTTACTTTTTCGTATTCATTTGTGTTAAAAAAATAGAATAAACGAACATTTCTGAAAAAAATCAGTCAAACGATGACAAATTTTATAAGCTACAAGAGGGTAAAAAAATGAAAACGATTGGATAAACCGTTCAACCATTTTTGAATAACCGCAAACCTTTACGCGTGTTCATCGCGATGCGTGTCTGAATTTCACTGATAGGTAATATCAAAACAAAACAAATAGCGCCAACTGGACAACTGGTTGCTCGACTTAAACCGCTGTAACTTTAGTAATCATTCGAATTTTGATAAACGTATATATTAATGTATAGAAAAAACTGTTATTTAATAAATGGTTTGGATTCAAATATAAAAAATAATTTAAAAATTCTTTTTATAACCCCAAAAAAGCCAGAAAGACCCCTTAACAATCTTTTTTATTTGAATACGTCAAAAAGTCTGTTTTATATGTATAACTTTTATTTTTCAAATTGTAAACCCATAGGCCATGTTAATAAAAACCATTATTTTTAAATTTAATATTATGCCAAGCGTGGAATAGGGCGGGGAAGTCTGCTAGCATCGCATATATTACTTATAAGACGAGCTGAAGGCATAGGTGCCTTGTACCTAAGAGTGTTATATCAAAGTTTCGGAATATAATAATTACTTCATCAAAAAAAAAAATTTTTTTTTTTTAATAAACATGAAATATTTTTGATTTAACCCAATAAATCAATATTTTTACTCAGATTCAAGGTTGCTAGCACCCACTCTGTGGTAGGAGGATAACTTTAACCATAGCTACTATATATTTAAATTCTATCTCAAGGATAAATATATCAACTCATTAGGCCCACTTTTTTATGTGTTTGTAACTGATAAAGTGTTATTAAAAAACAATTAACAAATACTTTAAAAATAGTTTATCTATAATTACAAGTTTAAAATATACTACAATTGCTTAAGACCTAATTTCTTATCAAGAAACGAACTATTTTCGTTAATTGGTTAAATAATAAAAATAGATATGCGAATACATAACTTTAAAAAATGTGGTGTGGCCGGCACTCAACTTGTACGTAGTTTTGTGTCAATAATGCCATGGATAGGTTTCGGGTATTAATATCATTTAGAATAGAGTATTTTACTTAAAATCAGTAAGGTGAAAATTTTTGAAATTAATTCAGTAGAGGCACAATAAGTTAACATAAGTTGAAATATGTCAATTTGGATAATAAATGTGTGATATTAGGTTGTAAAAGCAGGAATTATTTAATTATAAATGCTAGAGAATAATTTAAAAATCGTATCATACGATTTTAACCTTCTACGCAACATGCCATTGTATAAATTATATAATATTTAGTATATTTATTATTCTTTTTAATTAGATGCATAAAACTTTTCGAAAACTAACAATTATTTCTGTTGAGAACTGGCACAGATGTACACCTATAAATATTCTAAAGTACTTTTGATGTTGACAGAGTTCTGTTATCTAAGAACAAACAAAATATATATATATATATATAAATAAAACAGTGATAAGATAATCGATAGAAATTCAATCATATTAAATTTTATATGATAATATCATTAAATAAAATAATATCACGATCTTTCACCAATCAAGTCATTATTAACACAACTCGAAAAGGACACGAGTTAGAGAAAATGTGAATCTTATAAAAGTAAAAAATATTTAAATTTCTAACAACATTTGTATGAAAAATTATTTTGAAAAATGTACGTGTTACTGACAAATCACCTTGGAAAATGGACATATTACAATTAGATTTTCCTAGTTACCACAATGTTAATATATATATATATATATATATATATATATATATATATATATATATATATATATATATATATATATATATATATATATATATATATATATGTATATATATATATATATATATATGTATGTATGTATATGTATGTATGTATATGTATGTATGTATATGTATGTATATATATGTATGTATGTATATGTATGTATGAATATGTATGTATGTATGTATATGTATGTATGTATATGTATGTATGTATATGTATGTATGTATATGTATGTCACAGGCCAATTATAATTTAGTCGTTTGATAAAACAGCTAGTCATTTCCTAAATGACTTGGCAAATTGTAAAATAATGCATAAAAACAGATTTTTTACCATTGAATTGAAAATATTAGGCATTTTGTAATACGCGAAATAGATCTGTCTTATTTCTTGAATTTGTTTTCATTTTTATGCTTAAAATAAGTATGGATCAATAATTTGCGTCATGCATCTACCGGTTAATAGTGAAAATCAACATAATTTATTACAAAATTATGTAAAATACTATAATTTGCGTCTACTGAATTAATTCTAAATTTTTTTACGCTACAGACTTTAATAAAATTGCCATTGAACTTTTAGGAATGACAAGTAGCTGAAATTGGTTCATTTAGAGCTGGTGAATCCAAAAACAAGCATTTTCTTCTTTAAAATATACTTGATGAGTAGTTTATGTTTACTTTTTACTTATACGAATATAAGCAATTATTGCATCAGGTATGTAATCATAAAACAAGCGTCCAGCTCGCCTTATAAGTAATAAATGCGATGCGAGCAATGGTTTTTCATTATTATGGCCTTTTGGTTAACAGTTTGAAAAAATGTTATAGATATAAATGAGTCTTACAATTTTTAGCTCGCGTACGGCGGTACGAAGTACCGAAGAAGCTAAAGCATTCGGTCGTGTGTCTGTAGCATTCTCGGATCAAAAAATGTCACTAACAAAAAGTGTTTGTCTCGTCGCCCTGAATCCAAAAATGTATATAACTTATATACTTGGATGTTAGTCGTCGCTCGTAAGACCAAATTTGTGCCCTCTACTAATCTGAAGGTACCGGAGCGATTCACACCAAATTTAGTACACATATTATTAAGCGTTCGATTTGAATCCACTCGCAGTTTAAATCCAATCGCCCGTATACTTCCCAAGTTATAGGGCCCCAAAATTTGCTGCCCCCCTTAATACTGCCCTTACAAAAATAATTAAAACAACCAAAAATTCTAAGATGTTTTATGTCCACAAGATTTTTTCATATTGTTAACCAAAAGCTCGGAAAAAATTAATAATTATTATAATTTTGAATTTTAATATATGTAAATAATAAAACAAGACTTGGTACGCATAAAACGCACCAACGCGTAGAGCTCCCCCTAAGGTAAAATATGCGTTGCGAGCAGTGCTTTTTAATTATTATGGCCTTTTGGTTAACAATTTGAAAATATTTTATAGGTGTAAAAAGTCTTACATTTAATTTTAGATTATATTGATTAAAAAAAAAATTAGTTCATACTTTAAAATTCAAAATTATAATATTTAATAATTTTTTTCGGGCTTAGGATTAACAAAATGAAAAAATCTTGTAGACATAAAATATCTTAGAATTATTAGTAGAATTTTTGAGTGTTTTAATTATATTTATATGGGCAGTATTAAGGGGGGCTCCAAATTTTGGGACCTCATAACTTGGAAAGTAAACGGGCGATTGAATTTAAACTGCGAGGGGATTCAAATGGGATGCCAAATAATATGTGTACCAAATTTGGTGTGAATCGCTCCGGTACCTTCAGAGGAGTAGAGGGCACAAATTTGGTCTTACGGGTGACGACTAACATCCAGTTATATATATTTTTGGATTCAGGGCGACGAGACAAACACTTTTTGTTAATTAAATTTTTTGATCCGAGAATGTTACAGACACACGACCGAATGCTTTAGCTTCTTCGGTACGGCGACCTAAAAACTCGAAATTTTAATGGATATACACATTTTGACGATCCCTAAATCGAATCTTAGCATTTTCGGAATGACGTCTGTGTGTGAACGCTCTAGAGTCAAAACTGTAGAAGGTAAAACAAAACTTTAAGCTTTAAGACTTGTATATGCCGGATTTATCTATTTTTAAGGTCAATATCTCATAAACGGAATATGAGTTAGAGAAATAGTAATTCTTATAAAAGATATTAAAATTATTAGCAACAAAAATGGATAATTTACTGAAAAATCGGCTTTGGAAATAGGAAGGTTACGTTTCCCTAGTTACCCACATATTGATATTGTTTCATGGTATATTAGCATGGATTTAAAACAAAATAAAGCAATATTATATTAACTTGATAGTGGATGTTTACGAAAATCGAGTGAAAACCACTTCAGTATTTTAATATACTATAATAATATATTCGTCATGAATCAACAGTAGTGTTAATTAATTTATTACGGTCGACGAAGATATTTTCGAAACGTCGAGCGTAATAGATTAACATAAAATCAGGAATTAACAGTTTTCTAGTGTATTCACTAGAATGGCTGCACTTATGACAAGAATAGTTATATTCATAATGAAAGATATTCATATTTGGCATAACTTTAATTTGAAAAATCTTTTCAAAAAGTGTACCAGTTACGAGAAAACTACTACAGAAAATCTTAAATATCTTATTTCGCTCGGGTACCTTTTGGATTCAGGGCGAACTCTTTTAGTTAAGGATTTTTTTAAAATACGAGAATCCTACAGACACACGGCCGAATACTTTAGCTCTTCTGTACTTCGAGCTAATATTTTATGTATTGTCAAATAATGTGTGTCAAAATATTGCCAGATGTTACTCAAATTTTATTATCATAGTTATTAAGTACTTATAAGGATGAAATTTAGGATGACCTTATAAAAGGTCTTATGCAATATTTAACAATTTATTTTTATTTTTATATATATATATATATTGATTACAGACAATGTAAAAAAAATTGCAATATATTTAAGGATATTATATCACGTAAGGCTAGTTTATAAATGAAGCTTAAAGGATATTAAAGAATGAAACAGCCATTGCGTGTAAGAGAGTGAACAATCTGCCCACTAAAGTGAGCAATTGGGGGCACATGCCAGTTAGATCAAATTATCAGATTAGTATATTTAAATGGTTCAACGTATATAAAAACTCACCTCTCGTTTGCCGGTGTGACCGAGGTACGCCATCGTTTTGCCAGCTACTAAAATAACAACTGTACTTTTAAATGAATTTGGTACGGCCGAATCAGAAAATTTTGTAAAATTCTTTTGCTAAATGCGTTAATTAAATTCACATGTTGATGCTACTGTACACCAATATTACATTCAAAATCATTTTGACATTGATGGAGACCGAACTAAGCGAATTGTCACAAATGGAGACTGCGCCGTGCGCCCGCGATGACACTGACAGCTGCCCATAACAGCTCATAAGCCTGCTTCAATATGCCAAAAGCACATGACTTACACAGGACCGGCGTCAGCCGTCAGCCCATTACCTCTAATAAATCATAATCATCCATAATGTCATCGCATTTATTTAATATCAGCATATTAGGTGAAATTTAACTATGCACGTTAAAAATCGAGATGCTACTAGTATAATATATATAATAATAGAAAATAACTTTAAATAATGTAAAGAATTCAGTGGCGGGACACGCGTTCATTCTTATTGGGCCCTTTTTATTTTTCTTATTATTACATTCTTATATATATATATATATATATATATATATATATATATATATATATATATAAATAATATAGGAAATATCCATTTTTCCTTGAGTCAATTTTAACTAATATATTCTTAACTAGGTTAACCTAGAGGCACCATGTGCCTATATCATATGCATCGATATAATAATAATAAATAAACAATTTTTAATTAATAAAGATATTAATAAAATAATATTAATCATAATAATAATATACATTTTTATAAAATTAAATCATACAAATTTGTATACAAATAATTTTTACGCCCATGAAATTTCCGTCGCATTCTATATCCAATCGTCTGTACAGGTCCGGAGTTATAGGGCCCCAAAATGTAGAGCCCACCTAAATACTACCCTTAGTCAACTTTTAAAATTATTAGAATTTTTACTAAAAATTCTAAGATATTTAATGTCGACAAAGTTTTTCCAAATTATGAGCCCAAAGGCTATAAAAAAAATAATGAAAATCATATATATTTTTTATTATGTCAAAAAAAATCCACAAAATATTATAAGACATTATATATTTATAATATTTTTACAGATTGTGAATCTAAAGGTCAAAATTAATAATAATTTTGATTTTTAAAATGATTTTATTCATTGATTGTTGGATGATTACAACAAAAAATATTGTACTATCGCAATCGCTTTCATTATTGTATTTATTGTGATTGGGCTGGAAGCACTGGTGCTTGCCCCAATACTTGTTTGTTTCCTAAACATTTTAAAAAATGTTAAATCATTAATATAATTTCCCAGAAATGTTTGTATGTGTGTGTAGAACGCTTTTTTTTGAAAAGTGACCACCTTGTATCAGAATACTCTAAATACCCTTAGGTACGCCACTGTACGAAATAGTGTAGAAAATATTCTAGCATTTCACAGAAAATGGTGAACAAAAATGCGATTTAATTAAAAATATGTGTATCTAAATGATAGTGCTATGTTTCGCAATTTTGAACAATATTGCCCAGTTGGATCAATCGAGCAATTGTGATTTTTGTCGTTCGTAAGGCTGCATCCCCATGCATACGTATTCACGGACCCGTGATCATGTGTAGCCAATAAGAACCGCGTATCAGTAGACAGGATCGTCTCAATGCATGGATATGTATGCGTTGACGCATGCGTAGACCAGACAGAATTTTTTAATTTTCTATCTAAGACTTTGTTGTTTTGATAATGTTATTGTACTTAATTGACGTAACATTTTTCTAATAATAATTAATAACGCAATAACTGAATCCATATTAGGGATTAGGTTACACTGCTATCAAACTAACTGTCATCTGTTAATTTCAACTGCGGACAACACATGCATGGGGACGGGCGCATTATTTACGTACGTAAATCACGCATCACGGATCCGTGAATTTGTATGCATGAGGATGCAGCCTTAGAAGCTTGTTGAAGTTAGCTTGGAATTGGGATTCGTTTTTCCCAAGCTACAATCCCAATTATAACTAGATTGGATCCCTGAGATCATTTTTGTTTTTATGCTTAAAACCTTGTTTATACATAATTAGCGATGTTCTAATTAGTGTATTTATGTTTATAAACTATTATGTGATTTATACTATAATAAAAAATTACAAAATCTACTATAAATTAGTAATTACAGCAAAAATTCCGTGCAGAACCAGTACGATAAACCTTGCGATCCTACGTTTTATTTATTTACGACCATACTAAAATAGGACTCACCCCAAATATTTCATATATTATAGATTAGAGTGTGTTTAATCAAATGCAATCATAAAAGTTAAATAAAAAAATATATATTTGGAGAAAATCGACATTGAAGTCCAATATACGCATGCCGAGGGTCGTTTTATTTGTTAATAATTATAACACAGGGGGGCACATAATATAAAATTAATAAAATTTTGTTTATTTTATCTTATGTGCCCCCCTGTGTTATAATTATTAACAAATAAAACGACCCTCGGCATGCGTATTTTGGACTTCAATGTCGATATTCTCCAAATATATATTTTTTTAATTTAATTTTTATAATTGCAATTGATTAAACACATTCTAATCTATATTATATAAATTATTTGGAGTGAGGCATATTTTAGTATGGTCGTAAATAAATAAAACGTCCCTCGGCATGCGTACTTTGGACTTCAATGTCAATTTTCTCCAAATATATATATTTTTAATTTAACTTTTATGATTGCATTTGATTAAACACACTCTAATTTATAATATATGAAATATTTGGGGTGAGTCCTATTTTAGTATGGTCGTAAATAAATAAAACGTAGGATTGGAAGGTTTATCGTACTGGTTCTGCACGGAATTTTTGCTGTAATTACTAATTTATAGTAGATTTTATAATTTTTTATTATAGTATAGATCACATAATAGTTTATAAACATAAATACACTAATTAGAACATCGCTAATTATGTATAAACAAGGTTTTAAGCATAAAAACAAAAATGATCTCAGGGATCCAATCCAGTAATATATTGGGATTGTAGCTTGGGAAAAAACGAATCCCAATCCCAAGCTAACTTCAACAAGCTAGCCTTAGATAGGTGCAGCTGTGTGATTGTGGTTTCATTAAAGTTGATTAGAGTATTAAAATGTCTTCGCTGTGGACGTCAAGTGTTGTGGAATCAGGAATATTGCGAAAAAAAGGATACAAAGACAAATTAGAAGAGTTATTAGTGTTCGGTTACGCATGCAAATTATTTCGGGACGATGAGAAAGCGTTGGAAATAGATCAGGGTAAACATTTAATACCATGGATGGCGGATAACACGTTAAAAATTGATAGGTTAGATTCTGAGGTAATGAAATTGATTCGAATGGATTTTAATGTTGTTGTTATTCAAAGATATGATGGAAGAGGGACCTTGTCTGATTTATCGCCGTACGAATCTAGCAAAGAAGGGTACGACGCAACAAGATGGTTAGGCTTGAGCGAAGCGGATAGAAGAATCGAACAACTCTGCGACGAAGAACGTTATTTTGCGTTACACAAAAATGAGGAAGACGACGCACTTTATAAAGGTTACTTTTTATTTATTTTTTTGCATGCACAAGGAAGAAGTTGAAGCCGAGTGCAAACCACTCCACATTTATTTGTTGGTTAAATAATTGTTATGCTTCAATGAAATTAAAAATACTTATTTTATATTGCAGAGGAAGAAAAGAAAAGGTCGCTTTTGCACTCAAATCAGTATGGTTATAATTACGAAGAACCCCCACAAACCGAAGGGCCTACATTACCTCCGGAAGAGGACGATGAACCATTTACACCGCCCCCCGAGTTGGACATCCCTGTAAATATGACACTGGTTAGTACTAGTACCAACTAAACAAATCAAATATTTTTTATATATCTATTAGAAATTCTCAAATCAAAATATTCATCAATACTATAATTATTAACAAGATTTGGTACGCGTAAAACGCACCAACGCGCAGAGCTCGCCCTTAGGTAAAATATGCGTTGCGAGCAGTGCTTTTTAATTATTATGGCCTTTTGGTTAACAATTTGAAAATATGTTATAGGTGTAAAAAGTCGCACATTTAATATTAGATTATATTGATAAAAAAAAATTATAGTTCATATTTTTAAATTCAAAATTATAATATTTAATAATTTTTTTCGGGCTTAGGATTAACAAGATGAAAAAATCTTGTAAACATAAAATATCTTAGAATATTTAGTAGAATTTTTAAGTGTATTAATTATTTTTATAAGGGCAGTATTAAGGGGGGCTCTAAATTTTGGGGCCCTATAACTCGGGAAGTATACGGGCGATTGGATTTATACTGCGAGCGGATTCAAATAGGATGCCAAATAATATGTGTACCAAATTTAGATTATATTGATAAAAAAATAATTTAGTTCATACTTTAAAATTCAAAATTATAATATTTAATAATTTTTTTCGGGCTTTGGGTTAACAAAATGAAAAAATCTTGTAGATAAAAAATATCTTAGAATTATTAGTAAAATTTTTAAGAGATTCAATTATTTTTATAAGGGTAGTATTAAGGGGGGCTCCAAATTTTGGGGGCTTATAACTCGGGAAGTATACGGGCGATTGGATTTAAACTGCGAGCGGATTCAAATGGGATGCCAAATAATATGTGTACCAAATTTGGAGTGAATCGCTCCGGTACCTTCAGAGGAGTAGAGGGCACAAATTTGGTCTTACGAGCGAGCGACGACTAACATCCAAGTATATAAGTTATATACATTTTCGGAATCAGGGCGACGAGACGAACACTTTTTCTTAATGAAATTTTTTGATCCGAGAATGCTACAGACACACGACCGAATGCTTTAGCTTCTTCGGTACTACGTACGGCGAGCTAAAAATGGATGCTTTTTGTCAAATTTGTAATTTCAATGTGTTTCAAACATAACGTTAGTGTGAAATACGTAGCTCCTCCCACAAAATGGCGGATGTTCAGCTGATCGGTCGTGTGTCTGTAGCATTATCGGATCAAAAAATCCCTTAACAAAAAGTGTTTGTCTCCGCTCGCAGTTTAAATCCAATCGCCCGTATACTTCCCGAGTTATAAGCCCCCAAAACGTGGAGCCCCCCTTAATACCGCCCTTATAAAAATAATTAAAACACCCAAAAAATCTAAGATATTTTACGTCTTCAAGATTTTTTTATATTGTTAACCCAAAGGCCATAAAAAATATTAAATATAATTTTGAATTTCAAAATATGCACTTTTTTTATCAATATAATTAATATAAAAAATTGTAAGATTTTTTATATCTAACATCTTTTCATATGTTCTGATTTTAAGCACAAAACCTCTAATAAATGATAAAAGCTAATATAAAGTGCCGCCATCTATCGTTGGAACTAATCTAGCCATCAATGGATGGCATTACAGTTCCCTGTATTATTAAGCTCGCTACTTGTTTTTGACAATATCAAAAAATTACTTTTTCTAAACCATTTTTTTGAAATTGTGAACCCATGCATTGGCCATAATAATTAAAAACAATTATTTTTCAATCGTGAAGTAAGAGGGAGACGTCCGCTGCTTGCATTGCGTATCTTGCCTAATGCGAGCTGGACGCATCGGTGCGTTGTACGTACCGAATCTTCTTTTTATCCAACAACAGTAAAACAAAGTCTGCGTTTTGTCAAATTTGCTAAAATTTTTTATTTTTTATATTAAATGTGGAATTTTTTCACAAAATGACAGATGCCCAGCTGATCGGTGGGTATTTATATAAAGTAGAGATGGGCCGATACTCAATTTTTAGATACCGATACTTCCGATACCCCATACTGTATCTGAACGTCAGATACTATATGAATCTTCAATAATTGGAATTAAATTTTGTAAAATTTTCACATAAAACTGCACAAAACAGTGTTTAAATTTGTTGCGTTTTCTTTCTCTCAATTTTAAATATATGTTTGCTGAAACATGACAATAACTTTTTAAACATACAAAATTTAAATATTTTTAATTATGAAAATTGCTCCTTATGAAGTAGATTACATTGTAACATATATATTTTTACTTTCTTTTACGAAGTAATAAGTAAATATAGGAATTACCAAAAAAATCGAACTCAACGGATATACACGTTTTCACCTTCCCTGAATCGAATGTAACTATTTTCGGAATAACATCTGTGTGAAACTTCAAACCTAAGATTTGTATATGGTCTCCTATTTCTGAAAAGAATATTCGAACAGGAAGTGCATGTTTACTCTATTCATTTTTGGTTCTATGTCCAATATCAGTAGAACGGCTGCACTTATGGCAAAAATAGTTTGGTTCATAATGAAAGATATTCATATTTCGCACAACTTTTAATTGAAAAGTTCCTTCAAAAATAGGTAGCAATTACGAGAAAATTGGTACGAAAAATCATAAATATCTTGTTTATGTTGCCATGGATGTGGCTTAATCGGATCATCTGCGCCTGATTATTGGTATCGGTCCAGCCCTACTATAAAGGTGTTTTGTTTTTAGCCATCAACAGTGAAACAAAATGCACGTATCGAAAAAACAGCGTTATTTATCAGCAAAGAAGGGCCGCAAATGGAAATATTATTAAAAACAAAACAAGCGAGTAATCCACAGTTTGCATTTCTAACACAAGATGACACACTGTACCGATACTACAGGCACGTACTCATGGCCATCAAGACGGGCCGATACAACGTATATGTGGAAATCCCGAAAACTGGTATGTAGCCCGAAAGCACGACCCTCAACAGCTTTTCTGAGTAACATAATATAGGCGTGTTTCTTCGAATCCTGATTCGCAATCAAAGTAATCACAGGGCTTTCACGCATTCACTATTTCCACTTTTATTCACTTTTTCCGAAATCGATCACTATTTTAAAATTTTATTCACTATATTCATGTCATAAATGTATGAAAAGTATTAAAGACGCTAATAATTCGTCAATGTTCTAACTTCGTTGTCTCAAAACCGATTTTTAAAATATTTTTTTTCGGCAAAAGTTTATAGAAAAGTTTCCCATAGATAAGAAGGTGTGCTTTTTATTTCTTTAATTGTCAATTAGCAAATATGTGTTTCTACTTTCTTTTACAAAGTAAAAACTAAGTCTTGTAATCATGGAAAATTGCAAACTCGAGATTTCAACGGATATACACGTTTTGACCTTCCCTGAACCGAATGTGACTATTTTCGGAATAACATCTGTCTGTCTGTGAACGTTCTTGAACAAATACTGTCAAACGTTAAATGGTGAAACTTCAAAATTAGAAACCGGAAGTGCATGTTTACTCTATGCATTTTTTGTTCTATTTCCAATATCACTAGAACGGCTGCACTTATGGCAAAATTAGTTATATTCATAATGATAGACATTAATATTTCACACAATTTTTGTTTTAAATGTTTTTTCAAAAAATGTACCAGTTTCAAGAAAACTGCTACGGAAAATCTTAAATATTTTATTTATGTTTGGATGTATTTGCATATAGTTTAATCATATTATGATTTGTGCCTGTCGATATTTTGAATCTTTCTAGTAAAAACTACGCAAAGGAAGTCGAGTGCAGGTCACTCTAGCTTTTTTTAATACACTCTTAATTAATATATGTATAACTCTTTTATTTATTTAATCAATTGCCTGAAATTTGATAACACAAGGTTTTTGGGATCGCAGAATACGAATCAGGCCTCAAAATCGGTCTGAAAACAAAATGGCGTCTACAAAATTCAATATTATTCACTTTTTTATCTTTTTTCACTTATTTCACATTTATCCTTTAAAACTACTGTAAGAATCCGACCCCTGTTTACGTCGGACGTTCTTATGTGAATCTGTAACTGATGGTTACTATTCAGGAGTTCGCCCTTTTGAGTGTGATGTGGATTAAAGAAATAAAATACACAATTAAAATACAATATAATTTAATTAACAAAAAGCATTAATTAAATTCAGATAATATAAATTAATAATGACAGCTATATTTAAAGAAAGTTAAATAAAAGATTTAGTTAGACTGAACAATTATCAAAATGCTTTGAAGTCACAATGATTTAAAACAAACAGAATTATTCCAAGTACAAAATATTTACTTAAAAACTATTCCAAGTCCCACAACGCTAAAATCAAGAATATTTAATATAAAAATGATTTAAACCCAATAAAACTATTCTAAGTTTCACAAGACTAAAGCCAACAATTCAAAGTTAAAACCGATTTAAATCAACCAAAACTATTCTAAGTTCCAAAAGTAAAATTCACAAAATAATTCTAAGTTCAAAAGAATTAAACACAAAAATAATTCTAAGTCCGCAACCGTTTCAATTAAATATTACTCTAAGTCCTAAGAGTAAAACACACAAAACGATTCTAAGTTCCAAACGTTTTAATCAAAAATTCTACTAAGTCCACAAACCGTATTTAATTCACCCTACACATCACGCACGAACCACCGACTGACAATACTTCACCCTTTGAACCAACTGACTTTTCTCCGTTAAACTTCGGCTTTTATAGCTAAACTCAGCCACCCACTGGGTGAAATTATACTGATTTCACCCCTCGCATCCTAGTTCTAAGCGACGCGTTTAAGCCTGTGCTTGACCCTGAAGTTAAGTCTAGTATTCAAATCTTTAGACAGAATTCCACTAACCATCCAAATTCCTCGGATAACAGGCACACACGTGCACACTGCCAGATGTTTAGTTTCATCCCCAGTGATGAGAAAACATATTGAATATCTACATATTAAAATATAAAAAAAATAAACTAAGAAACCCTGGTTTCTTACACTACACTATTTCACTTTTTTCTATAAAAAATTGCTGTGGAAGCCCTGTAATCATGATTAAAAGAATCATGTGTCTTCATTCGATATTAGTTGTCTTTTCCATTTTGTGGTCAGAAAATGCACAATCTCCTTCTCCTTACGAATCATACAATTTCTATGATTACTTGGATTGGATCCCCAAACTGGCGCGTTAAGGGGGCATTCACCTTTTGAGCACAAAAAAAAAGCTGTTTTTTAACATTTTTTTTCTCAGGGTACGTTTGAGATATTCGCATGCGGTTTTTTGTATCGTATTTATTTAACTTTTCTCTTTCATAAGGTATTTTTTAAAGTCGGGTACGTTCAGCCCCGGCGAAGATGTCCAGGTCCAAAGTGGGCAGCTCAATTTAGGCGCGCGGTAGCATAACTCTGGTCCCAGTTGTTTGAAAAAAAATAAGAAATAAGGGTTTTAAAGTATATTAAATTGTCTAGGAATTGATCCTCGGATGGTCCATTTGGACCATAATTAGCAAAATGGCGACCATCGTACGAAAAAAGTTATGTTTTGCCACTTTTTTTCTCCTTTGGCGGGTCTTAAAAAATATTAACAATTGTCGGACACACTTCGTCGAGGATCAACTCCTAGAGAATTTTATTACCTTTAAGATGCACTTATCGAGAGTTAAATCGGTTAATTTATTGTCGAGATATTCTACCGCGCGACTTAAAAAATATAGTTTCGAGAAAAACGCGTTTAAAGTTTCACCTTCAGACTGACGCGCGCGAAAACGCCGTGCTTGAGCAAAAACATTGTTTTGTTTAAATCGCAATTTCACATATTTCCAACTCGAATTTCAAAAAACGGCTTCAGAGACTTATAGTCAACACTTCAAAGTGCCCTATTCTGCAAAAAAAAATATATCGATTTTTTGAATCCCCAAAAGGTGAATGCCAACTTAACTTTAGTAAAGATGGCTGACACATTTTGAATGAACATATTTTTAAAAGTTCAATAAAAAGCTTTTAAATTAATATAAAATGTCTTTTTTCTGATTGAAATAAAAGTAGAGACAATAAAACAGTACTTAAATTTCACGTTTACAAAACATACGATCTATCGCGATGTTTTTTGACTATTATGTTCAATCATGATTCAAACTAATCACGATTCAGGGAATCATGATTATAAAGCAAAGAAACACGCCTTATGTTACTCAGAACAGATTACAAATGTCTAATATCAACTCATATAATAATAATTCATGTATATTTTTCGTAATTCTGGAAAAAGAAGAAGAACAGAGACAAGAAGAGGATCATTATTTACATCCTAGTCTGGCGTCGGTGCCCCAACTCAGTGTAGAATCGGTAGGTGTACATACACGACTAAACATTTGTATTTATTCTATGTCCATACTTGTAGATATTGTAATTGAATATATCATTCAGCGTTTTAATAAATATGTCGAATTGTTCATTAAAAAAAAAATGTTCTTTCTTTTATGCACTGTCATTGAAATTTACTAATAGTTACATTTCTATTTTGCAGGTGTTTCAACGTTGATTATCGCACATCTATAACCCATTTTTTCTGTTCTTATTGTTATTATTTTATTCCTTCTTAATTCGTACTCCTTTTCAGAGGTCGTAAATACATATTATATATATATAGGTTATTGATCGGCAAAATGCCGACAGCGAGAAAACAAGTCGATACAAGTGATTGCAACGAAATAAGTTCAAACTGTGATGAAGATAAAAATCGAACTCTTTTTCAGTGTTTCTATAAACCCCTTGTCCAATCCTTAACAAATCACATCATCAATCCGATTCTTAGTTAATAATTTATATATATATTCCAGGTGTATAATTATGCAATATAGAAAATACAATTTTTTTTTTTTCATATAATTCGTTCCCTATTGATTTTAAACCGAACAGTTTACTCTAAAACAATTGTTTAGAATTATAAACTTAATTTAATAAGTATAAAGAATCATAACTTTTATTTTACGAAAAAATTAAAGTGAACATTTTATGCTACTTGCAGTATACTATGGAAAACAAATATATCGTTATTAACGTGTGTATATCTCGTATATCTCGTTCTATCTCGTAAATATCTATTCATTTCTGTCATTAAGCTTTATATAAATAATATCGTAAAACCGTCTTAAACCATACAATATCAACAATATGGCATTGTTTAAAAAAAAAAATGCAACAAAATTTTATTGTAGCTGTAAATCGGTAAATAAAAAATAATGTATTTACCGTTTCATAGCTACAATAATAAAATTTCGTTGTAAATATATATGCGATATTGTATGCTTTACAAAATTATTTATTTAAAGCTTAATATATCCGAAATTAATATATTTTTACCGTTGCAAAACAGAGAACGAAATATTGTCATCTCCCTAAATTGATGCGCAAGTTGCTTTAAATCTGTTTATTCTCATAAATAAATTGAATTTACGTATAATTCTACTTATTAAATTAAGTTTTTAATTCTGAACAATTTTTCTGTTTACAGTTTTTTGACCTAAAATCAATAGGAAACGAAATATATAAATAAATAAAAAACATTGTATTTCTTATATTGCATAAGGTAATTCTATACCCGGTATATTATTATTATATATATATATATATTTATTCAAAATTCTACTTGTGAAATTTTCCATTGTGGAATCTTTCTCCAGTGCGCCAACTCTACAAAAATTTCAATTTAATTTACATGTTTTTTTTTTCTTGTTAATTGATTACATTATAATCAAAATTACTAAAGTCGTAAAAACCAAAAATTACAAAAAAGAAAACCGGATTTATCGAATGAATGAATTAAATTTCAATGATTCCCTGAATAAAATTAACACAAAAATGTTTATACCCCTAACAGACAATACCATTGATCAACTACAAACCATCAGCTGATTGCGCTTACTCGAAATTGGTAAATCGCATTCAAGGCAACCAATCAGTCCCCGCGCAGGAGCCAGTGGTTGAACAACCCGCACCTACAAACGGCGTTCATCCGTTATACAATCACCCAGCGTGGATCCAACATTACCAACAATACGGCTATTACCCACAATACGATCCAAATCATCCCTATTTCGCCCAATTCAGCGGTCAATACCAATACACCCAGAAAGACACAGCCAACCCCTACGCTGCGATAGTCTCGAAGGTCCAAGCTAAAACAGACCCAGTGAAAGAACACTCGGTGCAAAATGGCCTAAACGATACAAACACCGAGATAAGCAAAGCTCCAATTTTGTATAATCAAACAAAGCTGATTGAAAGTGAACAATTGCCGAATATCACGAAACCGTCGTTATTTGCTTTGGCGCAGTACAGTAATTCGGAGAGCGAAAACGAGGATGATCAGACGGATTCAAATGCGCAAGCTGTAGTAGTTATACCGCCCGCTGATATACAGTTGATTATTGACAAGATGGCGTCGTATGTCGCGAAAAACGGCTCTGATTTTGAAACGATTGTGAGTTCGAAAGGCGACCAAAGATTTTTGTTCTTAAATGTAACGCATCCATTTCATCCGTATTATAAATATAAATTAAAAGAATTTACGAAACCTTTGGTTGAAACGACGAAGAAGAAAGATGTTGACGATGAGATAGAAGATAAGGACATGGGGCAGGAAGATAGTAAAATGGTGGAGGAAATTCGGAAAACGGAAGAGAAAGTTGAGAAGAAGTTAAATGAAAAGAAAGGAAGAGAGAAGAAAGTTATAAGTAATTTATTATGCATTTTTAAATAATTATTTAAAACTAGGTACAATTGTGGGCACCATGTGCCCATATCATATACAGAATACAGTTCACTGCTCACCGATATTATTATAAATTTTAATCATATGTATGTGTATATAAATTTCTCTCCGGAACGCTGTGTACATACTAATGGTGCGATGCTGAGCCAGTCTATACGTCTATAAGGAGAATCAGTAAAATTTTGAAAAAACTGTAATTCTTTAATGGAGACTAATTTTAATATTATTAATTACACTTATCATGTATTATGTTCGCTATATCTTAAAGTATCAGAAGTTATTAGCAATTCAATTAAAATAAATATTACGCTATCAATATTTTACAGATTGTATTTATAGAAGCATAAATTTACTCAGAATTGCACCAAAAAATACACAAGAATAATTATTTAATTTTGTTTCAAATTTTAATATTCGGTAACGACTGCAATTATCATGAAACAATTTTGTAAATATAATAACCAAAGTCTACACAACTCAAGCGTTCCGGATATACATATATACACCCATCTGGATGATTATATACACTACCCGACTAAATTAATAACACTTGTTACTAATTTACTAAAGCGTTGAGACAATTATTTCAAATTTATTAACAATGTAGATTATAACCAGTGGCGTAGATTGGTGTTCTGGGCCCTATCTGTGTGAGGGCCAATGTTATACCACTCGTACCTCGCCAAGTGCACGGCATTAAATTCAGAAATCCCCGCTTAGTGCATCGGCTGAGGAGAGGCGGGTCTATCCCCACCACGTGCCACTTGATTTATTAGTAATTAATGAATTATTTTGTTTAATTAATACATTAAAATAGTTCTATTAAAATATAAATTAATGGCCACGTTAAAAATAAGGAGTTCCCATCATAACTATTCGTAAAACACGAAAGAAATACTCGGAATACTGTTTGTAACATTGCGCGCGACACTACGATCGGAGGGGTGACGTGACTCCGGTGTACTAGGCGAGGATTAACTCGTGTTCTAGGCGGGGGGTGCACTAGGCGAGGTACGAGTGTATATACAAATGAATCTATATTAAGTTTATACAGATTCGATTAAAATAAGCATAGGTGGCAGGCACCAATGTTTAGCTCGTTGTATTATCTATTCAAGGTTTAATTTCTTTATATAGAAAATATTTTTTCAACCACTGAGGTTTTTAAAGAAGAAAAGTGTATTTATAACCACTGAATTTCGGAAAGAAAAATTGTAATTGATAATAATTACATTGTTAATGCTAATCTTTTAATGCGACCGCTACAATGTTGTAAATTATCAAAATGTAATCTAATAATTTTGTCTACAAATCTTAATTTTCAAAACGTATTGAATATATTTTAAAATTCCTAAGTAGGAACAAAATTCAATGCATAGGAGTTACATTGTTTTCATTTAAAAAACAAATGAATATACTAAATTTATTTTTAGCACCCGTCTGTTTTTCGATAAAGAAACCACGGGATTCGGATTCAGTGTCACGTGACAAAAGTGCATTACCAATTGAAGATAGTACAGATGACGAAGAAAGTAATAAGGATGAGGAATGCACAACAACAATACCCCCCAGTCAAGCAACAGAAGAAACAATTATAACTAGTGTTGTAGAACCAACGGAAACAATTATCGAAAAGTTGACTGAAAATAATATCATCGAAATTGAAGATCCAATCATGGAATTAATTGATTTGACAGACGATTTGGAAGAGAGAAAAGACACGAGAAGAGGTGTGTACCTTGTACAATTTCACTATCCACTATATATAAAAGTCGAACTCGAGATTTCAACGGATATACATGTTTTGACCTTCCCTGAATAGAATGTGACTATTTCCGGAATGACGTCTGTGTGTGTGTGTCTGTATATGAACGCTCTAGAGCCGAAACTTACGAAAGCAAAATTGTTAAACTTCAAACTTGTATATGGTCTAGATGTGCACCTCCTATTTTTGAAAAGTATATTCAAACCGGAAGTGCATGTTTACTCTATGCATTTTTTGTTCTATCTCCAATATCAGTAGAACGGCTGCACTTATAGTTAAGTTCATAATGATAGATATTAATATTTCGCACAATTTTTGTTTGAAAACTTTCTTCAAGTAATATACCAGTTACGAGAAAATTGCTACGAAAAATCTTAAAATTCTTATTTATATTGTCATGGAAATGCATTTGTAAAAATTTTACTTTCTATTACAAAGTAATAAGTAGGTCTTGTAATTATCAAAAATTTCGAACTCGAGATTTCAACGGATATACATGTTTTGACCTTCCTTGAATCGAATGTGACTATTTTCGGAATGACGTCTGTGTGTGTGTGTGTGTGAACGCTCTAGGGCCAAAACTGTCGAACGAAAAATTATGAAACTTCAAACTTAAGACTTGTATATGCCCTAGATATGCACCTCCTATTTTTGAAAAGAATATTCAAACCGGTAGTGCATGTTTACTCTATACATTTTTTGTTCTATTTCCAATATCACTAGAACGGCTACACTTACGGCAAATATAGTTATGTTCATAATGAAAGATATTAATATTTCGCACAACTTTTGCTGGAAACATTTCTTCAAAAAATGTACCACTTGCGAGAAAAATGCTACAAAACATTATAAATATGTTGTTTACGTTGCTATGGATTCGCATGTAGCTTATAAAATCGGATCATCTGCTATTTTGACAGGAAAACAAAATAGACTCAATTAGATTAATGACATTTCAGGATATTTCTGTAGAGTATTGGTTAGTTTGATAGCTGGTTTTGGTTATATTATATTAATGTATATATACATATATCTATATCTAGTGAAAACTGCTTAAATGAAAGTCGAGTGCAGACTACTACAGATATTTTTTTTATAAATATATTACCTTTGCCTGAAAAAAATTGACCGATAAACAAAATATAAATAATGTATGTCATTTTGCACTGTTTAACACAAATTGATCGTCTGAGCATCTATGTTTAATATTGAGGAAACAATATTTGATAATATAATAAAATAATAAGCTAATTGGTACAATTTCAAGGTATTACTGTGGAGCATTGGTATTTTTTGACTATTTGTTTGGAATATATATATATTTAATGAAAATACGTAAAATAAAGTTCTGTCTTGGCCACAACCGATTTTTAATATTGTTTTGATATTAATATTAGTTACAAACATTTTATTATTGTAGCTGTAAAATGGTTTATTCCAATACAAAATTTACCATTTTACAACTACAATAATAAAATTTCGTTGTAAAAATATATGGCATATTGTAGATATTGTATGGTTCTATACACGGCACGTATTACGAAATTATGTATTTATAGGAAATTAATAAATATTTTCTGTTGCTAGACAGAGAACGAGATATAAATAGGTGTAGCCTCTTTAACCAAATGTTCTTATTGTATTTTCGTTTAGCTGAAGATCGTCTAAAAGACAAACTGGCAGTGGCGGCACGTGATAAACTGGCAGCAAAAAATCGCGCACTTCAAATGGAACGCAAAAAGCGGGCGGCCGCATTTCTAAGTCAATTAAAGCCGCAAAACACACATGAAATACCGTCGAAAACTGACCCAGAACCAGACACAGAGGTAAGCAGTTTTTATTTACGAAAATCAACATTGATTATTGTGTTTTTGATTTTATGAAATACAAAACTTTTTAGGGATTATTTATATAACATTATTAATCATAATACTGAAAGAATTTTGTGTTGGCACTTTGGTAAGTATTTCTTTATTAATAAACAAACAAATACGTAAGTAAACTAAACTAAACAAATTAAGTACGGGCGCAACCTTCAGAATCACAGGAGTTCTGAGTATCAACTGTCTGATTAACATTCGTTTCTATTTATAGTATTATTGTTGCGGAGAAATATTACATAATAAATCGAATATATACGCATACTCTGCCAATTGTTACTCAGAACAGCTGAAGTTTTGAAGATCATGCCCGTACTGTATTCTGTTTGAAACCTGTATGTGCGTTCTCATGATAAAAAAAAAACTGAATCGAATTATCAACAAATCGAGAAACTCCAAATCCTAAACTCTTCATTCAACATGAGCAAATACTAACTTAGTTTAATGAATTTTAGATCAGGAGTGTTCGGTCGTTAACGCCTGAAGATGGCGAAATAAATAATGGTGAGGTCGTGGAAGATAGCCGATTAGTTCACTATATCGACGTCAAATCACCGAACGCCAGCGACAAAGAACATCGGTCACGCAGCAACAGCACTAGTCGACCCAAATCGAGTACGCATCATCGCAGAAAGTCTCATAAAAGGTACAAATAAATGTATCTTGAATACCTAATGTTCACTATGTTATATATAAATACCCAGGTGTATGTGTTTGTGTGAATGTATTAATAAATGTATGTGTAGAACGCGCCAATTAGACAGATGGATCGGTGAAGTGTGGACTGTATTCTGTATATGATATGGACACATGGTGCCCACGGGTTAGTTAGTTTGAATTAAAAATCTATATGTTATTGTAGATCCCATTCGAAGAAGAGAAAACGGGAGCACCGATCACATGACCATAAAAAATCGAAACGAAGACATCGCAGTCGATCAAAATCGGTGACAAAACATCGAAAGGGCGAGAAACGTGAAAGTAGTGTCACCGAAACGACGAAAGGACAAAAGTCGCATAAGCGTGACAAAGATAATTCGTATTCAAGTGATTGCGATAGTGATGCAAATGTTTAGTGAAAATTCAATTATTGTATGTATGCGTGTGCTATGTATGTCTGTACTTATTTAAAATAGTTATATATATATTAAAAAATAATTGATTGATTAAAAAAAATCATTTTGTCATCCTTTTTACTTTCTTTTACAGAGTAATAAGTAAGTATTATAATAATGAAAAATTTCGAACTCGAGGTTTCAACGGATATACACGTTTTAACCTTCCCTGAATCGAATGTGACTATTTTCGGAATGACGTCTGTGTGTGTGTCTGTGAACGCTCTAGAGCCAAAACTGTCGAACGTAAAATTATGAAACTACAAACTTGTATATGCCCTAGATGTGCACCTTCTATTTTGAAAAAAAAAAAATCAAACCGGAAGTGCATGTTTACTCTATACATTTTTTGTTCTATCTCCAATATCACTAGAACGGCTACACTTACGATAAAAATAGTTATGTTCATAATGAAAGATATTAATATTTCGCACAACTTTTGTTTGAAATATTTCTTCAAAAAATGTACCAGTTGCGAGAAAATAGCTACGAAACATTATAAATGTCTTGTTTACGTTGCCATGCATTCGCATGTAGCTTAAAAAATCGGATCTTCTGCTATTTTGACAGGAAAACAAAATAGACTCAATTAGATAAATGACATTTCTGTAGAGTATTGGCTAGTTTGACAGCTTGTTTTGGTTATATATATATATATATATATATATATATATATATATATATATATATATATATATATATATATATATATCATTAATATAATTACCCAGAAATGTATGTGTGTTTGTGTGTGTAGCACGCTTATTTGTATTTTTACAAATAAGCGTACAAATTGGCATAGACGATCATGGCGATTGATAATAATGTTACACAAAAAATCAAATAGTTTATACAAGTTCAGTCTGCTTTGAAATAGACAAAAACGAATCAAACGTCAGAATGAAATGTAAAAAAAGTTTTTGTGATAAATCTTCAATTAATTTGATGATTTGAAGTGTATTCAGTGTGTTGTGTACTTTACAGAGAGTGGCATCTGCTGTATTATATTGATATTGTATGTCAATGAGAAATATAAATAATTGTTAGTTAATAAAATTAAGTATTATTTATTCTAATTTGAAGTTTGTGAGTCACTATTAAGCATTTATGTTAAAATGTCCGACCAAAGAACAAATATAAATAAAAGTGCTACCACGTGAGCGTCAAGAACAGTATTTCAACGTACGAGTTACGGAAACATTGTTTGAAGTTTAATCTTAAGTTTAAGGGAAGTAACATGTTATAATTTCAATTATATTGCCTAATTTGCATATATTTTTAGCAAATACGTGTTTCCATCCATTTATTTTAATTCATAGTTAATATTTTTACTTCAAAATGGCCAAAAAGCAGTGATTTTTGAAAATATGAGTTGCGGTAAGATTCTATAGTTGGTCAAATTATAATAACTGAAAGGAAGTAAATTTATAATTCTGGTTATTAGAGAAATAAAATCTTGAAGAGATAATTCAAACATATTTAGAAACATGTTTGATTGGCAGTTTTATTCTTTTATTTTTTGATGGCACAATCCATTGTATTTTAGCATATAACTAATTATCACTTTTAAAACCGCCGTTGTGACACTGAAATTTAATACTGCAAAATTCAGAATCTACCCTGATAATTTAATTCTACAACAATAATGAATCAAATGTCAAATCATTAAAAATGTTGTGTAAAAAGGGTTTGTATAATATAATCGAATCAAATAATACACAGCAATCGTAAGTAAATTTATAATCCTATTTTTTGTGTAATAATACAATCATGGAAACTGTCTTAATGATACTTATGGCCAGTTGCACCATACAAGGTTAAAATCAAAGTTTAACAAAACTTAGTTTAAATAAATCTTAGTTTAAATTTATCGGATGTTACACAGTGCATGATAAGCGATCGATTAGTTAATCTCAGCATAGTGATCTAAAAACAATATAGCGTTCAAAAATAGGACTCGATTTTTTCTTTATTATTATTTGCGATGTGGAAATTTGTATTGTGTAATTATTTTTAAATTACATGAAGATTCGGCATCAGTCAAAACTGACCCCATGCCTGTATACCATATGGGCACATGATGCCCACTGGTGACCCTAGTATATATAAATATACGTATGCATATATATATATATATATATATATATATATATATATATATATATATATATATATATATATATATATATATATATATATATATATATTTGTATTGTGTAATTATTTTTAAATTACATGAAGATTCGCCATCAGTCAATGAAATCAGAAATATATATATATATATATATATATATATATATATATATATATATATATATATATATATATATATATATATATATATATTTCTGATTTCATTGACTGATGGCGAATCTTCATGTAATTTAAAAATAATTACACAATACAAATATATATATATATATATATATATATATATATATATATATATATATATATATATATATATATATATATTTATTTTAACAGCAGATTTTGGATATATATATATATACATATACATATATTTATATCTAGTGAAAACTGCGTAAAAGAAAGTTGAGTGCAGACCACTCCAGATATTTTATCTGCATTACTCTGTTCATATGGAGCAGTGGTTCTCAACCTGGGGCCCGCGTACCCTTAGGGGTACACGTAGTAGTGTCAGGGGGTACGTTTAGCATTCTAAATAAAATGGCGGATTTAATTGTATTGTGTTTTAAAACGTAATAAGTTATTATTAATAATAATTGAAAACATGACATAACAAAGTGTCTCATTAAATTTATTTAAATCTAAGTAAATATATATATATATATATATATATATATATATATATATATATATATATATATATATATATATAATAATCTGTACTATAAACATAAGATTTCAGGGCCTATATATATATATATATATATATATATATATATATATATATATATATATATATATATATATATGTATATATATATATATATATATATATATATATATATATATATATATATATATATATATATATATTGTAACAAAGCGGGATTTGTCACAATAAATAGCACAACCCAAACATCCTTATAACTCCCCAACCCTTATTACCACCGACCCCAAAAACTGATACCACCTTCACAAATAATCCCGCAACCGATCCGTGGTACTCCAAACAAAATCTGGAACCCTGGAGACCACTTTCCACCCCGATCCCTCCCATATGAAAGATACAGTAGACGCAATCCCAAACCAAATCTAACTCGATTAATTAGCGAGACTGATATAAATACCGGGTCAAGGGCCCACAGAAATCAGTCTAAATCGAGCTCTCGAGACCAGACCTTTATGGTAGTGTTCAAAAATTCAAACAGAAGAACTTTCAGTACCTTTACCAGGCGTATAATAGGTGAGCCAAATCATTCTTATTATCAAAAACCTAATCCGATATCTGAAGTCGAGTTTTCGCTCAGAGATCTTCCCAAAAACGTCGAGTTATCACGTTTCCGTCACGACGCGTCGTCATTTCAATCCGTCATGTGAACTATTATAGTGGAACTATTTTAATTATTTTCTTTGTATATCATAGGTATGGACATACCTAATGAAGCCGGTCCTTCGCACGCTATTCCAGGAATTTCCAGACCAGATACACCTCAAACTGAAGGTAATTTTGAAACGAATTACTAGTTGTGCACATCATAATTTTGAAAAGAATATTCAAACCGCAAGTGCATGTTTATAAGAGAGCAATACTAACAAATTAAATTTATTTTATTTGGTTTAAGGGGGGGTCCTTTTATAATTTTTTCAAAATATCGATTTTTTTTATTACATAAATAGAATGCTACAAGTGTGTAGAATATTTGGTTAAAATTATTTGGCGGTCCGTCAATTAGTTCCGTCGCTACACGGCTTTCAATGGACAATTGTCCTGAGCGCTGACGGGCGCTCAGGTAGCAAGTTCGCCGCGTTGTCCAAACTTCAAACGCGTTTTTCTCGAAACAAGATTTTTCGAATCTGCGGAAATTGTAACTTTTGAACCGTTCAACCAATCGACTTCGCGTTTTGTCTGCCTAAAAGGAAATTGAATTTTCGGGCATCTATACCTATCAAATTGCAACATTTGGATGATTAACGATTTTTCACAGCAGGCCAAGGTGGAAAATTCATGCGACCAAACTGTACCTTATTTTCAAGTGGCCGCCATTTTGTTTCTATAAGGAATTTTTTCATGTTTGTTAGGTATAGATGCCTCCTCGGAATGTAAACTTCAAGTTTCTTTTGGTTTCATGCTTCTAGGTGACGAATTGCAGCTTCTATACTTCCCGCAGATAACATTTATTTTAAAAACATGACTTCCTGGAGCCACCATTTTGTAATATTACATTTTGAAAAAATCACGGTTTGTAGACAAAAGATAAATAAACATTTTGCCAAAAACCGCAAATGTCGAAGTCATTTCAGTTCCTCAAAAAAAATTGCCAAACATCAGGTAGTTTTGGCACAATTATAAAAGGACCCCCCCTTAACATCGTTTATTTCTTGATTATTTAGATCAAATGGTGAATTAATATGCATAAAATATAATTTGAATTCATAACCATACTTGAAATAGATATTTTATAAAAACACTGTAAGTTATAATCATTTTAATAAACCACATTCGCAGTTTTTAAAAATGACTAACATTCTTTGGATATGGCTTTCGTAGGCACCTTGTTCCCATACAGAATACAATCCACTCCAATTTTTAATTACCCTTCAATTAATTTAAAATACTATTTTAATTAGAAATATTTTCACTTAAAAGTTGATTGTATTGCACGCAATAGAAATACTAATTTATTTTTCTTTCTAACAATACACAGATTTTTTTGGAAGTCTCCTACGATCAGTTTCGGTTTCACGACAATTGGACCTGACACCAAAGGCAAAGAAAATGTATCAATCGGCCGTACATTGGAAGCGTCAATCGATGCGCACAAGAAGAAAAGCGCAAAGCTTCAAACCGACTTGCGGCCGCTGAACAATTTACCCAAACTGAACAATGCGAGAAAATGTCCCTCATGACTCCATCTGCGTAAATATTTTTTGATATGCAAATGCGGGAGACCAGCAAGTCTGCCAAAGGTCATAGATACACTACCATGGAGAAAGTTTTAAGTTTGTCGCTCTTTAAATGGGCATTCACCTTTTGAGCACAAAAAAAAGCTGTTTTTTAACATTTTTTTTCTCAGGGTACGTTTGAGATATTTGCATGCGGTTTTTTGTATCGTATTTATTCAACTTTTCTCTTTCATAAGGTATTTTTTAAAGTCGGGTACGTTCAGCCCCGGCGAAGATGTTCAGGTCCAAAGTGGGCAGCTCAATTTAGGCGCGCGGTAGCATAACTCTGGTCCCAGTTGTTTGAAAAAAAATAAGAAATAAGGGTTTTAAAGTATATTAAATTGTCTAGGAATTGATTCTCGGGTGGTCCATTTGGACCATAATTAGCAAAATGGCGACCATCGTACGAAAAAAGTTATTTTTTGCCACTTTTTTCTCTTTTGGCGGGCCTTAAAAAATATTAACAATTGTCGGACACACTTCGTCGAGAATCAACTCTTAGAGAATTTTATTACCTTTAAGATGCACTTATCGAGAGTTAAATCGGTTAATTTATTGTCGAGATATTCTACCGCGCGACTTAAAAAATATAGTTTCGAGATAAACGCGTTTAAAGTTTCAACTTCAGACTGACGTGCGCGAAAACGCCGTGTTTGAGCAAAAACATTGTTTTGTTTAAAGCGCAATTTCACATATTTCCAACTCGAATTTCAAAAAACGGCTTCAGAGATCTATAGTCAACACTTCAAAGTGTCCTATTCTGCAAAAAAAATAAACGATTTTTTGAATCCGCAAAAGGTGAATGCCCCCTTAAGCAACGTCCAAAAAATTACGAACACTTGCACACACTTTTTACTTTGCCATCAAAGAAAACTTTACGTATATTTTTGATGCCTTGAAAAAAACCGTAAAAAAACTAAAGCCAATGGAAAAATATTGCGCTTTGTTGTTCGACGAGTTGAGTTTGGCGCCGCATTTACAACTTAACATCGTGGAAGACGTAGTAGAAGGTTTCGTCGACAATTGGCAGACCACGCATTAGTATTTATGGTTCGCGGCGTCGTCAAACCATGGAAGGCGCCACCAAAGGCCCAAGCATAATAATGCAACTAAAAGCAGTAGTAGAGGAATTGCAAAATATTGGGTTGAAAGTAATTTGCACGGTGTGTGACCAGGCAAGACCGAATACTTATGCGATAGACGCTTTATTAAAAGATACCGAAACCGCGTATCAACGGACTGGCAAAGAGTGGCGTGGGGGATTTTTTTCTATAAAAAAGAAGATGATTGTGCCTTTGTACGATGTACCGCACCTAATTATAGGCATTAGAAATAATTTATTAAGTTACAAATTAACATTAAATTTGGACGAACAAACAATAACGGCTGATTGGGACCACTTAAAACAACTGCACGACTATGATAAAGTTGAATCAAATGAAGTACAGCTCTGTCCACGGCTAACTGAATTTCACGTCAATCCAACACAAATGCAGAAGATGAGGGTGAAATATGCTGTGCAAGTATTTAGTCAGCGTGTTGCAGCTATTATTCGGCACCTTGCACGAAAAAGTAAGTTTGTTTAATTGATTATTATTATTATTTTATTCAATTTTAATGTCTATTTCATCATAAAATAATGTATATTTACAACACTTTTACATATATTTTTACTTTCTTTTACAGAGTAATAAGTAAGTATTGTAATCATGAAAAATTTCGAACTCGAGATTTCAACGGATATACACGTTTTGATCTTTTCTAAATCGAATGTGACTATTTTCGGAATGACGTCTGTCTGTCTGTATGTCTGTGTGTCTGTGAACGCTCTAGAGCCAAAACTGTCGAACCTAAAATTATGAAACTTCAAACTTAAGACTTGTATATGCCCTAGATGTGCACCTCCTATTTTGAAAAGATTATTCAAACCCGTAGTGCATGTTTACTCTATGCATTTTTTGTTCTATCTCCAGTAACACTTGAACGGCTGCACTTATGACAAAAATAGTAAAGTTCATAATGAAAGATATTAATATTTCGCACAACTTTTGTTTGAAAAGTTTCTTCATATTTTGTACCAGTTATGAGATAACTGCTACGAAAAAACTAACTCAAATATCTTATTTACGTTGCCATAGTTATACCTACACTTGTGACAAATTTTATTATTTTTAAATCGTATCAACCATGAGTTACATCATTTGTTTCTTGTTTATTGAAAACAAACAAGCATTACATTGACAGTTATCTGTATGAATTAATATTTAAAATATTGATTTCTTATTAGAATAAATTGTATCAGGTAAATTATTATAGAATCAATTTATATTATATATTTGCTAATATAATTAAATAACAATTTCAGAGTTTTACAGTGGAGTTTGACAGTTTAAGAGTGAATACGATAAGTACTTTAAATACAGATCCATTATAAATTGGTATAATTGTCCAGTTATTATTAAGTTATAGTAATTTAATTTGCATTTTCATTTTATATTAGTCAGCAACAGATTTTGTTATCACTTAATAATAATAATTATTATCTGCGCCCGTTTTTGCCAGGAAAACAAAATAGACATTTCAGAGTATTCCTGTAGAGTATTGGTTAGTTTGACCCTTTGTTTAAGATTATATATATGTAGACAGTTTGGGATATATATGTATATTAATATCTATCTATTGAAAACTACGTAAAAGAAAGTTAAGTGCAGGCCACTCCAGATATTTTTTTATATTTTACCAAATTGTGAATCCACGCATATTATATTTTGTTACAAATTATACTAATTTAAGTTTGTTTTGTTCACAGAAGAAATTGATGACAAAGCCGAAGAAACAGCCCGGATTTTTTTGTTTTTGGACAAGTTATTTGACAGCTGCCGAATTGACGAGGCAAAACCCCTAAGGGATCTCCTCAGCGACACGTCACCTCATGTTTCATTTTGGAAGGAAGTATTATTGATTGTGGCGTCCATGAAATTTATTGATACAGTTGGGAGATGTATCAACATCCCTTCTGTAAAAAAATTAAAGAAAACCATCGAAGGCGTGCAGCTAATTTGGTCGAAGGCGTGTGGTCTAAAAAAATTAAATACAAGAAATTTTAATCAAAACCCACTTGAAAATTATTTCGGCTTAGTACGTAGCCAAAGTGCCCGTAATATTAACCCTAGCTGTTCGGCATTTATCGGTGCATATTAGACCCTCACAATTAATAATTTCATGGCGGCACGATCTTTGGGTGCCAACTGCGAAGATGATATTACGGAAGGCAGTTTAGGATCCCTAAAAGATCTTCTAACGGCGCATGAAGAAACTGAGGAAGAAATTTATATCATGCCGACAAATCAGGATGTCAACGAGGACGACGTTACTCTGCAAAAGAGTAACTATATAGCGGGACAAATTATAATATTAATTTAAAAAAAATTGCCTCCTTGCGCAGACTGCAAGGCAGATTTGCACGTCGTTGTAGTTGGCATCCAACATGATGTTATTAATGTCAACGAGGATATTAAAATATATCCGTCATATTCGGCGGTTACAATATTTATAAGTATAAAAAAAATTACATTAGATATTTTAAATAAAAATCTGGAGTGGCCTGCACTCAACTTTCTTTTACGTAGTTTTCAATAGATAGATATTAATATATATATATATATATATATATATATATATATATATATATATATAATATAATGAAAATAACTGGATAATTATACCAATTTATAATGGATCTGAATTTGAAGTACTGATCGTATTCACTCTTAAACAGTCAAATTTCACAGTAAAACTCTGAAATTGTTAATTAATTATGTCAGCAAATATATAATATAAATTGATTCTATAATAATTTACCTGATACAATTTATTCTAATAAGAAATTAATATTTAAAATATTAATTCAAAAAGATAACTGTCAATGTAATGCTTTGCTTGTTTTCAATTAACAAGAAACAAATGCTGTAACTCATGGTTGATTCGTTTTAAAAATAATAAAATTTGTCACAATTGTAGGTATCACCATGGCAACGTAAATAAGATATTTGAGTTTTTTCGTAGCAGTTATCTCATAACTGGTACAAATTATGAAGAAACTTTTCAAACAAAAGTTGTGCGAAATATTAATATCTTTCATTATGAACATAACTATTTTTGCCGTAAATGCAGCCGTTCAAGTGTTTCTGGAGATAGAACAAAAAATGCATAGAGTAAACATGCACTTCCGGTTTGAATATTCGATTCAAAAATAGGAGGTGCACATCTAGGGCATATACAAGTCTTAAGTTTGAAGTTTCATAATTTTTCGTTCGTCAGTTTTGGCTCTAGAGCGTTCACAGACACACAGACAGACAGACGTCATGCCGAAAATAGTCACATTTGATTCAGAAAAGGTCAAAACGTGTATATCCGTTGAAATCTCGAGTTCGAAATTTTTCATGATTACAATACTTACTTATTACTCTGTAAAAGAAAGTAAAAATGTAAATGTGAATCAAAATGTAAATTTCAATTTTATATCTTGCAATTTGCATAAAGATTTATTAATTGAAAAATTAATAAATAATTCCGTTAATATAACTATCGGAAATTATATTAACAAAGTTAATAGTATATTAACAAGAAAAATGGGTTGTGGCCAACGCGGGACTTTCTTTTACGTAGTTTTCATCAATATTTATTGATTATAAAAATATAATATTAGGAAATAATAATCCAACAGAATCAATATGAAAACCAAGCTTACCTTATATAAATGAATGCGTTGAAAATTATACCAATACCAATTTGTAATGGTTTTGAAGTACTAACTATCAAAACTAAGCAATTCTCTACAGAAATATTCTGAAATGTCATTTATCTAATTCAGACCATTTTGTTTTCTTGTCGAAATATTGACAGGCGCAGATGATCCGATTAATTAAGCTACATTCGAATCCATGACAACGTAAACAAGATTCTCATAATTTTCGGTAGCGGTTTTCTCCTAACTGGTACATTTATTGAAGAAACTTTTCAAACAAAAGTTGTGCGAAATATTAATATCTTTCATTATGAACATAACTATTTTTGCCGTAAGTGCAGCCGTTCTAGTGATATTGGAGATAGAACAAAAAATGCATAGAGTAAACATGCACTGCCGGTTTGAATATTCTTTTCAAAAATAGGAGGTGCACAACTAGACCATATACAAGTCATAAGTTTGAAATCTCATAATTTTACGTTGGACCGTTTCGGCTCTAGAGCGTTCACATACACACTCACACACGCACACACACAAACACACACAGACGTCACTCCGAAAATAGTCACATTCGATTCAGAGAAGCTCAAAACGTGTATATCCGTTGAAATCTCGAGTTCGATTTTTTTGGTGATCCCTATACTTACTTATTACTCTGTAAAAGAAAGTAAAATTGATAGTAATTATTTATTATACATATAATACATTAATATTTGTTATCTTTTCGTTTATATTTGGTATATTTTTCATATCTTACAGACGCTTTTTGCCTTAGGGAAGTAGTAACTCTAAATTGTTCTGCGGACAGTTTAATTTTTACTTTCTTTTACAGAGTAATAAGTAAGTATAGGGATCACCAAAAAAATCGAAGTCGAGATTTCAACGGATATACACGTTTTGAGCTTCCCTGAATCGAATGTGACTATTTTCGGAGTGACGTCTGTGTGTGTGTGTGTGTGTGCGTGTGTGAGTGTGTGTGTGTGTATGTGAACGCTCTAGAGCCGAAACTGTCCAACGTAAAATTATGAGATTTCAAACTTAAGACTTGTATATGGTCTAGTTGTGCACCTCCTATTTTTGAAAAGAATATTCAAACCGGCAGTGCATGTTTACTCTATGCATTTTTTGTTCTATCTCCAATATCACTAGAACGGCTGCACTTACGGCAAAAATAGTTATGTTCATAATGAAAGATATTAATATTTCGCACAACTTTTGTTTGAAAAGTTTCTTCAATAAATGTACCAGTTAGGAGAAAACCGCTACAGAAAATTTTAAGAATCTTGTTTACGTTGTCATGGATTCGAATGTAGCTTAATTAATCGGATCATCTGCGCCTGTCAATATTTCGACAAGAAAACAAAATGGTCTGAATTAGATAAATGACATTTCAGAATATTTCTGTAGATATAATTGGTTAGTTTTGATAGTTAGTACTTCAAAACCATTACAAATTGGTATTGGTATAATTTTCAACGCATTCATTTATATAAGGTAAGCTTGGTTTTCATATGGTTTCTGTTGGATTATTATTTCCTAATATTATATTTTTATAATCAATAAATATTGATGAAAACTACGTAAAAGAAAGTCCCGCGTTGGCCACAACCCATTTTTTGTTTTATTATAAGCTTTTAAATTGTGTTTTGATAATTGCTATGTTTGTTAAATAATGTATGGCAATTGAATATTAAAATTTTCATTATGACCGTGTGTTATTTAATAAACATAGCAATTATTAATTTTCCGAAATAGAAATAAATAAGAAATGTTAAGTGCGCAACCCGCATTACGAGCATAACTTTTAGTTCCTATCGCCAGATGTCACGTAAAGAGTGGAACAGCGTGTATACAGAAGTTACCATAGTCTGGTCAAACCAAAGCCCGAAAAAAAGAAAACGTACTTCGGAATCATTCGGAATGTATGCGCCGCATATATTCCGAATGATTCCGAAGTACGATCGACGAAATTGTCAAATAACGAAAGGATGGGCGACGAGACGAACATTTTTCGTTTAGGTACAATGATCGGGTAGTCAAAAGCCGATTGGGCATTCTGTGCGGATCCCTAACCAACATCAAAGCGCCGATAATAAGTGTCGCTACTGCTTATATATTTATATTGTAGTTATATTTTATGTTGGCACCATGCAATGCGCCTGTGCAGATAAGGGAATATAGTTTTGATAATAATGGGGTAACAGCTACTGATTACAAAACGTTCAAACATTTTTGATCGCCTGTATAATAAATAAATATAATAGGTGGTAGCATTAATATTTTATTTGCACGTTATCCATAATATTTATAAAAATATACAAAAATATTACTCTATTTAATAAATTAAAATTTGTTATTTACAATTTTAGTACAATGGGTATCAGAGGGCCTTATTAAAAGATAAAAATTAAACCCAAAAATTTACTCCCATTAATTGACACAAATACCCAATTTAATTTCAATAGGGCCCTGTAATACCACACAATAAAATGTGTTGGAATTTATATTTTACAATATTTATTTGAAAATATTTAACCTAGACGATTTTTCAAAAATATTTTTTCTATACTTTTTTCAAAAACATATTTTTTATCTACATCTATAAATCTAACCAATCTAGAGCCATCATAGGGGACATCACTGCCTGGGGGGTACATGCGCATCTGAAAATTGAAAGGGCTTATTGAAATATTGTTTCATTTATGTGTAAATCAATCCTATTTATTTGTATGAATGAACCAATTATTAAAATGTGTATGTATTCAGGCGGTTAACAGAAATAACAGGGTTTTGATTCTAAAAAACGATTTCGAATTGGATACAAAAGGTGAGTAGCAAAATTGTCAGATTAAATGATTATTATAACAGTTATTTATTTATTTGGAAGACCAAATACGAAAAACAGGTGGGCAAGTAGAAGTATACCACCCACATTACGCCCATATATTTTGACTCATCAGAACTAGTTGTAAAAGTAATATTTTATTTTTAAAGGTGATGATTTTTGGTAACTGTTATTCATTTAAACAAAATAGTTTATTATTTTATTATAAGAAGAGGCAAAAATTGATAAAATTCAATAAATAATGGAAATTTCGAAATTTTAGTTATTTGTCCTAAAACAATATATTTATAGTGGAATTCTGAGTATATCTATAACGTTATAGAGAATTCTATAAAATATTGGCAACGCTATTAGTGTTTCATTAATTTAATTAATCATTTTATTATTGAATTTATTTAACAAATTGAACAACATTATCAACTAATTTTGCTGCAAAACAATCATTTTGAGATTAAAAGCGTTTACATATTTAACAGAATATTTATAGAATTACCTTATAGATCTACAGATTAACTCAGAATTCCACCATTAGTAGTAAATGATAAAAGATATGTATATATATATATATTAATTAATTAGGAAAATAAAAACCTTTACATACCGTAAATAAAATAAATCTTGTCGATTTGAAAATAATGAAAATTGTTATTATAATAAATAATAGCCAATTAGAAAATAAGAAACAGTTGTTTTTATAATTTATTTATTTATATAAAATAGTAAAAATAATACTTTTGTATTGCAAGCATATAATATTTTGTTGTAAATTTATATAAATTATCAATACTTTATTTTATTGTTGTTTAATATATTAATATTAATTTAATTCTACTCAAATAGTTAATTAAATATTTTTTTTATTTTAAGTGTGGTAACATTGAAAAAGATGAACACAAAAATTGTAGAGATTTGAAGAAAACATTCCTGAAAAAATAATGAAAATACAAAACATTTTGCAATATAAGTTTTAAAAAAAATAACGTCCCAGCAAACACAGATGCTCGCACGCATATATTTTTTATAAGGCGATTATATATATATATATATATATATATATATATATATATATATATATATATATATATATATATATATATATATATATATTCGTTTTTGCTGGGTTTACTAAAATTATAAAATATAATCAAAAATTCTTTGAAATGAGTAAAAAATGTAATTTCTTTAATAAGCAAAAAACCGGTAAATTTTTAATACGCAGTTTCACGTCTCCTCTGAAGGTATCAGACTGATTTAATATAAATATAAAACAATTCAAAATTTTTGGAGCGTATTGTATTATCATAAGAAATTGCAAAATGTTTCTAGAGAAAAAACACAAATTTAAGAATAATACCAAGAATAAATTAGTAAAAAAGCTACATTTGGTGTTAAAAAGTATTAGAAAGGTTTAGCATTGGGTTAGTATTTAGTAAATTGAGTTAGATAAGGCGTGTATGTTTTATATTTGTTTTTGAATTTGCTTAGCGTCCTTTTGTCCATGGTTAGTTTTCGATGTCCTTGGATTTTGCGAATCGCTTCTGAAATATCAAAAAAACAACCATTCCGTTTAAAAATAATAAAACATATTGTTTTCTGTTTTAGAAAATCGTTTAGCATGAATATAAAATTTAATTTAATTAATGATTTTCAAATGAATTGTTACTTGAATATGAAAATTTATTATGTATATGTATTAATTTTTTTTAATAAGTTATTAATTAACAAATAAATTTCAATAATACAAAAAAAAAAAAATCAAAGAAATTTTAAATACTTTGAATATACAAAAAAAGAGTTGATTTTCAAGTTTAAAAATATAAAAATTCGAAGATATAATAATATATATATATTTGTCAAATTGTTTTCGAAATTAAAATTATATTGTGTATATATAATATATAAGTCAATTTATATTATGAATTAATAATTATCCATAAAACTATAAATTAAAAATATTTTTATATAAATTGGCTGATATACTCTAAAACCTAATAGATTTAAAAAAATCCAAATATTAAATAAATTATATTCAGAATAGTTTATAATAATTTTACCCCCCAGCGGAAGGGGGGCTTAGAATACACCCGCAGCACCTCTACTGGTCGTATAAGGTAACCGATAGACTAAGAGTAAACCTCATTAAAAACATAAACCTCCCCCTTATCCTAATTGGAGGTTAGGTTTGTCAAAATTACATCATACAACACATTACAATAGATGTCTCTATCAGTTCGAATTCAAAATTAACTATTGTAGGTGCGTGCGCGTAAACTATCAATCCATTAGCAACAAGTATTAATTTATGAAAACAAAATTGGACGTTACATTTATGTGAAAATTTAAAATGTATATAACAGATTTTGGCTATAGTATTTGGATAGTTTGAAATCGATTGTTTTTAGTTTAATTCTATAAAGGCAGTGAGCAGTGGCGTGTTTTACCATATTTATTGGGAAGCATTGCTTTAGTAATTGCTAGTAATATTTGGGAAGCAAAATACATAATTGATTATGAATACATAATTAAATTAAAAAAAAAAACAACTTACCATAATCCGGTACTTTTCTTTGCATGCATACTCAGTTTCATCGACGTCTTGGTAACAATCGCTTTTGTAGTCTTTTGGTATTTTTCGACCTTCGAATTCACAAAGTCGTTTTAAAGGACGAGCTCTGAATTAGAAAAAAAAACATGATTTGACAACCTTTCAAAAAAAATAATAATTAACTAAACACAGCAAAAAAAGGAGTAACCTGCACTCGACTTTCTTATACGTAGATCTCACTAGAAATATTTATCCCAAATAAACTGCTAAATTAACCAATACTCCAAAGTAATACTATAAAATTGTAACATTTAGCTTATTATTTTATTACGTTATCAAATACTGTTTGTTACTTTAATATTCACCTTATCAATATATTCAAACATAATAGTTAATATGTACTGTTTTTAATATTTATTTTTAATAACAAAATACGCTCGAAACACGATCACAGTCGATCTATTTGTGAAAACCGATGTCAAATGACAAATATCAAATTATTTGAGTTTATTTTGTTTCCCTATCAAAATTTTGTCAGGTATAGTTCATACGATATATTAAATGTGTAACAGTACATTTTTTGAAGAAACTTTTCAAACAAAATCGTGCGAAATATGAATATCTTTCATTATGTACATAACTATTTTTGCCATAAGTGCAGCCATTCTACTGATATTGGAAATAGAACAAAAATGCATAGAGTAAACATACATTTCTCGTTTGAATATTCTTTTCTCGTAACTGGTACAATTTATGAAGAAACTTTTCAAACAAAAGTTGTGCGAAATATTAATATCTTTCATTATGTACATAACTATTTGTACCATTAGTGCAGCCGTTCTAGTGATATTGGAGATAGAACAAAAATGCATAGAGTAAACATGCATTTCTCGTTTGAATATTCTTTTCTCGTAACTGGTACATTTTTTGAAGAAACTTTTCAAACAAAAACTGTGCGAAATATTAATATCTTTCATTATGAACATAACTATTTTTGCCATAAGTGCAGCCGTTCTAGTGATATTGGACATAGAACAAAAATGCATAGAGTAAATATGCATTTCTCGTTTGAATATTCTTTTCTCGTAACTGGTACATTTTTTGAAGAAACTTTTCAAACAAAAACTGTGCGAAATATGAATATCTTTGATTATAAACATAACTATTTTTGCCATAAGTGCAGCCGTTCTACTGATATTGGAGATAGAACAAAAATGCATAGAGTAAACATACATTTCTCGTTTGAATATTCTTTTCTCGTAACTGGTACATTTTTTGAAGAAACTTTTCAAATTAAAAGTGTGCGAAAGATTAATATCTTTCATTATGAACATAACTATTTTTGCCATAAGTGCAGCCGTTCTAGTGATATTGGACATAGAACAAAAATGCATAGAGTAAATATGCATTTCTCGTTTGAATATTCTTTTCTCGTAACTGGTACATTTTTTGAAGAAACTTTTCAAACAAAAGTTGTGCGAAATATTAATATCTTTCATTATGTACATAACTATTTTTGCCATAAGTGCAGCCGTTCTAGTGATATTGGAGATAGAACATTTCTCGTTTGAATAATCTTTTTAAAAATAGGTGGTGCACATCTAGACCATATACAAGTTTGAAGTTTCCCAATTTTACGACAGTTTCGGTTTTAGAGCGCTAACAGACACACTGATCTCATTCCGAAAATAGTCACATTCGATTCAGGGATGGTCAAAGCGTGTATTTCCGTTAATAAAAAGTACGAATTTATTATAAATACATTTATAATTTTACTGTAACTAGTTTTTATACAGTTGAGTCATAAATGTCAATGTCAATACATTTTGTTGTATGACATTGTTCTGTATTGGTATATTTTTACTTTCTTATACGTAGTATTGATAAAAGTACTGTATGAAATATTTTGAACGCGAGATTTTAACCAAAATGCACAATTCGCTTTCCTAAATTTGTGATTTTCTCCTATAACTTGAAAAAAGTTCAAGTGAAAAATTAGAAAATTTTATATGCTTGTCATATTAGTCAATTGTATTATTTCTATTTAATTTTAATGAAATAATTATTTTGAAAGTATAATGCTGTTTACAAATTTGTAATAAATTTAGGTTGCATAGCCCAAATATGGAAGGACACGCACGTAAAACAAATAATTATGCAATGTGTATTTACCTAATATGTATGTGTTAGCTGGACTCACACTATTTGAAAGTTAGCGAAAGCAATTTTTATTATTTATATAAATAATTAAATATTTAGATGTTATATAACAAAATTTAGGCTAACATAACTGTTATTTCGTTAAGTAACGACTTATTACTTTCTGTTACGAAGTAATAAGTAATTCGTGTAATCATGAAGAATTTCGAACTCGAGATTTCAACGGATATACACGGGTTGACCTTCCCTGAATCGAATGTGACTATTTTCGGAATGACGTCTGTCTGTCTGTGGACGCTTTAGAGCCAAAACTGTCGGACCTAAAATTGTGAAACTTAAAACTAGATGTGCACTTCCTATTTTTGAAAAGAATATTCAAACCGGATGTGCATGTTTACTCTATGCATTTTTGTTTTATCTCCAATATCACTAGAACGGCTGCACTTATGGCAAAAATAGTTATGTGCATAATGAAAGATATTCATATTTCGCACAACTTTTGTTTGAAAATTTTATTTAGAAAATGTACCAGTTACGAGAAAACTGCTATGGATAATCATGAATATTTAATACTAAGTATAATCAAGTAGCGTAAAGGCCACTCCAGATATTTTCTGTTTAGTAAACGATTATTCTATATATGTTAACAAATAATTCGTAAAACAAGCATACATGTCAGGCATCAATGCCTTTAGCTCGCCGTATTATCTATTCAGTGGATGGTTTAATTATTTTAATTATTTAGAAAACAGTTTTTTAACCACTAAGGTTTTTAGCTCGTCGTACGAAGTACCGAAGAAGCTAAAGCATGCGGTCGTGTGTCTGTAGCATTCTCGGATCAAAAATTTTCATTAACTAAAAGTGTCTCGCCGCCCTAAATCCAAAAATATATATAACTGTGTGCCCTCTACTTCTCTGAAGGTACCGGATCGATTCACACCAAATACACATATTATTTGGCATCCCATTTGAATCCGCTCGCAGTTTAAATCCAATCATCCGTATACTTTTAGAGTTATAGAGCCCCAAAATGTGGAGCCCCCGTTAATACTGCCCTTATAAAAATAATTAATACACTCAAAAATTCTACTAATAATTCTAAGATATTTTATGTCTATAAGATTTTCTCATATTGTTAACCCAAAGCCCGAAATAAATTATTAAATATTATAATTTTGAATTTTAAAATATGCATTAAGAAAAACCATCAGGTCCATCTAGTTCGAAGTAATGCCGCTCCGCTCTCGGCTATTTTAGATGGTGGCGCTACCATCGACTTTGAATGTTCATGCGCACAGTATTAGAAATTAGCTATTTTTACGCTATAATCAAAGATATTCCATCGAATAATGACTGTTTATTGAATATAAAGGCATTACGGACACATTGTTACACTTTTGCTCAAAGTTATATTTCTTAATTACATAAAACTACTCAAAACCTATCATGATTAAACAAACCTCGATTACGCAAAAACCTACCTACTTTTTAAAGAAAAAAAATATCAAAAAATTTGTAATTGCATAAATAATGCTTGGTAAAAATGATATTCTTTTTGTATTTACAGTTTCGGAGATAAAAAATGAAAACTATAATAAATGACCTATTTTGGAAGTTTTTATTTTTTATCTCTGAAACTGTAAATACAAAAAGAATATCATTTTTACCAGGCACTATTTGTGCAATTACGAATTTACTGATATTTTTTTTTCTTTAAAAAGTAGGTAGGTTTTTTTTTTCGAGCTTGATGTTTGACCTTAACAAATATTTTATCAAAATAATCTACAAAAAATTGTAAGACTTTTTATATCTATAACATTATTTCAAATTGTTAACCAAAAGACCATCATAATTAAAAACCACTGCTCGAATCGCATATCTTACCTAAAGGCGAGCTCTACGCGTTGGTGCGTTTTTCGCGTACCAAATCTATTTTTAACCACTAAATATGTAATGATTTCGTGATATATTAGATAATTACACAGATTTTACAAGACTATTTTTAATAAATTTTATAGTAAATAATTATTAATATATATATATAAAATAATGGTCGGGTTTATTTTGGTAAAATTGTTGCTAAAAATGGAAAAATTATCAAAAGCCGTTACAAATTAAAAAAAAAAGTGGTAAACGACAGCAAAATAAAATACGTGTTTGTGTAAAACGTTGCAAATTTTACATTAATTTATTTGGAGACTTCAACGTGCGATCAAAAAACATTAATGTTATTTTAGTTGAATTTGCGAAATTAAATTTTTTACGGAAATACACATTTTGATTCGCACCTTTGAAAACCGGAGGGTTTGCTCTTGCTATTTATTGAATATCTCAAAAATAGCACAAGTTAAAGGAAAAAAAAAAAAATTGAAAGTATTTTAAAAAATGGGTTGTGGCCAACGCGGGACTTTCTTTTACGTAGTTTTCATCAATATTTATTGATTATAAAAATATAATATTAGGAAATAATAATCCAACAGAAACAATATGAAAACCAAGCTTACCTTATATAAATGAATGGGTTGAAAATTATACCAATACCAATTTGTAATGGTTTTGAACTAACTAACTATCAAAACTAAACAATTCTCTACAGAAATATTCTGAAATGTCATTTATCTAATTCAGACAATTTTGTTTTCTTGTCGAAATATTGACAGGCGCAGATGATCCGATTTATTAAGCTACATTCGAATCCATGACAACGTAAACAAGATTCTCATCATTTTCGGTAGCAGTTTTCTCGTAACTGGTACATTTATTGAAGAAACTTTTCAAACAAAAGTTGTGCGAAATATTAATATCTTTCATTATGAACATAACTATTTTTGCCGTAAGTGCAGCCGTTCTAGTGATATTGGAGATAGAACAAAAAATGCATAGAGTAAACATGCACTGCCGGTTAGAATATTCTTTTCAAAAATAGGAGGTGCACAACTAGACCATATACAAGTCTTAAGTTTGAAGTCTCATAATTTTACGTTGGACAGTTTCGGCTCTAGAGCGTTCACATACACACACACACACGCACACACACACACACACACACACACACACACACACACAGACGTCACTCCGAAAATAGTCACATTCGATTCAGGGAAGCTCAAAACGTGTATATCCGTTGAAATCTCGAGTTCGATATTTTTGGTGATCCCTATACTTACTTATTACTTCGTAAAAGAAAGTAAAAATGTAGTAATTACTGAAAAATGTTACAATATATATTGAATTCAGCAATCGTAGGTTAATTTTAAATTAAATAAAGTATTATTATAAATAGTGAAAGGACAAGAAAGTCAATTGAAGGCCACTCCAATTTTTTTTAATAAGAATAAATCGGGCTAATTATTTTAGCTTGTTATTTAACCTTAACATATAATTTGTCTTATTGTAGACAAAAACAGATATAAATGAAACAATAAAAAGAATGTCTTACTTTACAATCAGCTTGTCAAACCCACTAGGTTTGTGTATAGGGCAGTAGAATACGTCTGGAGTATTTTTGTCAAAAACAATACTCTTCCTCATCATATCTTTTGCAAAAACTTGCAAAAGACACACTAGCACCACGAATAACACTTCTCGCTGCATTTTTCTATAACAAAATAAGCGAAAACACATCTATTTTAATCACAATACAACAGTTACATTTTAAAATATACGTTTATTCAGGATGTTTCAGTATGTAGACTGTGAAATTAACGCAAATTAGACCTAACTGTTTATTTTCTAATTGTTATACACAGATTAAGTACAAATTCATTTAGATATTAAATGCAACCACCTTTCACTTTGCACATTTATAAGAAATATTGGTTGAAATACGTAATTTTGAGCCTAAAGTCAAGTATTTTTATGAAATACTTTAGTAATTTTGGTATTTAACATTTTGACATAATTTTAAAACTAGACCACCTCTTTTTTAAGCACAAAAAATGTTTTTATTGTACCTGCACTTCGAATAACAGCTTGCTTAAGAATGGTTCAGGTATTTCTTACGGTAAAATTACCTGCTTAGTCTACGGGAACAACCTTCGAAATCACAGCTGTTCTGAGTAATAACTGCTAGATTTATGCCTGTCTTTAGCCGTTTTGGACCTCTAGCTAGACCATTCAAAATGTGCCCTCCGTAAAATAAACGCTGTTATCATTTTTAATTTGCCAAAATATAATTCGCGCATTCAATTTTGCATTCATTTTTTACTGTATACTAGATTTTTCTAGAGATTTGATAAAAATATTTTTGGAAATTTAAAAATTATTTCCTCAAAAATTAAGAGAGATATAAACTTTTACTTCTCAAGGATTGATAACTGAACTATTATTTATCTAAAAATAAATGCAATTACGCATCGACTGATATTTTTAGCTCGTCGTACGATAGTACAAGACAGCTATAGTGTTTGGTCATGTGTCTGTTACATTTTCGCATCAATTTTTTTAACAAAAAGTGTTTGTCTCGTCACCCTGATTACGAAAATGCATATATCTTATATGACTGGATTATGTCACTTACTCGTCCGTAAAACCAATTTTGTGGACGTATCTCCTCTGAAGGTACCGAACCGATTTTAATGAAATTTGATATACATATAATGTCCACGCCCGTGAAGTTCCCGTCGTATTTTAAATCCAATCGTCAGTACAAGTCCGGAATTATAGGGCCCCAAAATTTAAAACCCTCCTAAATACTGCTCTTAGTCAACTTTTAAAATTTTTAGAATTTTTTACTTAAAATTATAAGATATTTTATATCTTTAAAGTTTTTTCAAATTGTGAGCCCATAGGCTTAAAAAAAATAATATAAAAATATTATGAAGTAAATCAGACATTGAACGCCATCTATAGGTGAAACGAAGAAGTCGTGCGACAGTTATTTCTTTGGTTACAAACTTTATATTTCCCAATATATAAACTATTTGTTTATGTGATTTAATTAATAAAATTAGAAAATGTTCATCAAATAATTTTCAATATCCTTGGCTAAGCACGAAACGAACGATACCCATGTGTGCAATTTTAAATGTGGGGTTATAGAAATTAATACTGTTATGGTACAGGAATAAATAAATCACGGTATCATAATTGGTTGGATTGGTTCAGTTGGCTGGAGAAAATGTCGCTAACGCGAACTTATAGTCATTTTAAAGTTAAGTCCATGTTAAAAATTGAGAATTCAAAATACTACAGCAAAAACATAATCTAAACCGATTATCAGTACTAAAAATATCGTTATTTTAAACCGCTCGGGATTAATACCCATTTTAAAATTAAGTCGATGTTAAAAATTGAAAATGCAAAATTTAATTATTTTCTGTATTGTTTTATTCAATGCTATAGCAAAATGGTTATCTAACCCAATTTTCAAGAGTAAAAATATCGCGAACTCGAACCATTTGGGACTTATTGCCAGTTTAAAATTCAAAATGTATTAATTATTTATTTCAATGTATACTGTAACAAAATGGTTTTCTAAATCGATTATTAAGAGTATAGAATATCGATGACGGAATTATAGTCATTTTAATGAATATATCATGATTTCTTCCTTTTCCATTACGCCCAAGAAAGTATAAATAGTACGCCAATGCTTCCCTAAAAGTCTGTGGCGTGTTCACATATTTTAGCAAAGTATTAATTAAGTTTTAACTAATAAATACATATACAATATAGATAAAATTAATTGTAATGACATGGAAAATAATAGATTTAACTAATATTTCTATCAAGTATTCCCTTATGTATATTTTAATTGTATTTAGTTTAAAATATAAAATTCTAAGCACGCCTATGTTTCTGTGAAACGCTTGTGTGTAAAGCAGGCTTTGCTTGACTTTGGAATGCAAATTCGTGTAGTTTTATTTTCAATTCGTAAACTATCGTGAAAAAACAATAAATACATGCGTCACTATCGTAAACGATGGAAAACAGTGAAAATACTGATTTAGAAGAAGTGATACAGAATTTGAGTCACGAAGATTTATGCGAAATTACAATAAGCACATTGCGGCGACTGGTTACTTCTGATCCATTGTTGGCCGATTTGCCAGCCGATGTTACCACTGAAGAGGTAAATTCGCAAATAGCTGTTGCTCAAGGGCAATCGATTACCGTTCAAATTCTGCGTAATTCTGAGACTCCACTGAACGTTGTGGTATGTTAGGTTATATCATTCATATACATAATATTTGCAATTTATTTGGATTTTTCGACCCCTTAATATATTCTATTACCCTTAAAATGATTTTAATAATATTTGGCACACTATTTTATCATAAATAAACAATTTCCCCACATTTCAAAACCAGAAATCTTTTATAACCTCAAAAACAGTGTTTTTAGTTCGCCGTAGAAGCTAAAGCATTCGGTCGTGTGTCTGTAGCATTCTCGGATTAAAAAAATTTCATTAGTAAAAAGTTTTTTTGCGTCGCCCTGAATCCAAAAAAATATATATAACTTATATACTTGAATGTCGTCGATCGCTCGTAAGACCAAATTTGTGCCCTCTACTCCTCTGAAGGTACCGGCGCGATTTACACCAAATTTGGTACACATATTATTTAACATCCTATTTGAATCCGCTCGCAGTTTAAATTCAATCGCCCGTATAATTTCCGAGTTATAGGGCCCCAAAATTTAGAACCCCCCTTAATACTACCCTTATAAAAATAATTAACACACCCAAAAATTCTACTATAAATGTTAAGATATTATGTGTCTACAAGATTTTTCCATATTGTTAACCCAAAGGCCATAAAAAATTATTAAATACAATTTTGATTTTTAAAATATTCAATTTTTTTTTTATCAAAGTAATTACGTATTTTATCTAACATTTTTCAAATTGTCAACCAAAAGGCCATAATAATTAACAAGATTTGGTACGCGTAAAACGCACCAACGCGTAGAGCTCGCCCTTAGGTAAAATATCCGTTGCGAGCAGTGCTTTTTAATTATTATGGCCTTTTGGTTAACAATTTGAAAATATATTATATATATAAAAAGTCTAACATTTAATCTTAGATTATATTAATAAAAAAATAAATTTTAGTGCATATTTTAAAATTCAAAATTATAAAATTTAATAATTTTTTTCGGGCTTTAGGTTAACAAAATGAAAAAATCTTGTAGACATAAAATATGTTAGTATTTTTAGTAAAATATTAAGGGGGGCTCTAAATTTTGGGGCCCTATAACTCGGGAAGTATACGGGCGATTGGATTTAAACTGCGAGCAGATTCAAATGGGATACTAAATAATACGTGTACCAAATTTGGAGTGAATCGCTCCGGTACCTTCAGAGGAGTAGAGGGCACAAATTTGGTGTTACGAGCGAGCGACGACTAACATCCAAGTATATAAGTTATATACATTTTTGGATTCAGGGCGACGGGACGAACACTTTTTCTTAATGAAATTTTTTGATCCGAGAATGCTACAGACACACGACCGAATGCTTAAGCTTCTTCGGTACTACGTACGGCGAGTTAAAAACCGTTTCTCGCATATTGCATATTTTACTTACAAAGCGAGCTGGATGCATAGGTGTATTGTACTTAAGCTTGTTCATGATTATGTAAGATATAAAAAAAAAGATATTTTTTAAATGCCTATTTTAAAGATTCCACAAGGAGTTTGTACAGTTCGCGACTTAAAAACGGCGACTCAACGTTCGTTCGAGTTAAAGCAGCAACGGCAACGATCTCGCAGTAAAATTTCATGGGATTATATTTGGCGAACGTATTACCTACAGCATGGTTCGTTGGTGATGCGTGACGAAAAGGCACTAGTTTCGAGTTACGAGGTCGAAAACAAGTCAAAAATTCGATTTGTTAAACGTCTACGCAATAGTGATAAAGGTTATAGATAAGGATATGTTTAGTACAAAGGTGTCTGTGCTTATTTTAGTGGTGGTTGCAGGTAACAATTACGCCAATTCTATGTTGTAAGTGAGAGTTAAGTAATTTTGTTTTATTGTGTGTAGTAGATGTGTTTTGTAATGAATATCCGTGGTTTGAGCAAATTGCACGGCAAGAAGTGCTTATGTCGAACTGCGAATCGTTGGGACAAAATTCTACATTGCCGACAGATGTCATTTCAAAATTAGATCACATTCTAGTCGATCATAATCATAAGTTGTTGTATTGCTATGTACCAAAAGTAAGTCTAATCATATTATTTACTTCATTTATCGAGAGGTTCATCACTACGAAAGTTATTAAGGATTTCTTTCTGCTGATTTATACATATTTCAACGATTTCAACTGGTTTATAAAGATTTAAATTAAATTTCGAAAATTTCTGCTGATTTCTAGAAATTTCTAGGTGTTTTCTAGTGATTTTTGCTGATTTATAGAGATTTAGAAGTGTTCGAAGACGTCTAGAAATTTCCGCACAATTTATATATTTCTGCTGATTTATATAGAGATTTCTAGGGATATCTACAGATATCCAGAGATTTTCGAAGCTTTATCGAAATTTCTAGGGATATCCCTACAAATTTCTAGAAAATTTTGAAGATTTCTGCTGATCTATATAGCGATTTTTAGGTATTTGAAATCTTAAATAGGAACCCCTATTTCTTATCGCAGATTCGGATTGGGGGAAGGGGGAGGGGGGGGGGGGGTTAGTACTAACGGATGCCCCCCTCAGGGATATTAAAGTTTTGATTCGGCAAATTTTTCTGTACGATGCGTATTTTTCGAGTTATACAAAATTCCAGGTTAAATGAATCACCCGGTATACAGATATTTAGACATTTTCGAATATTCTATAGTTTTGTAGAGATTTCTAGGTATATCTACAAATTTTCGAAGTTTTTTAGATATTTTCGCTGATTTGTTGAGATTTTTATGAACACCTACAGATATCTAAAATTTTTCGATGATTGCTACAGATTTCCGTTGATTCTTAGAGATTTCTGTTGATTTATTTAGATTGCTAGAGATATCTACTATAGATTTTCGAATATTTATCGGGATTTCTAGGGATGTATACAGATATCTAGTAAATTTCGAAGATTTCTGCTGATTTATAGAGATTTCTAGGTATATCTACAGATATTCGCAGATATTTGAAGTTTTCCGTTGATACATTCAGTGATTTATAGAGATTTCTAAGGATATCTAGAAATTTTGAAAGATTGCTAGAGATTTCCGTTGATTCTCAGAGATTTCTGCTGATTTATAGGGCCATCTACTAGAGATTTTCGAAGATATCTACTGATTTATTGAGATTTCTAGGGATACCTATATATATTTATACATTTTCTAGAGATTTCCGTTGATTTATAGAGTTTTCTAGCGATATATATATATATATATATATATATATATATATATATATATATATATATATATATATATATATATATATATAGATTCCTAGAGATTTTCGAAGATATATTAAGATTTATAGGGATATATACAGATTTATAGAAATTTTTGATGATTTTTGGAGATTTCTCGAGACATATACAGATATCTGGCGATTTTCCCTGATTCATAGATATTACTAGGGATTTATACAGATTTCTAGGGATATCTACAGATTCCTAGAGATTTTCGAAGGTTTATTGAGATTTATAGGAATATATTTTTGATATTTGGAGATTTCTCGAAACATCTATAGGTATCTAGCGATTTTCCCTGATTCATAGATCATAGATATTACTAGGGATTTATACAGATTTCTAGTCTTATACGTTATTGCATACATCAGATGTATAAAAAAGAGACGTATTCAGATTTTTTTGACGGAGATCGCAAAATTATACATATTTTATAAATATACTAGGGTCACCCGTGGGCACCATGTGCCCATATGGTATACAGAACATAGGTCAGTTTTGACTGATGCCGAATTTTCATGTAATTTAATATAATAATTATATAATAATAACACGGTTTTTCTTCATTTTGTATCGTTTGACTATAATAGTAATACAAATTTCCACATCGCAAATAATAATAAAGAAAAAATCGACTCCTTTTTTTGAACGCTATTATGTTCTTAGATCACTATGCTGAGATTAACTAATCGATCGCTTATCATGCACTGTGTAACATCCGATAAATTTAAACTAAATTTTGTTTTACTTTGATTTAAACCTTGTATGGTGCATATGTGTTGTATCATTTAGACAGTTTCCATGATTGTATATAAAAAACAGGATTATAAATTTACTTACGATTGCTGTTTATTATTTGAATCGATTATTCTAATAATATGTATTACAAATCCTTTTTACACAACATATTTAATGATTTGACATTTGATTCATTATTGTTTTTGATTTAAATAATCAGGCTAGATTCCGAATTTTGCAGTATTAAATTGCATTGTCACAATGGCAGTTTTAAAATATGATAATTAGTTATATGCTAAAATACAATGGATTGTGCCATCAAAAATAAAAGAATCAAATTGCCAACCAAACATGTTTCTAAATATGTTTGAATTATCTCTTCAAGATTTTATTTCTCTAATAATCAGAATTATAAATTTACTTACTTGCAGTTATTATAATTTGACGAACTATAAAATCTTACGGCAACTCATATTTTCAAAAATCACTGCTTCTTGGACATTTTGAAGTGAAAAATATTAACTATGAATTAAAATAAATGTACAGAAACACGTATTTGCTAAAAATATATGCTAATTAGGCAATAATATGCACTTATTTTATATTATATACTTAAAAATTGAAATTATAACATGCTACTCCCCTTAAACTTAAGATTAAACTTTGAATTGAAGATTTATCACAAAAACCAATATTGACATTTCATTCTGACGTTTGATTCGTTTTTGTCTATTTCAAAGCAGACTGAACTTCAGAATCGTAGTGATTGTTTTATTTCAGTATAAACTATTTGATTATTTTTTATAACATTATTAACAGTCGCCATGGTGCAGTGGCTAAGTGTCATGCCTTTCTCCCTGGGAGGTCGTGAGTTCGATCCCCGTCTATGTCAATCTGCATTTTTACAAAAAAGCGTTCTACACATACACACTCACTCACATGCACACTCACATACATACTCACATACTTACTCACATACACACTCACATACTCACTCACATACACACTCACATACAAACATTTCTGGGTTATTATATTAATGATTACCCAGAAATGTTTGTATGTTAGTGTGTAAGTGTATAAGTGTGTGTAGAACGCTTTTTTTTGTAAAAATACAATTTGGCATAGACGAGGAACGAACTCACGACACATACACACTCACATACACACTCACATACACACTCACTCACATACAAACATTTCTGTGTTATTATATTAATGATACCAAACGAAATATATATATATATATATTTATATACTATAAAACACAGCAATATTGGCTGAGTATATATATATAAAATAAAAATGTAACATTGCTTAATAAGAAAGAAAATATACAGAAAACAAATTCAAACTTAAAAAATATATAAATGTTGGTGTTGGTTATAACCCTTTAAACCACCGCCATGTCTGCGCCTTATATTATATAATAATGTATAATAACATATATTTATTATTATTTAGAAAATACATTTATTTTCTACTAAATATATTTAATTACAAGTAATAGCTGTAGCATCAAAATATTTCACTTGCATTTATTACAAGAAACGGTTTGAGGATGTCGTTAAAATATTTGATTTAAACATCTAGGTGGCCTGCACAAATTGGAAACGAGTATTTATGGTTCTCACGGGCCGTTCAAACACAACCGATTTATCTAAAATACCAGCATCTTTAGTTCATGCCAACGGTACACTGTTAAAACTCAGTCAACTAACGGAAAAGGACGCCCAAAAATGTTTGAACGAGTACACACGTTTTATGGTTGTGCGGCATCCGTTTGAACGACTTTTGTCGGCTTACAGAAACAAATTAGAGGACCATTATCCGTCGGCGAAATATTTTCAAGTAATGATTTATTTTAAGTGTGAAAATCATTTATTAATTTCAGCGCATTTTCCAGGCCCGTATCGGTAGACATATAATAAAAAATTACCGGCCGGGCGCTTCGGCGAAATCTCTAATACATGGCGATGACGTCACGTTCCGGGAGTTTGTTCAGTATTTAATCCATGAAGGATTAACTAATGATTCGGCTAATGAACACTGGCAACCGATTTATAAAATGTGTCACCCGTGCGCTCTAAACTTAACTTTTATCGCCAAATACGACCGACTTGTGGAGGACGCGGAGATGTTACTTAATTTGGTGAACGCGCCCGCCATTTTGTTTCCGCAGACGAGACAGTCGCACACGTACACGAAAATGCGGCAGTATTTTGCGCAGTTGTCCTTGGATGAGATTGAACAATTGTATTTGTTGTATAAAATTGATTTCAAGTTGTTTGGGTATGATTTAGGTGAAATTTTGGGCTATGACATTGGATGACATTTTTCCTAACGATTTACTTATACTTATTATTGTGATTATTAATTCTATTTGTAATTAATTTTGTAACATAAGTGAAATATTGTAATAAAACATTTTTTTAATCTTTATAATTGGCGCATTGCGTTTTCATTAATTTATATTAATAGTTAGAACGTTACGTAATTGTGACCACGTAATCGGTTATATTATTCTGGCCATATAGCACAGAATGCCTAAAGACCCTTAGGCATTCTGTGCTATATAGGTGGTTACGCGATGTTCATGGGATATCTTGGTTGGCTTTACGGATCATGAGTATTGAAGGGTTAAATAGTGGTGAGAAACGTTAAAATTCACAAACAAAAGGGGGTTTTTTGGAGTAAAAATATCTGGAGTGGTCTGCACTCAACTTACTTTTACGCAGTTTTCACTAGATATATATATATATATATATATATATATATATATATATATATATATAACCAGCTATCAAACTAACCAATACTCTACAGAAATATCCGGAAATGTCATTTATCTAATTGAGTCTATTTTGTTTTCCTGTGAACATAGCAGATGATCCGATTTTATAAGCTACATGCGAATCCATGGCAACGTAAACAAGATGTTTCGTAGCATTTTTCTCGCAACTGGTAAATATTTTGAAGAAATGTTTCAAACAAAAGTTGTGCGAAATATTAATATCTTTCATTATGAACATAATTATATTTGCCGTAAGTGTAGCCGTTCTAGTGATAATGGAGATAGAACAAAAATTGTATAGAGTAAACATGTACTTCCGGTTTGAATATTCTTTTCAAATATAGGAGGTGCACATCTAGGGCATATACAAGTCTTAAGTTTGAAGTTTCATAATTTTTCGTTCGACAGTTTTGGCCCTAGAGCGTTCACAGACACACACACACAGACGTCATTCCGAAAATAGTCACATTCGTTTCAGGGAAGGTCAAAACCGTTGAAATCTCGAGTTCAAAATTTTTCATGATTACAAGACTTATTACTTCGTAAAAGAAAGTAAAAAGTACTTTAAGTACAAATTCCAGTAATACTTAAAGTACATATACAATGTACTTTTAGTACAAATTCCAGTAATACTTAAAGTACATATACAATGTACTTTAGTATTAAGTACCAATATATATTTAAGTATATATATATATATATATATATATATATATATATATATTAGTTAGATAACGGGTGCGTGAAGTTGGCTCCCAAAATATGGCACTAATTCTAGTTTCTAGTTTAATAATCAGTGCTTACTTAGTGCCTCAGAAAAAATTCTATCTATAATAAAATGGAGATTTATTGAATAAACGATTTAGTGCCTACTTCACAACAGCACTAAGCCTAATTAGAGCTTATTACGATATTAACGAAGTAATTCGCAGTGATATCAATGTGGTGCCAACTTCACACTATCACCAAAGCATTAAATATCTTGATATTTTTCCAAATTAATATTTAGTGTAATTAGGGCTAATGGGTGTCCTAAAAAGTATATTTTTTACTAAAGTAGTTCCAGAAATATCAATATTGAAAGCGTAAACTAAGGAACCAAGCTAGTGCTAATTTTATATTTTGATTACGTTTCTATAAATGAATAATTAGAAAATGTACTTTAAGAGCCAAATATACTTTAAGTACTATTATTTGAAAAACGTACTTAAAGTACAAGTATTATGTACTTGCTGCAAAATTACTTTAAAAATTGTACTAAAGTACAGTAAATTTTTAAGTATTTGTACTTGAAGTAACTTCCCAGCTCTGCCTGTAATGTAGTGTAATGGAACAGTTCTCTTTGGACAACTTATATGGTAAGTTCCCAACACGGAAATGTATACATTTTCTTTAAGTTTAATAATTTTTATTATAATAATTTTTATTATAATAATTAAGCAAAAATTCTTTACTAAAGACCAACACAATTGAAGCAGCCAGTTATTTAAACATATTTATGTACGTTCCAACACCTCGTGTGTCAGCATCAGGAGTGTGTTAGCTACTAATGTAAATCGCATTTCAAAGTTATTTTTGCTTAAAATACTGACATTGTTTGATTATGCGTATATAAGTAATAATCATAAAAAGAGTAATTTTTCATTTTGTTATATTAAGGTATAATGAGGGTAATAATAGGTTTAGATCAGATGCGCCTTTAATGGCTAATGGATTTCGAAAAAAAAAGTGCATTAATATTTCTTATCATAATTAGAGAATGTATCACTACATAGCGTGAATTACTTTGAACGGTAAGCTAAGAAAAATATATTCGAATCCTAAAGAAAAAAAAACTTTGTAACCAGTTAGGTCTCATTTTGTGTAACGAGTGGGAAGTTTGCGAAACGAGCGAAGCGAGATACCAAAAAAATCACGAGGTATACAATATATGGCATATTCGAACGAGATTCTATTCCAATTTTGTTAAAATAAAACATTTGTTACTGACGAAATTATGAATTTTTTGAAAATCAATTAGGCACGCTTATTTTAGTCATATGTATCAAATTTGACATTTGTGTGACTTGAGTTTTGTAAAAATTCTTAAATTAAGTTTAGATTTACTAAGTGATATAGAAACGGCCGCACAAAATACACAATTATCCGTAATTTCAAATAAATCAAATGCATAAATTATTATTTTTCATTAATAAATCTATTGCTATACGTGTTTGTTTTCCCATAATTTTAAAAGTGTTAAGGATTGTTCACAGCTAAAGAATTAGAAATTAAGCTTAGAAATTATAAGAATAATTCCAGTTTGTTGTATAAGGTTAACATTCACAGCAACAAAATTTATCATAAATTGTGTTGCTTGGAATGTTAACATTGCTTGTCATAATAGAAACTAGATTATTATTTGTAATTTTCTAAGCTTAATTACTAATTGTTTCGCCGTGAACAATCCTTTAAACTTTGTATTAATAGACTACTCCGCGACTCTTTCGTGTTATACTGGTTGCTTCTATTTTGAAAGTACTGACACGTACCTGCAACGGTTATTATATTATTTTAATATAAATTACGATACGAATTATTTTTTAGTCTAGCTAGTGCAGCAATATAAATGAGAACATGGACTGACCTAATACAACAAATATTTTATTAATGCGTGCGAAAAACATAAACTTATTTCAACAAATGACTTAAATAATCCAAAAAAAGTTAATCGAAATGCTTCAAATACTTAAAATAATATTAGTGCATCAAGTAGTCGCCGACATTTTGCCGCAAACAGTGGATTATCAACAAAGAGAATTGGCGAAATTCGCCTCAAATGCATACCACAATTTATGCCAATATTGCCGTATGTCTCTAATAATAGACGACGAACAAGATATAACAGCCCGCTTATTTTTGGTGGAATTATCAAAAACGGCATTTAATATGCCATATGCTACGCTTACTACGGATATTCAGAAAATACAAGGAAAGAAAATTGATGATGAGGCAGAAATGACCTTTTTGTTTCTATCTAAAGAGAATTGTGATGATATTGAAATATTGTTGAAGAAATTCGATGATTTTCCATATTGGATTAAAAGCAGTAAGATTGTTTTGATTGTTTCTGGGTTGACTTCGAAAAATGTTAAATGGATTCAAGATAAGTTCAAGACGTTTTGGAATAGAATGATTCTAAGAGTTTTTATCTGTTTTTGGTAAGGATTTTTATTACTATAATACATTTTTTATGAATTCGAAGTGCTAAGTGCACCCGTTGGCATCATGGGCCCTTATCATATACAATCCATTCTTAATCGATATAATAAACAATGTAAGTTTTAATAAATGTTGTACATTCTCTTCGAGATTGTACGACAGTCTCCTTGATTAAAAAATCGATCCAAATATCTTTCTCCGTACTAACTGTTTTTTTTTTGTTTCGCTTAATTCATTTTTGATTTTCTACCCACACTGTCTTTGAAGAATAGTGATTCCTCCCCATTCGATCTTTCTCTCTCCCCGAATATTGATATCTAACTGACTCACCGACTGTTCATTCCCTGCAACCCAGTATTGTAACAGGTGTTTATATATTACAACTAGGGTCACCTGTGGGCACCATGTGCCCATATGGTATACAGAACATAGGTCAGTTTTGACTGATGCCGAATTTTCATGTAATTTAATAATAATAACACGGTTTTTCTTCATTTTGTATCGTTTGACTATAATAGTAATACAAATTTCCACATCGCAAAAAATTATAAAGAAAAAATCGAGTTCTTTCTTTGAACGCTATTTTGTTCTTAGATCACTATGCTGAGATTAACTAATCGATCGCTTATCATGCACTGTGTAACATCCGATAAATTTAAACTAAATTTTGTTTAACTTTGATTTAAACCTTGTATGGTGCATATGTGTTGTATCATTTAGACAGTTTCCATGATTGTATATAAAAAACAGGATTATAAATTTACTTACGATTGCTGTTTATTATTTGAATCGATTATTCAAATAATTACAAATCCTTTTTACACAACATTTTTAATGATTTGACATTTGATTCATTATTGTTTTTGAATTAAATAATCAGGCTAGATTCTGAATTTTGCAGTATTAAACTGCTGCAATGTCACAACGGCAGTTTTAAAAGTGATGATAATTAGTTATATGCTAAAATACAATGGATTGTGCCATCAAAAATAAAAGAATAAAATTGCCAACCAAACAGTTTCTAAATATGTTTGAATTATCTCTTCAAGATTTTATTTCTCTAATAATCAGTATTATAAATTTACTTACTTGCAGTTATTATAATTTGACGAACTATAAAATCTTACCGCAACTCATATTTTCAAAAATCACTGCATCTTGGCCATTTTGAAGTGAAAATATTAACTATGAATTAAAATAAATGTACAGAAACACGTATTTGCTAAAAATATATGCTAATTAGGCAATAATATGCACTTATTTCATATTATATACTTCAAAATTGAAATTATAACATGCTACTCCCCTTAAACTTAAGATTAAACTTTGAATTGAAAATTTATCACACAAAAACCAATTTTGACATTTCATTCTGACGTTTGATTCGTTTTTGTCTATTTCAAAGCAGACTGAACTTCAGAATCGTGGTGATTGTTCTATTTCAGTATAAACTATTTGAATATTTTTTATAACATTATTAACAGTCGCCATGGTGTCATGCCTTTCACCCTGGAGGTCGTGAGTTCGATCCTCGTTTATGCCAAATTGTATTTTTACAAGAAAAAGCGTTCTACACACACTTATACACTTACACACTCACATACAAACATTTCTGGGTAATTATATTAATGATGAGCTCATAGTGAAGATATATAGTAAAATTAATAGAATTACATGTTGTTAATTGAATATTCCAATAGGTTTGGCAACCAAGTAAATATATTTACTTTTGATCCATTTGTAAACAACTTCTCCCAAGAAATAACCAACGTTTCCAACAGCAAATTGAACGTTTACTTAGAGCACGAATTAATCAACTTAGAAGGATATCCATTGCAAATATTCGTTTATGATATAGTGGCTTTCAATCGCCGGATATCCAAGGATTATCGTGGCATGGACGGCAACTTTCTTACAGAAGTCCGCAACATAATGAACGTCACCCTAAACGTAACACGAGAAAGTCAATCACATGTTCTAGAAACATTTTTTATAAGACACAATAATAAGTCAAGCGCTATTCCACAAAAGCTCTTAGAAGAACATAATTTTGATATATTCTTCACGGCGTTGCGCGCCAAACTAAATGCCACCGTAGACTACTTGTTTTTACACGAACGAGACGATCTGTGTTTGGTTGTACCGAAAGCGTTTCCGGTCCCTCAATACTTATATATATTTCTAATTGTTCCTGCGGAAATGTGGCTAGGTTCCATTTTGTCTTTAGCGATTGTTTCGCTGACATTATTTTGTCTTTTGAAACAAACGAATGGCCCTTTAGAGGCTTTTGGCATATTGATAAGTGCGCCATTAGTTAAATTTTCGGAACAAAAACGAACGGTAAAAGACCGGTTAGTTTATGCGTCGTGGTTGGCTTTTGCGTTGATATTTGGAACTGTGTTTCAATGTACACTAACTAGCACTTTGGTAGCGAAGAAATTTTACCCAGATATCGATACTATGGAGGATTTGGCCAAGGTAACTAAACCGTAGAATATTATTGCGCATGCGTAGACAATTCTTATATTACTAGGCTAATCCGATGTTAAAATACAAATAGGTCAGAGGTTTCGTAAAGTAACTTATGTCGGTTGCAGGTAAATTTAACGATAAAAGCAAGTGTTTTTGATAGAGACCTACTTATGCAGAACTTACAAGCCGAAAATAAAGATTTACTAAACAGACTGGAAATCTGCCCACAATCGTTGTCTTTGGAAAGAATGCTAGCTAACACTGATTTTATTGGATTTATGGTTAAAGGGGAATTAGCAAGAGAATTTATTAAAGTTGCTGTTAGTTCGTCGAATCGCCAACCTCTATACCATATAATGCGGGATCATCCGATTCCCTGTGCTCAAGGTAAAAAAAAAATTAAACGATTTAAATCAAACAAAACTATTCCAAGTTTCAAGAGTAAAATTCACAATTCAATTCTAAGTTCATAAGAATCAAACACAAAAATAATCCGCAAACGTTTCAATCAAAAATTACTCGATGTCCCAAAACGTTTCTAAATCCACAAATATTTACTAAAAACTATACTTAGTCCGAACAATTAAAACACTACATTTTGCACTTGAGCGCGAATCTTCCGACTGGCGTGGACCCGATACGCGACCAACTCCCTGTTTCTGTGTTAAACGTCTGTTTTTATATTTAAACTCAGCCACCCACTGGGTGAAAATATACTGATTTCACCCCTTACATCTGTAGCAACGCGTTCAAACCTGTGCTTAACCCTGAGGTTGAGTCTAGCGCTAATCTTCAGACAGATTTCCACGAATTGACCAACTGCCAGATGTTTAGTTTCACCCTCAGAGATACGATATTAAATTAAATATATACATATTAAAATATAAAAAATAAATTAATGGCGAAATTATGAGCAAGTATATATACGAGTATAAGAAGAATCTATAAATTATTGATAGAGTAAAACATATTTTCATTGAATTGCTAACCATTTATAGATTGACTCTATAAGATATATCGAACATTAATACATTATTTGCGTAATTATTTATACTTATATATGTATTCATTAAAGAGCTAAAGCTTTTGCAAAATCTTAAGGCGGTATCACATTACGAGGATATCGATAGTTTGACACCGATTTTGCGATGTTTTTTCAGTTTTCCGGTGTCATTTCTAATGTGATAGGGAGCAAATAATAGGCGTTTAAATATGAAACGTGTTCGTATTCCTTGGCTTATCGGTGTCCAATTATCGATGTCTTGTGTTGTGCGCATGAGCAACTTAAAGAAATGTCCCTGTTTTTGTTGTTAGCTGTCAATTGTGTTGTTTGCATTCATTGTAGATTTATATACTGGTCGTGTTGGTTGATAATTATATTTATTTTAAAATGGCGAATGCAAGAAAGAAAATTAAAATATCTCTGCTTGTTTAAATATCATTTTTAAAACCAAATTGAATACCACCACCAAGTAAAGAAATTTACTAAATTTCTGATGTCAATTTGCTAATGTGATAGAAACAGATATCGATCATCGGTATCTCCTAAAGGAAGAGGATATCGATATCCTCGTAATGTGATACCGCCTTTACAGGTTTAGATCTATAAACAGGCTCAGAATCGCACTATAAAGGCGGTATCACATTACAAGGATATCGATAGTTTGACATCGATTTTGCGATGGTTTTTCAATTTTCCGATGTCATTTCTAATGTGATAGCAAACAAATAATAGGTGTTTAAATATGACACGTATTCGTATTCCTTGGCTTACCGGTGTCCAATTATCGACGTCGAAAAACTGAAAAAACATCGCAAAATCGATGTCAAACTATCGATATCCTCGTAATGTGATACCGCCTTTACAATGTCATCAAGAAAATCCGTGGCCACATTGATTTTTGATGGAATTGGCGTATTAAATTTATTAAATAAGTGTTATACTAAATCTATTTAAACAATAAAATCGACATAGCTTAAAATTCTTAATAAGTTTTGTCTGTAAAATGTACTGTGGAGATAATATTAGCATTTGTTAAAAAAAGCATCTAAATTCCTTATGTTCTCGATTTCGATTCACTATCCTGTATATACTTTAATATACTGAAAAAGTGGCAACGTCACATCCGTTTATTTCAGCCCGCGAAATACGAAAATAGGTCCGCTCAACGCGTGATCCTGGGTTATTCTTTAGGCCGAAATTTTCTTATGTGTTAAGTTATTGAAAATTTGAGAAATCGGATAGTGACAAATTTAAACAGCTTCAATATAATGTCGGGAACATTGGGGAACATGTTTAATATGTGTGCTTATCTAACAACAAACAAACACTACAGAACAGAAAGTAAGTGAGTCAGCCATGACAGATCGTTTTGACAACCGAAATGAGTCGAAATCAGCCGAAACCTGAAATCTGCATGTTCGGCAAGTCATAAATTTTGAATGGACGAATCAGAGAGCCAGTTTCGGTAATACAATTGCGCATTGCATTGCCGATGCAAGTTATGAAAGAAAGAATTTGCATTTATATTTAATTTCGAAATGCACACTTATTAAACATGTTCCCGACATTATATTGAAGCTGTTTCAATCTGTCACTATCAGATTTCTCAAATTTACAATAACTGAACACATAAGAGAATGTCGACCTATATAGTATCGGTTATCGGTGCGTCCCATAAGAATAACCCAAGGATGCGTGGACGCGTGAATGTTGAGCAGATCCATTTTCGTATTTCGCGGGCGGATGTGACATAGTCACTGTTTTCGTCTATATATATTTATAAAGAAGATTAAGTACAAGGAAGTCGAGTGAAACCCACTTCAGTTTTTTTTACTTTCTTTTACAGAGTAATAAGTAAGTATTGTAATCATGAAAAATTTCGAACTCGAGATTTCAACGGATATACATGTTTTGACCTTCCCTGAATCGAATGTGACTATTTTCGGAATGACGTCTGTGTGTCTGTGTGTGTGTGTGTGTGTGTCTGTGTGTGTGTGTGTCTGTGAGCGCTCTAGGGCCAAAACTGTCGAGCGAAAAATTATGAAACTTCAAACTTAAGATTTGTATACGGTCTAGATGTGCACCTCCTATTTTTGAAAAGAATATTCTAATCAGTAGTGCATGTTTACTCTATGCATTTTTTGTTCAATTTCCAGTAACACTAAAACGGCTGCACTTATGGCAAAAATAGTTATGTTCATAATGAAAGATGTTATTATTCCGCACAATTTTTGTTTGAAAAGTTTCTTCATAAATTGTACCAGTTATGAGAAAACTGCTACGATAAAACTCAAATATCTTATTTACGTTGCCATGGTGATACCTACACTTGTGACAAATATTACTATTTTTAAATCAGATCAACCATGAGTTACATCATTTGTTTCTTGTTTATTGAGAACAAACAAGCATTCCTTTGACAATTATCTGTTTGAATTAATATTTAAAATATTGATTTCTTATTAGAATATATTGTATCAGGTAAATTATTATAGAATCAATTTATATTATATATTTGCTAACATAATTAAATATCAATTTCAGAGTTTTACTGTGGAGTTTGACGGTTTAAGAGTGAATACGATAAGTACTTCAAATACAGATCCATTATAAATTGGTATAATTATCCAGTTATTATTAAGTTATAGTAATTTAATTTGCATTTTCATTTTATATTGGTTAGCAAAGATTTTGTTATCACTTAATAATTAATAATTATTATCTGCGTCCGTTTTTGCCAGGAAAACAAAATAGACATTTCATAGTATTCCTGTAGAGTATTGGTTAGTTTGACCCTTTGTTTGAGATTATATATATATATATATATATATATATATATATATATATATATATATATATATATATATATGTACAGTTTGGGATATATATGTATATTAATATCTATCTATTGAAAACTACGTAAAAGAAAGTTGAGTGCAGGCCACTCCAGATATTTTTTAAAACGAATCAACCATGAGTTACATCATTTGTTTCTTGTTTATTGAGAACAAACAAGCATTCCTTTGACAGTTATCTGTATGAATTAATATTTAAAATATTGATTTCTTATTAGAATAAATTGTATCAGGTAAATTATTATAGAATCAATTTATATTATATATTTGCTGACATAATTAATTAACAATTTCAGAGTTTTACTGTGAAATTTGACTGTTTAAGAGTGAATACGATAAGTACTTTAAATTCAGATCCATTATAAATTGGTATAATTATCCAGTTATTTTCATTATATATTAATATCTATCTATTGAAAACTACGTAAAAGAAAGTTGAGTGCAGGCCACTCCAGATATTTTTTTTTTGGTAAGGTTACGCAATGCTGCGAGGTCATCCATTCACATCGGAAATATTATGGATAATAAATAAAGTCCATGAGTCCGGTTTGTATTGGTATTGGCGCAACAATGATTTCGGTTGGAACAAGGCAGCTAGGGGTTTGCGCTTGATGCGAAAATCGATAGATGGCGACACCAGTGACGACAGCACAGATGAACCATTTATACAGTTAACTGTAGCACATTTGCAATCGTCGTTTTATTTGTTGATGCTAGGAGTGTTGTTAGCTGTCTGTGTATTTTGTTTTGAAGTTGGCTCAGGTAAGCGGGCACACAAGTGAAATATCTATATGTATTATAAACCTGTATGTACACTAAAATAAAGAATTGTCTTCGTCTCCTTAATATTTCGACTGGGTAACTCGAATTTTGGGGTTTTGGGGGTTACCTATGATCTTTTTAACTCTCCGTATAGTAATCGGTCTTGTGTCTATAACATTCTCGGATCGAAAAATGTCTTTAACAAAAGATTGTAGCCTCGTCACCCTGAATCCAAAAATATATGTAACTCAAAACTTGAATGTATACTGGGTCGATTTTAACAAAATTTGATATACAAATAATCTGAGTGTCCAAAAAGTTACCGTCGCAATTAAAGTCGGATTACTTTTATACTTTCGTAGTTATAGGGCCCCAAAATGTGAAACCCCCATAATACTGCTTGGATTTTTTTCGATAATATAAACCATAATACAAATCACATTTTATATCGTTACACATTATTAAAAATATAATTTTGATATTCAAAATATTCATTAATTAGTTTTTATTTTTATGACAATAATCTTCATAAAATTATTACGTTCTATTCAGATTGTAATTTGAATGCATATTTTAATATTCAAAATTATAATATCTTTTATTTTTTTATGGCCTTTGAGTAAATAATATGAAAAAATCATATAGACATAAAATATCTTAGAATTTTTAGAAAATTTTTAGTGTTTGAATTATTTTTATAAGGGCAGTATTAAGGGGGGCTTCAAATTTTGGGGCCCTATAACTCGGGAAGTATACGAGCGATTAGATTTAAACTGCGAGTGGATTCAAATGGGATACCAAATAATATGTGTAGCAAATTTGGTGTAAATCGCTCCGGTATCTTCAGAGGGATCTGTAGGCCCTCTAATTTGGTCTTACGAGCGACGACTAACATCCAAGTATATAAGTTATATATATATATATATATATATATATATATATATATATATATATATATATATATATATATATATATATATATATATATAGATTCAAGACAAACACATTTTGTTAAGGAAATGTTTTGATCCGAGAATGCTACAGACACACGACTGATTGCTTTAGCTTCTTCGGTACTTCGTAAGGCGAGCTAATAAACCACTAAATAAATAATATGGCGAGCTGAAGGTACTGGAGCCTGTACCAATGCTTGTTATAGCTGTAATTACATTCATAAAAATAATATGTTAATTCAACATTAAAATTGTATGAATAATAATCACATGTATTTTTGGCTTGATCCAACAACTAGATGAATTAGATCAAAGATTATTACTGTTGTTTCTATGTAAACGAATAATTTTGTGTAGCACAAAAATCTTATAGAATTTAAATACATGTTCCAAATTTGCAAAATTTCTATACTTAGTTAAGAAAATATTTTGTAAATTTAAAAAATATATAATCGTATAACCTATAAAGGCACGACTTACTCATTGACAGGGATTCATAACTGATGTATTATTTATCGAAAAACCAATTTACAATTACATTGTGTCAGCGGCAATTTTAATATAGCTTTATGCAATTCATTTTATATAATTTCTTGTAAGAATTGATGGGTAGGAAGCCTGACCAGACCCGTTCGAGGCAATTACGTAGTACCTATCGGTTATGATATTGCTCTTTCAGTATAGTTTGCAAGTGCAAACGTGGTGGTAGTGTGATTGTGATTTGTGCCCTGTGCATCTGCTATGTATAAATATTAGCGGTGAGTCCAGTCTGTTTATATGTATATTCTTGCAATAATATGTAAAGGTAAATGGTGATCCCGAATGCACGTTATGTGTATCTCAATATGTGTTAATTGTCACCTATCCCTAACCTGTGTGTCGGTGCTGTTCTGGAAACCACTGCGTGCGGGGATTAGTCGAGAAAGTGCTCAGCGATGTAGCATATATATTTACCGATATGTTGCCAGCGTTGCCATGCCTGCCAACTCTAGTGTTACTCCTCAGGAGTGAGCCCAACGTACAATGTTTCGTATCTTCAAAGGGATATGGTGGAGATTGAGTTTTACTCGATTTTCAACTCCTTCTCCTGATGCCATGCAGATCTCGCGGCGGAGGCAAGCTTCTCGTAGAGGCACACAACTAGTTTGCGTGGAGCGAGTTCTCTGGTGGACTCCGTATTCTCACAGCAAGTCTGTGTGGCGCGGGACCAGGTTCTATCAGACCTAAACACTAGTTGCTTAGGCTGTGATGTTTCTTGTGTACAGTGAAATACTGTATACTACCTCATTATCCGCATATAAATGGCTTAATCATTATTGCTTTAATAGATCGGCGTTAGTCAGTGCAATGACAGACTTCTAATTGAACGTTTTGTATTAAAAATGTATTATACTATAATTATATTCTTTTTTTTTCGAAGTAATAAGTAAGTCTTGTAATCATGACAAATTTTGAACTCTAGATTTCAACGGATATACACGTTTTGACCTTCCCTGAATCAAATGTGACTATTTTTGGAATGACGTCTGTCTGTCTGTCTGTCTGTCTGCCTGTGTGTGTGTGTGTGTGCCTGTGTGTGTGCCTGTGAACGCTCTAGGGCCAAAACTGTCGAACGTAAAATTATGAAACTTAAAACTTAAGACTTGTATATGCCCTAGATGTGCTCCTCCTATTTCTGAAAAGAATATTCAAACCGGTAGTGCATGTTTACCCTATACATTTTTTGTTCTATCTCCAATATCACTAGAACGGCTACACTTACGATAAAAATAGTTATGTTCATAATGAAAGATATTAATATTTCGCACAACTTTTGTTTGAAACATTTCTTCAAAAAATGTACTAGTTGTGATAAATATGTTACGAAACATTAGAAATAGCTTGTTTACGTTGCCATGGATTCGTATGTAGCTTATAAAATCGGATCATCTGCTATTTTGACAGGAAAACAAAATAGGCTCAATTAGATAAATGACATTTCAGAATATTTCTGTAGAGTACTGGCTAGTTTGACAGCTTGTTTTGGTTATATATATATATATATATATATATATATATATATATATATATATATATATATATATATCTAGTGAAAACTGCGTAAAAGAAAGGCGAGTGCAGGCCACTCCAGATATTTTGTTTGAACATGTACCTAAACCGATATTTTTTCGGTTCAGTTCCATTCGCAGTTTAAAACCAATCGCCCGTATACTTCCGGAGTTATAGGGCCCTAAAATTTGGAGCCCCTCTTAATACTTTATACTTATTACATATTTTATGTCAATAAGGTATCTATGGCCATAAAAATTATAAATTCGAATTTTAAAATTTGCATTGAAATTTCTTTTTGGGTATATTCAAAAAAATGTAAGATTTTTTATATGTATAACATTTCTTCAAATTGTGAACTCATATGCTGTAATAATTAAACATAATTATTTTAAAATTCTAATATAATACCAAGCGTGGAGTAGAACAGGAAAGTCCGCTGCTCGCATCATATATATATATATATATATATATATATATATATATATATATATATATATATATATATATATATATATATATATATATATATTACTTATTAGGCAAGCTGCAGGTACAGGTACCTTGTTATTATAATTGCGGGCGATAAAATACAAATAATTCTCCAAAAAGAAAAAGGGTATCATATATCGCGTTCCGGAGACATACATACATAGATAGATAGATGCAGGTTTAAATGAATATTCTACAGAAATGACCTAAAAGCAAAACGGAATTTCTTTGAAGCAGACGGACTTGATGGTTTAACTTATTGTTTTGTATGTATGTACGTATGTACCAATTCCGATACATATTTTAGCCTTCGCTACTATCCATTTCTGTCAGTGTACAAACACACGATCGAATACTCAATTATTCCCTATCTCACATGCTGGTTCTAGTTCTGGTTCTGGTTCCCCGTTTTCACAACGATAGTGTCGTCAGCGTGTCGTCGACAGTAGCAGTAGCGCCACTCGAGCGTTCGGTGGCGACAGCCCGGACCACTTAAAGATGAAAAACTTGTCGACACCGCCGCACCATGTGAATACTAATCCCTCTCAAATTACTTAAAATAAAAATTACAACCTTTGACCCGCGCACCCCAGCTTTAGCCGATAAAACAGAGCGCTATGTTACTGTCCGCACCACAAAAGTGGCCTTATGTATGTGTGTATGTGTGTGTGTGAGGTTATCTAAGATCTGGGAACGAATTTTGTAAGCTTAACACGTCCCAATTCAATTTTATTTTTCCACTCTAAAAGAAGCGCGGAAAGGCTATTTTTTAGATGTCTAATAGTGCGTCCGACGACCGACAACCGACGCGACATCTGCGAATGAATTTGTACATTTGTGACATTATCAGATACCCTTAATGCTTCTGGGCGAGCTGGACGCAGCCACGCTGCCACCAGATATATATATATATATATATATATATATATATATATATATATATATATATATATATATATACATATTTAATTTAAATATGTATGTAAACTACAGTAACTATTGGGAAACATAAGTAATAAGGCTATTTTCATATGTGATTTTCCAGTAAATGGTACATTTTTCGTAAAAACTTTTCAATCAAAAATTGCTAGAAATTTTTATTTCTTCAAGTTTTATAACTTTACTTTTTCTCTAACCCATGTCGTTTTCGAGATATGCACAAAATGACACGTGTAAACAAGTACTTCTTACACACCAAGATATTAAGATAGGATGTTAAAGTGAGGCTCCCTTTATACTGCTACTGTGTTTTAGTGATGCAAAGTTTCGTTACTTTTGAGTACTTGTAACTATTCGTTACTTTTAAGTAGAGTACTCGTTACTTTGTATTCGTTACAAGTATTCGTTCACTTGAGTGGCACTAAATGAGTACTCGGACTATTCGGATACTATTGCGAATCGCGTATAGATAACTGAACCGAGTAACGATTACTTTCGTCTTTCGTCGACTTTTATTTTTGTCCGTATTTTGCTCTAGCTTCAAAAATCTGCTGTTGATATGTCGTATTCAAAGTGATTTTTGTTTTTTTTTTATAAAAAAATAAATGAATAAAAATATTTTTCTATATATATTTTATAACATTCAAAAACATAATAATAAGATAAAAATACAAAACAAAAATGCAAAAATAATATTTTTTCAGCATTTTTGCCTTTTAATCGATTACGCCTATCTGAAAGTAAGTGACCAGTTTTGGAAAAAAAGCTCTCAGATGATTACATGGTGCAACTACGACCACGACAAAATGTAACGTAAAATCTGATTAAGTAACTGTTTGTAAAAGTAACGAATACTTTTTCATGTCACTCTACTAGTTACTTCGGAACTTGTCTAGTAACGAGTAGTCGACTAACGAATTGTTACTTTTTTATACATCTTTACTGTGTTTGCGCATAACCTGACTTCAAGTTCGCCTATCATAAAGACAGATTTTGTCACGTGGTGTTCGTTTTAAACTTAAGAGGAATCCCCATAGCCGCTGCAAACATAACTAAACATAGCTAAACAAGGTTTCATCGAACCCTTAAAACTCCTTTATTACAACATTAAAATGAATGAAATTTTTATTTTTCCGATAGCAAATACATTGCTCTAGCCTTCTCTAGTTTTCGATTTTCAAGTTTTTGCTTAGATTTATTTTTATATTGTTCTATATTTACCCTATTTTCAAATGTCCATAGTTCTTATTGAGATGACAAATTTAAAAATTCAAAACCAGACATGGGTACATTGACTATTTTTCTACCGGAATATTCTAAAAGTTTTATTCAAAAAAATGTATTAGCAAGTATTTTTAGGGTTTTGAACGAACGCTTCAACTGAGTAGTAAATAGCATTGGCTCTTATGGCACTACGATATTCGTGCGCTTCCCCCTTTACACCGACCTGTTAGGACGGGTAACCATGGGGATTCATCTTAAAATTTAACCTTGAAAATCAAATTGCCAGATTACAAAATTATTTATTTAATGCGTTTATCTATGCATTTGAAGGCACCAAATTGGTTAATTTATTATGCATGACGCATATATTATAGAATAGAAACTAAATCAATTAATCAATACTTTAATTAACCTCAAATAGATATTATTTTGACAAATACAGTGTCCACTAGCACTAACCTAAGAACAAATAAGTTATTATAGACTAGGGTCACCCGTGGGCACCATGTGCCCATATGGTATACAGAGCATAGGTCAGTTTTGACTGATGGCGAATTTTCATGTAATTTAATAATAATAACACGGTTTTTCTTCATTTTGTATCGTTTGACTATAATAGTAATACAAATTTCCACATCGCAAATAATAATAAAGATAAAATCGAGTCCTTTTTTTGAATGCTATTTTGTTCTTAGATCAGTATGCTGAGATTAACTAATCGATCGCTTATCATGCACTGTGTAACATCCGATAAATTTAAACAAAATTTTGTTTAACTTTGATTTTAACCTTGTATGGTGCGTGCATATGTGTTGTATCATTTAGACAGTTTCTATGATTGTATATAAAAAACAGGATTATAAACTTACTTACGATTGCTGTTTATTATTTGTATCGATTATTCTAATAATATGTATTACAAATCCTTTTTACACAACATTTTTAATGATTTGACATTTGATTCATTATTGTTTTTGAATTAAATAATCAGGCTAGATTCTGAATTTTGCAGTATTAAACTGCTGCAATGTCACAACGGCAGTTTTAAAAGTGATGATAATTAGTTATATGCTAAAATACAATGGATTGTGCCATCAAAAATAAAAGAATAAAATTGCCAACCAAACATGTTTCTAAATATCTTTGAATTATCTCTTCAACATTTTATTACTCTAATAATCAGAATTATAAATTTACTTACTTGCAGTTATTATAATTTGACGAACTATAAAATCTTACCGCAACTCATGTTTTCAAAAATCACTACTTCTTGGCCATTTTGAAGTGAAAATATTAACTATGATTTAAAATAAATGTACGGAAACACGAACTTGCTAAAAATATATACTAATTAGGCAATAATATGAACTTATTTCATATTATATACTTACAAATTGAAATTATAACATGCTACTTCCCTTAAACTTAAGATTAAACTTCAAACAATGTTTCCGTAATTCGTACGTTGAAATACTGTTCTTGACGCTCACGTAGTAGCACTTTTATTTATATTTGTTCTTTGGTCGGTCATTTTAACATAAATGCTTAATAGCGACTCACAAACTTCAAATTAGAATAAATAAAACTTAATTTTATTAACTAACAATTATTTATATTTCTCATTGACATACAACATCAATATAATATAGAAGATGTCACTCTGTGTAAAGTACACAACACACTAAATAAACTTCAAATCTATTTAATTGAAGATTCACAAACACTTTTGACATTTCATTCTGACGTTTGATTCGTTTTTGTCTATTTCAAAGCAGACTGAATTTCAGAATCGTAGTGATTGTTTTATTTCAGTATAAACTATTTGATTATTTTTTATAACATTATCAACAGTCGCCATGGTGCAGTGGCTAAGTGTCACGCCTTTCACCCTGGAGGTCGTGAGTTCGATCCCCGTCTATGCCAATCTGCATTTTTACAAAAAAAAAAAGCGTTCTACACACACATATTCACATACAAACATTTCTGGGTTATTATATTAATGATGGCAGCACTACCGATTTAAATATCTAGTGTGAGCGTCAAACGAATTTAAGGTGTCCCTGTCTAATAATAAGCATTAGAAATAAAGGGATTTTTATAAAAGTTAAAGATATTGAAATGTCTAGTAACTTTTGTTTAAAAAGGTTTTACGAATAATGTACCATTTACTAAAAAAACGTGTTTGAAAATAGCCATATTACTTTACTCTAGTTACCATGGTAATGGTAAAATGAAATTAAAACACAATATTAGATATATAGTGAAAACTTAGTGTGTATAAGAAAGTCGTGTAAGGATAATAGGATGTGTTAGGTTAGGTTATAAACCACTGGTATAAGATATACCAGGATATTTTCTTACACAGTAACCAATAACTCGAGTGAATCTGCGAGTATAAAAGATTTTCACAATACTATTATTAAAGCGAATCCGTATTGCTCGTCCCGCGGCCCCACCCCCCGCCGCTCACCGCCCGTACCCAGTTGAGTGAGAAGTGTGGCTTTGTCATATTCATTGTTCTGCTTTTAATATATTAAGCCCTAATCGCAGCATAGCCATTACCCCAGTCACTAAGAAAGGATTCAGCATTATTCGTTCCCTATTCCTCTCCTACTTGCGCCAATGCCAAATGCCTCTTTTCTCTCAGTCACTCTGTATGAATTCTTCACACGCGACTAATCGCTGATTTATTCGTACCGACCGACCGTCTGTTCTTTTACTTCTTTTTCTTCTTCTTCTTTTATTCGTTAAGATAGAGAATGCGGTCTTGTATAAAGGATGAAAGGTGCCATACGCATTTAACTATATATTATTTTCAGCCATTGAAATTGTGCTACCGTTCAGTAGATTTAAATTCGCATACAATTGCGCGCATCCATTCTGACTGTTTATAAAACGTAAAAGACACCAATACGTTTTTGTTGTGTCAACTGTCCAAATCTTTTGAATCCCATTCCACGTATCCGAGTATCTCTATTTATTTTGTGAATAGAAATTAACTATAACAGCAGAAGTGACCTTCACTCGACTCACTTGTCCTTATCTGTAAATATAATAATGCTTCATTTTGATACTCTATACGCAGTAATAACAGATATACACGTTTTGGCCCGCCCTGGATCGAATATGACTATTTTTGCTCCAGAATCAAAATTGTCGAACGTAAAATTGTGAAACTTGTATATGGTCTAGAAGTGCACCTCCTATTTTTGAATAGAATATTCAAACCGGCAGTAAATGTTTACTCTATGCATTTTTTGTCCTTTCTCTAATATCACTAGAACGGCTGCACTTATAGCAAAAATAGTTTGTTCATAATGAAAGATATTAATATTTCGCACAAGTTTCTTCAGGAAATGTACCACTTATGAGAATACTGCTACGGAAAATCATAAATGTTCTTATTTATGTTGCCATAGCTTCGCATGTATTTGCGATTATATTTATTGAATCGTATGAACTATACCTGACAATATTTTGACAGGGAAACATAATAGACTTAAACAAGATTTGGTACGCGTAAAACGCACAAATGCGTAGAGCCTTTAGGTAAGATATGCGTTGCGAGCAGTGGTTTTTAATTATAATGGCCTTTTGGTTAACAATTTGAAAAAATGTTATAGATATAAAAAGTCTTACAATTTTTTGTAAATCATATTGATAAAAGAAAATATTATTGCATATTTTAAAATTCAAAATTATAATATTTAATAATTTTTTTTTAGGGCTTTGGGTTAACAATATGAAAAAATCTTGTAGACATAAAATATCTTAGAATTTGTAGTAAAATTTTTGAAGGTTTAAATTATTTGTATAAGGGCCTTATTAAGGGGGGCTCCGAAATTGAGGCCCTATAACTCAGGAAGTATTCGGGCGATTAAATTTAAACTACGAGTGGATTCAAATGGGATGCCAAGTTATATGTGTACCAAATTTGGTGTGAATCGCTCTGGTACCTTCAGAGGAGTAGAGGGTACAAATTTGGTCATACGAGCGAGCGACGACTAACATCCAAGTATATAAGTTATATATATATATATATATATATATATATATATATATATATATATATATATATTAAAATTCAGACGAGACAAGACAAACACTTTTTGATAATGAAATTTTTTGTTCCGAGAATACTACAGACACACGACCGAATAATTTAGCTTCTTCGGTACTTCGTACGGCGAGCTAAAAATCTAGAGTAGGGAACTCCACATTTCTAGTTTAGTTTTAATTTTGACCGCAAAACGATTTAGCGAAAAAGTTCAATTGAGACTATGAAATATGATATTTTTTAAATATATACATTATAGATTGATTATCAATATTTGTCTCTTATTGATCTCTGCAGTGTGAAATATAAGTGAATTGTCTCTATGCTTGGGTACAAATCCCTAAATAAGGCAATACTATATACCCGTATTCCCCTGATTTTGAGGAGAATAGTGCTGGACGTTTACCTGCCTCCTGCGCGCACTGCCTTTATGAGCTTTGCGTTCATGTGACCGATAAATAAAGAAAGCAAAGTATCCTTTTGTCTTTTTCTATTCGCACGTACACCTCATAGATTTCTTTTTCCCCAACCAAAATTTTATAAGACTGAATAATTTATGTGAACTTATTAAATTATTACTGTCTCAATTGGCTGTTGTTTCGATAATTCATTGTTTGAATAGAAAATGATCCAATTTCATATTTAAATTGCAATTTCTTTGAATATCCCTATAATATATATATGTACCTACTTATACAATGCAAGTTGGAACTTGTTAACCGGCAATACAAAATAAGCCGACAAATATCGAGAAATGCGAACGTCTCATCGTCTGTCTTCGCCTGCGTTTTCTTTGTATCGGCTCATTTATTATTCATGCCATGTTTACAGCGTGTTCGAGTGAGACAAACGTATTTTATAGACTCTACAGAATCTATTATATAGTCAACTCGTTGAGGATGTCTTAATTTTCAAAGAATTGCAATAATAAAAAGAAGAAAAAGAAAAACAACAAACTAAAGTGGATTATCAACCAGAGAAAGCTTTTCGCTTTGTTACGCTCTTATTAAAACATGGTGTCGACCAGAATACCACCACTACATAGCTGTTTAACAAATTACAATGTGCAAACGGAATTGGCCCGCGACTCGGGTCCACGACATCTCGAGTTTCGCGCAGGCAAAATATTCATATATGGTTAAGCTACATTCACAGTGAGGCAATAGTAATTAAGGATAGAAATTACAAATAATAATCCAGTTTGTTTTATGACAATGTAATTTACAGCATTATTTGTCATAAAACAAACTATATTCGTATTCGTTCTACAAAATATCTCACATCAATCAAACTCGCTTGAGCTGCAATTACTGCAAACCATTTAGTTATGAAGATTAGAAATTACAAATAATAATTCAGTTTGTTTTATGAGCTGGAATTTTAATTGTAATTTATAATTGGCTCGCTGTGAACGCAGCTATAAGATGGGCGATTGTTCGATTTGTAATGAAATGAATTTGTGCGTCATTTTAGGAATTCATCGAAGACAATAGCAATGAGTGATACGCCATTAAATTCAGTCGTCGGTAATTATCTGGTGGCAGCAGCTCAGTCGGCATACTTAATCAATAGATCTTTATCGTTGCAGGATAGTCGATTACGCTTACTGAATTGTGCTTCGTCAATATAATAATAAAATGCAAGTGACTGTGTGGCCATTATGTGAAATAGCCCGCCACTAAACTTATAATAGTGTTGATTACAGTGTGTGTGTGTGTGTGTGTGACCCATCGAAACAATATTAGAAGAGTAGCAAGGCATTGGATTTCCGCCGTGATTATGCGCGCGCATCATGTGAACCATGGTATTACATTTTATCAAAGGTTATGTATTAATATCACAAGCAGAGATACAGACACCTATACCTTCAACTCGCCGTATATTCTATTGGGTGGAATATTTATTTAAGCTTGGATAAAAAAAATATATATATAACTCATATACTTGGATGTTAATCGTCGCTCGTATGACCAAATTTGTGCCGTTTACTCCCCTGAGGGTACCATAACGATTTGCATCAAATTTGCTATATATATTCTTTGACAACCCATTTGAATCGGTTCGCAGTTTAACTCTAATCGCCCAAATACGTCCCAAAAATTTAGCGCCATCCTTTTACTACCCTTAGAAAAATAATTGAAATATCTAAAAAATCTGTCTGTCTGTCTGTCTGTCTGTCTGTCTGTCTGTCTGTCTGTCTGTCTGTCTGTCTGTCTGTCTGTCTGTCTGTCTGTCTGTCTGTCTGTCTGTCTGTCTGTCTGTCTGTCTGTCTGTCTGTCTGTCTGTCTGTCTGTCTGTCTGTCTGTCTGTCTGTCTGTCTGTCTGTCTGTCTGTCTGTCTGTCTGTCTGTCTGTCTGTCTGTCTGTCTGTCTGTCTGTCTGTCTGTCTGTCTGTCTGTCTGTCTGTCTGTCTGTCTGTCTGTCTGTCTGTCTGTCTGTCTGTCTGTCTGTCTGTCTGTCTGTCTGTCTGTCTGTCTGTCTGTCTGTCTGTCTGTCTGTCTGTCTGTCTGTCTGTCTGTCTGTCTGTCTGTCTGTCTGTCTGTCTGTCTGTCTGTCTGTCTGTCTGTCTGTCTGTCTGTCTGTCTGTCTGTCTGTCTGTCTGTCTGTCTGTCTGTCTGTCTGTCTGTCTGTCTGTCTGTCTGTCTGTCTGTCTGTCTGTCTGTCTGTCTGTCTGTCTGTCTGTCTGTCTGTCTGTCTGTCTGTCTGTCTTTCTATCTGTCTGTCTGTCTGTCTGTCTGTCGCGGAGTTGTAGGGAGAGTCCTCTGTCTGTCTGTCTGTCTGTCTGTCTGTCTATCTGTCTGTCTGTCTGTCTGTCTGTCGCGGAGTTGTAGGGAGAGTCCTCTGTTTGCGTCGCATATATCGCCTATAACGCCTTAGGCCCTGAAGGCGTATAGTTATTGTGTACTTACTTTTGTTTTATTATTCCAAATGTATAAATACAGTCGAACCTCGTTAACAAGAACTTCGATAACACGAAACCCTCTATGGCCCGAAGAACATGAATTTTATTTTATTTCTTCTCGGTTTCGTGTTAACGAGGTTCGACTGTATGTATATTATGCCGTGAATTTTGGGACCTCATACTTCCGGAAGTATAAGTGGGATTAGATTTACACCTCAAAATTTTAGGGGAAATATATACGTTTTGAGGATCCCAAATTCCAAATTGACTAATTACTCAATGACGTCTTTGGTAGAATGAATTAAAAACATAATAAAGCAATATTATGGATAACTAAAATTTTACTTGATTCGATTATTATTAAAAAATAATCACCTTATTAAAAAATTCCAAAAACAATATAGGACCTTGTTTTAAAAGCCTTATATATTTTTTTAATTAAACATACAAATAATGTGTAACTTCATACTTTATTAAAATAAATCCAATTCCGGAAGAAGCATTTAAAATAACACACTTTTACTCGCCAATTTTCGGACAGCTGTAAAAATGATAAATAATGATATTAAAACGGTAAATTTACATATATCAAATATTGTATATATTGAAATAAATGAATAACAAGGCCTTGTATATAATTTTTGTTTGGCTAGCTTTTAAATGTGCCGCCCGAATATTAGAAATGCGCGCGCATCATATGAACCATCTGCCGCTAATCCCAAGTTAAAACTAGTCCGTGCTAACTCTTTCTATTATTATCTCGATGGTATGACTACTTGCAAGGCAGTGTGGTCTGTCTTCAAGATAGAGATATTAAACGGCGGTATTGTTCTGTGTGTGTGTGTGTTACTGTCTGGAGTACACTTACTTTACCGGTTCAACTGACTGAATGGTACCTTTGTGCAGTATCAGGTACCACGGTACCACAATAGGTTTGAGTACCAGCGAACGAACACGTACATACATGCATTCAGTGCATCGTACAGATTCACCACCGCAGAATTCATTTTCATATTTTATGTTGTCGTAGTTTAATGTGAGAAAGCTTAAATATACGACCCCGCGTCTATCTGTACATTTCTATTTTACACAGACATTTCTTTTATAACTTCTGCTTCCAAAATTGCATATATTTTTGAGATATTTAAAAAAGACGTACTTAAGTGAACATTTAACTGATGGTTACTGTTCACGAATTAAACAAAATATATTTAAATTAACAAAACATTAATTAAATTCAGACAAGATACAATTTAATAATCACAGAGTTATATTAATCAAAGTTAAACAAAATAAACCAAAGATTTAGGTAGTTTGAACAAATTATAAAAAGTCAAGAGAGTCAAAATAATTTAAAACAACTAGAACAATAAAAACTCTACATTTTGCACTTGAATGCGAATCTTCTGACTGGCGTGGACCCGATACACGAACCAACTTCTCATTTCTGTGTTAAACTCCTGCTTTAAAATCTAAAATCAACAATCTACCAGGTGAAAATCTACCAAATTCGCCCTGCGAGCCCTAGTTCTTTAAAGACTCGTTCAAACTTGTGCGTAACCCTGAGGCTGAGCCTAGTTCTAATCTTCCAGACAGATTTTAAAGAAATTACCAATATTCCACTAACAACAGACGCACATGTTCCGTTTCAATCCCAGTGATACATTACGTAATTAAATATATACATATAGAAATATAACAAAGAAAATCAAAAAACTTCCTCCTCACTGGTTATTTATTAAAATGTCAAAATTAAAGTAATTATTTTGAATGAGGTTATTAGAATTGTACGTTGAATAATCTATACAAATACAAAATAGAAGCCGTAAGTAAATTTATAAGCTTGATTTGGGATGAGATTAAATAATGTTGTTATTGATTGATTGATAAATATAACACAGGTCAACATTTGATATAAAACGAAACACTCGGAGTGCTATGGTGCTTTGGGGGTTTTTCGGGTCGCTGATTACGATGAGCGGGTTTGTTAAGCTTCATCACATCAGGTTCAAGGTCATTTGAAGGTCAAAGTGTCTTAATGCGACCGAAAAAATCTGAAAAAATTCATGCGTATGTTTTCGAGGTCCCTGAGTACGATTCCGTAGTTTGTTTGACCTTTTGCCATTGTTACGATATGATAACGTCTTAGGCGACCACCGCATAAGAGCTATTCGGTCAGAGACACCAACTCGCGGTAATGCTTCATTTTTGTAACTTCAAAATCGTAAGCTCAGACAAACTACGGAATCGTACTCAGAGACCTTATAAACATACGCATGAATTTTTTGCAGATATTTTGGTCGAAATATGTCGATTTGACCTTAAAATAAAATGACCTTCAAATGACATTTAACAAAGGCGAAAGGTCAAACAAACTACGGAATCGTACTCAAGGACCTCGAAAACATACGCATGAATTTTTTTAAATTTTTTCGGTCGCATTAAGACAGAAGAATTGGTAAGAAGTGGACTGTATTCTGTATATGATATATGCAATGGTATATATATATATATATATATATATATATATATATATATATATATATATATATATTTATATATATATATATATATATATATATATATATATATATATATATATATATATATATTTATATATATATATATATATATATATATATATATATATATATATATTTATATATATATATATATATATATATATATATATATATATATATATATATATACATATATATCTAGTGAAAACTGCGTAAAAGAAAGGCGAGTGCAGGCCACTCCCTATATTTTGTTTGAACATGTACCTAAACCGATATTTTTTCGGTTCAGTTCTATTCGCAGTTTAAAACCAATCGCCCATATATTTCCGGAGTTATAGGGCCCTAAAATTTGGAGCCCCTCTTAATTCTTTATACTTATTACATATTTTATGTCAATAAGGTATCTACATATTGGTAAACCAATGACCATAAAAATTATAAATTCGAATTTTAAAATTTGCATTGAAATTTCTTTTTGGGTATATTCAAAAAAAATGTAAGATTTTTTATATGTATAACATTTCTTCAAATTGTGAACTCATATGCTGTAATAATTAAACATAATTATTATATATATATATATATATATATATATATATATATATATATATATATATATATATAATATATATATTATATATATATATATATATATATATATATATATATATATATATATATATATATATATATATATATATATATATATATATATATATATATATATATATATATATATATATATATATTATATATATATATATATATATATATATATATATATATATATATATATATATATATATATATAATAATTATGTTTAATTATTACAGCATATGAGTTCACAATTTGAAGAAATGTTATACATATAAAAAATCTTACATTTTTTTTGAATATACCCAAAAAGAAATTTCAATGCAAATTTTAAAATTATATATATATATATATATATATATATATATATATATGTATATATGTATGTATATAATTTTTCAAATGTTTGTCGCATATTTATGAGCGTATAGTTGTTTAGTAGAGTATACTGGCTGACATTAGTCGGTAACTGATTTCTAATGTGTATAATTTCGCAATAAATAATAAAATATAAAGTTGTAAAAGTACAGCATATAAAAAACGCCGGCAAAGTGTGAAATTACATTTAGTAGAAAAATGCGTTCGACCATAGGATACATCACGTTGGTTGTTATAATATAGAAACTCTTTGCATCCAACCATCCTCTAGCCAGCGTTCGTTCGTTCGTTCGTACGTACGAAAATTAGCTCGCATTTTCATATTTTAAAGCCGGGCCCCTAATGCCCGACGTTAATCACAAGTGTCACGGCTTTGACGGGCGCGCGGGCGACGGGGTGCTACCCAGAGGGGAATTAATGGCTGGCGCTCCAGACTGACGGCGGCAAAAACTCAAACTACACACTACGCGCAAAGCGTTAAATAAAAATGATGATTTTTTTAAATACATTTTAACACACACATTTTTTATACTACATTAAGCGTTTTTACCTACATAGGTAAAAAATAATATTAAATATCAATAAATATGCGTTGGTTACATTTTTTAAACTTCTACAAGAATTATTGTATACATGGATAATTTATCATTATTATATTTTATCCACTAAACATAACTTCAAATTATAGTTTATAGTTTGTGTGCAGGCCAGTCTTTTGACGTTTAGAGCCCCTAGGCCAATAATTAATGAAGTATCTTCAGTAAAAATACACTGTTATCAGAAAATTCTGAACCAATATAGTGTAACGTCTTTCACGACTCGGTGGAGAACTAAAAGTTAAAACATTTCTTTCTAACTATACGCTACGACATTTATTTATTTATTTATTATAACAAACTATATTTATTTCTGTCTCATGGCCAAATAATGTCTATTCCATATTTATTTGTTGCTGCATACGGCCGCTATTTATTTCTATCTGTCCATGACCCAAATATATTTCTTTTTGTCTGTCTGTCTCCGTGCCGGCGAGGCATATATGCTTATATACGGATCACAATAATTCCAGAACACATCTAGAGACTCTCCACAAGGTTCTGGAACGAATTCTGGCGCAGATTGTTCTATCGAATACCGTATCATTATTGTAAAAAAAATTATATGTTTCGATATACAAAAATAATTTTCTCAAAAACTAATACAGATAGAAATTTCTTCTTCTTAGGGAATAATAACTGAACTGTTTATCGACAAATAACTATTTAACAAGATTTTCTATAAAATATGACTACTGCAGCCGAACGTGTTAGATTTCGCGGAAACGACCGGATATCCCTTAACGCCCAACTCAATACGTACGCGCTACAAGGTTTTATATTTCAAAATTATTTCTTTCAATAATTTGTTTCTGGCCTTTGGGTTCAAAATATGATCAAACTTTATTATATTAACAAGAAATGGCGCTTGCGCCAGTGCTACCAGCTCACCGTTCTAGCGAGCCTAATCGCAATAAATACAATACTAAAAGCGATATCAATTCATTATTGGAATATATATTTAACGAAAATATCCAAATTCAAGTTTCTCTAAAATTCAAATGATTGTTTTATACAATAATGTATTAATATACGACGAGTCTTTAAAATTTGGTTTATGTTTGTGTCTTGAATGTTTGATAACGTTTCTTCTGCATTTAATATGAAATAAATGCATTTCTGAGTTTACGTCATCTACATTATACTCACAGAGCCGACTGAACCAATCCAACCAATTATGAAGACCGAGATTTATTTATTCCTGTACCATAACAGAATTCATTTCCGTAACTCCACATTTAAAATTGCACACATGGTTAACGTTAATATCGGTCGTTTCGTGATTAGCCAAGGATATTGAAAATTATTTGATGAACATTTCCTAATTTTATTAATTAAATCACAGAAGCAAATAGTTAATATATTGGAAAATATAATGTTTGTAACCAAAGATATAACTGTCACATGACTTCTTCGTTTCACTTATAGATGGCGTTCAATGTCTGATTTACATCAAAATATATATATTTTTTTAAGTCTATGGGCTCACTATTTGAAAAAAACTTTAATGACATAAAATATGTTAGAATTTTTTATAGAAAATTCAAAAAATTTTAAAAGTTGACCAAAGGCAGTATTTAAGAGGGTTCTAAATTTTGGGGCAGTATAACTCCTGCCCTGTACTGACGATTGGATTTAAAATGCACCGGGAACTTCACGGGCGTGGAAATTATATGTATAGCAAATTTCATTATAATCGCCCCGGTACCTTCAGAGGTGTTGCGGTCATAATCTAAGGTTTTACGACCAACTGAGCGAGATACATGCATCCAAGTATATCAGTTATATATATTTTTGGATTCAGGGCGAAAATACAAAAACTATTTGTTAAGATTTTTTCTCGATTCGAGCATGTTACAGACACACGACCGATTACTATAGCTCTTTTGTAAATTCTGTACGGCGAGCTAAAAAGTCGTGTCATTCTTTTTTAAACACTAAACAAATTGAATATTGTAATTTAAAAGTATATTTTTTAAGCCCATAGTTGCAAATATAAAAAATATTTATATACAACAATAATATCTTAGAATTATTTTTAAATATTATTGATATATTGAAAAATAAAAATATGGGCCATATTACGGGGGGTTCTAGTTAAGGGGCCCGATAACTCCGGAATGAGAATGAATTGGTCGGAAGACAAGTCATGATGAGCAAACGGAACAATAGGGTGTGTATGAAAGGACTAATGAGTGTAAATGAAGCGCGTGAGGTCTGCAAAAATAGAGATGAATGGAGGAAGTTTGTAAGAATGCTATTGTAAGATTGAAAGGGTTCTCTGCCACCTCAGTCATGGGAAAGGCGAGACGTTAGGTTTGTATGTATGCATGTATTTCTATTATAACATAAATAAGAATTTTAAGATTTTGCATAGCGGTTTTCTCGTAACTGGTACATTTTATAAAGAAACTTTTCAAACAAAAGTTGTGCGAAATATTAATATCATTTATTATGAACGTAACTATTTTTGCCATAAATGCAACCGTTCTAGTGATATTGGAGATATTACAAAAGAATGCATAGAGTAATCATGCACTTCTGGTTTGAATTTTCTTTTCTAAAATAGACCATATACAAGTCCGACCTTGTTCCGAAAATAGTCACTTTCGATTCAGGAAAGGTTGTTGAAATCCTGAGTTCGAAAATTTTCATGATTAAAATAAAGTAAAAATCTTGAAATGAGCATACAAAGTAATAAGATGTATCTAATTTCCTAAGTGTTTAACAACAATTTTGAGGTTAGTTTCGTGAATTGCTGCGATAATTGTAGCAAGGATAACGACATTTTTAGTTGCTAGACGCACAGTGTATGATGTGGGTAATTCGGGCGGATGGTATGTGCTGCCGTCCGTCCATAGTCGACGCTCGTAAACCGGTTTATTGCCTTTTGTTGAAAATCTCTATCTAACAATTTACAGCTGACATTTTTACAACCGAACGTAGAAAGTCCATTACACACGAGGATCGAGGAACTATATGATGGCGCTGTATAAACCGAGCGCAACTACCCCCATATTATATTATAAGTGTGAATGTTTCACGGCTGCGGACAGATGGTACTGCACTCGTTCGCTACTCTCATTGGCTCAAATAAAATATGAACGATTTTTAAATTTTACCGTGGCAGCGGCACATGTGCTTCCCTACTTTTATTATATTGTTGCACTGTTGCATTATGGGACAATGTTTATTCACGCATTTTAGCGACTGCCTGAAATTGCTTGCCATACATACTGTATCAAACGCTTAAGCGGTCGGTGTATTACATGAATTATATATATATATATATATATATATATATATATATATATATATATATATTTGTATGTAAACGCTTTATTTATAAAAATATAAACTGGTATGAAGCAGGTTCGACCCAATGTTTATAAATGTACAGGTTGTCTTGGGCTCTTGTGTTGATGGAGGACAGCGATAGGCAGGGAGCTGCTTGTGACGTAACGCGTGACCCATTGTAGATAGTCGTATATAGGATAGTTGAGAGATTATACGCTTTAGCGCAGAGTTTCTGTATATAATTCGATTGTTGTAATCTAATACACCTATATTTTAAATTGTAGTATAAGTTATTAAGATTTTTATTAAATTTTAAGGTAAATGGTATGTTATAATACAAATTGACATCACTGATGATAGTATATGTGCTATGCACCAACGTTGGGTCACGCGACGCATTATAATTCGGCCAGCCAATAGCGTAACAATTGCCAGCCTGAGACAACCTCTACATCTATAAACATTGGGTTCGACCCACTTACTGCAAGTAGGCTGCCTTGTAGCCAGCGAGGGAGCTTTAGATACATAATTTTGTAATTTTTGCCGTTTAAAATCATATAATATTTACAATATGATCGTCGAACGAAGTACAGAAAAATTGAAGCATTCGGTCGTGTGTCTGTAGCATTCTCGGATCAAAATATGTCCTTAACAAATAGTGTTTCCCTCGTCACGTCGCCCTGAATCGAATAATATATATATTTCATATACTCGCACGCTCGCTCGAAATAACAAAATTGTGCCCTCTACTCCTGTAAAGGTACCGGAGTGATTTAAACCAAATTTGATACACATATTCTCTGACAACACATTTGAATCCGTATACAGTTTAAATTCTATAGCCCATACACTTCCGGAGTTATAGTACTGCAGAATTTAGTCCTTAGAAAAATTATATTAACAATAAAATCTAAGATATTTTATAACTACGAAATTTCTTCATATTATTATTGTAACGATATTTTTGAGAATACCGTGCATAAAGTGGGGTGTGCCTGGCTAATTCAGTGGAGAAGGGCGGGTTCGGGGTTTCTGGCCGCGGTGTGGTTATTCCAATAAAAAAAGAAAACGCTACAGTTCAACTCGACAGGTATATATTACAATTTTTTGAGGGAACCTTAACTGGGCACGAGGCCATTACAGGCTAAATTCTAATACAGAAATTAACTTATACTAAATGAAATACATCCGTATGAATTAATTTGATATTGATATAAAGTTAAACAAATGATACTCAAGTGACTCCGTGGGGGCCATAGTCCGGTTGACGGTTGAACAAGTGCGGTTAGCGGCTAGCAGTAGGCCAGGAATTTATAATTATGGGCGCCAGTTCAGCAGATAGCAGAACTTCCTGGATCCAACAAGAATGATGTAGTGACCACTGGATTCGCACCCCTCGGCTCACTTGTTAGGTAACACAACCAACGTTTACTCAATCCTCTGTTGAATTACAGAAAAATTAGCAGAAGGCCACAGTTTAGAATATGATAGTATTTGATTGAACTATAATTGACGTGAAATTATAAAGTTAACATTTTAATCAAAACTCGGTAATCTCAACAAAATACATTACTACATAATGAACATAAACGATACAAATTCTCTGTCTGTTCTGGTGCTCGGCAATTCGTCTGGATAGGGTGTATCCGCTCATCCAGGTTTCTTCCAAGAAAATGACTGTGGATATAGATACTCCATCAAGTTTGGAGTCTAGGTGGACGTAAGCTCATACAGTCACCCCAATAGGATAATATTTGGTGGTGTAATTACCCTTAAACGGTTGTGAAGATTAATTGACGTAACAGATAGGAACATGTGAACTGATCCAGAATGATATGATGTATGGTGAACGTATAAAATAATCGTTCCCAAATTATAGAACCGAAAAAGGATTAAATACTCCTACTATTCAAATACTAAGTAACGATCAAGTGACGTAGGTACTTAACGATAACGAAATTAATAATAGTAAATGGTGGCTTATTTAAACAGAATTACTAAACATGATACATCTAGTACTCCTATCAAGAAAATACTAACGATATATCAAAGCGGGTACTTAAAGATTACGAACATAATATTAATAATAAAGGGTGGCTTATTTAAACAGAATTATTACTAAACATAATACATCACTACATGGTAAAGAACACACAGAAAACCAGATCACTCCTACCAAGCGCGTGACCTTTTTAGCTCGCCGTACGTAGTACCGAAGAGGCTAAAGCATTCGGTCGTGTGTCTGTAGCATTCTCGGATCAAAAAATTTCATTAAGAAAAAGTGTTCGTCTCGTCGCCCTGATTCCGAAAATGTATATAACTTATATACTTGGATGTTAGTCGTCCCTCGCTCGTAAGACCAAATTTGTGCCCTCTACTCCTCTGAAGGTACCGGAGCGATTCACTCCAAATTTGGTACACATATTATTTGGCATCCCATTTGAATCCGTTCGCAGTTTAAATCCAATCGCTCGTATACTTCCCGAGTTATAGGGCCCCAAAATTTGGACCCCCCCTTAATACTGCCCTTATAAAAATAATTGAAACACTTAAAAATTCTACTAAAAATTCTAAGATATTTTTTGTTTACAAGATTTTTTCATTTTGTTAACCCAAAGCCCGAAAAAAATTATTAAATATTATAATTTTGAATTTCAAAATTTTAATTTTTTTTTTTTTTTTTTTTAATATAATCTTAAATTAAATGTAAGACTTTTTATATCTATAACATTTTTTCAATTAGTTAACCAAAAGGCCAAAATTATTAAAAACTGCTCGCATCGCATATATTACTTATAAGGCGAGCTGGACGCATAGGTGCGTTGTACCTAAGCTTGTTATTATCGAAAATGGGGTTCCAAATCATATTTCCCTTTATAGAATACAATATAAAATACTTAACTTGAAAAACGTGGATGAATTAAACTAATTCATATCTTCATAAAATCAAAATATCTGGAGTGGCCTGCACTTTCTTTTACGTAGTTTTCAATAGATAGATATTAATATACATATATATCCCAAACAAACTGTGTACATATATATATATATATATATATATATATATATATATATATATATATATATATATATATATATATATATAATCTCAAACAAACGGTCAAACTAAGCAATACGAATAAGAAATCAATATTTTAAATATTAATTCATACAGATAACTGTCAATGTAATGCTTGTTTGTTTTTAATAAACAAGAAACAAATGATGTAACTCATGGTTGATACGATTTAAAAATAATAAAATTTGTCACAAGTGTAGGTATCACTATGGCAACGTAAATAAGATATTTGAGTTTTTTCGTAGCAGTTATCTCAAAACTGCTACAACTTATGAAGAAACTTTTCAAACAAAAGTTGTGCGAAATATTATTATCTTTCATTATGAATATTACTATTTTTGCCGTAAGTGTAGCCGTTCTAGTGATATTGGAGATAGAACAAAAAATGTATAGAGTAAACATGCACTACTGGTTTGAATATTCTTTTCAAAAGTAAGAGGTGCACATCTAGGGTATATACAAGTCTTAAGTTTGAAGTTTCATAATTTTTCGTTCGACAGTTTTGGCCCTAGAGCGTTCACAGACACACAGACAGACGTCATTCCGAAAATAGTCACATTCGATTCAGGGAAGGTCAAAACATGTATATCCGCTGAAATCTCGAGTTCGAAATTTTTCATGATTACAATACTTACTTATTACTCTGTAAAAGAAAGTAATAAGAGAAACGTAATTACCATTAAACGTACACCATACAATGGGAAAATAATATTCCCATGTGTAGTCTGCAACGGCTCGACGACCACTTCCCTGATTCATGACCGAGTTCGACATATCTAAAAAAACTTGGTTTCGTACTGTTCGTACAATAATACAAAATACGAAAAATTACTTTTTCGTCACAATATGTATAATTATTATGAATTTAAAAATATTAAATATCCTTTTGAATACAACAAAATAATCTACGAAAAAATCTAAGACTGCATATAAATAACATGTTTACAGATTGTGAATTCAAAGGCTATAATAATTAAAAATATTTTTAAATTTAAAATATTATACGTATATGTGTGGAGTGGTGGGGATTTGTCCAGGTGATGGCATAGGTGCCTGCACTTAAGCTTGTTTAATCCTATTATCTTGAAGTAATATTCCAAACATGCGTAGAATAGAAACTTGATTGGCGGGCAAAAATATTTTTAATTTTAATATGATTATTTTCTAATGGTAAGCCGTTTCGAATATTGTTTACGCCACTGTAAATTATTGATATATTGTATGTTGTGCCTAAACACTACCTCGGAGCCAACGAGGATATAGTAGTCATCGATTTTTAAATCAAGAAAACTGTTGTACAATCGAATGTCAACGATATTCTCTATTGCGGATACATTTTTTATAAGGAAATAATAAATATATGATTCATAGTATACATCATACTTTAATATAACACAAGGCACAAGACATACGTCGACGTTAGGGTATATGTAGTGATGTTATTGGGTAAGAAGAAGAAGAAGACGTGGTTGAATGGTGTGTCGTGTTGGTTGGTGTGCTTAATACACGCGATGTAATGACAAATGGCCGCTAAGCTTCACTAACTTATGACCATTTATAATACAACAGCTGGGCTCTGTTCTATTCTACCCCCACTCCTAAACACCAACACACACACACACACACACACACGCACACACAACACACACAAACATTAAACTAAAATTTCAAGTTAGTTTTAGATAAAATGTTATAATACCAAATTAATCATGTTTACAGTACTTTCAATACATCAAGGCAACTTCTAGGCGCAACATACTTCGGGGGTCCCTACCCCCATGCAAAAGAAAAACAAGCTTTGGTACAAGGCACCTATGCTTTCAGCTCGCATTTTATGTAATATATGCGATGCGAGCAGCGGACTTCCTCGTCCTACTCCACGCTTGCCATAATATTCAAATTTAAAAACAATTGGTATTAATTATTATGGCCTATGAGTTCACAATTTGAAAAAATGTTATATATTTTTTGATACCCTAAAAATCAAAATTATTATATTTAATAATTCTTTATAATCTTAGGGTTACCAATATAAAATATCTTGTAGACACAAAATATAGTTCAATTTTTTGTAGAATTTTTGCATGTTTTAAATATTTCAACTGGAAGAGCTTGTTTACTCGTGTAAATTTTGCATATCTCGAAAACGACACGAGTTGGAGAAAAAATGAATCTTTTAAAATATATATATATATATATATATATATATATATATATATATATATATATATATATATATATATATATATATAAAGAAACTGTTTTATACATACTAAATAAAAATTCATAATCGAAATAAAACAGTTTTTGTATAAATGCAAACTGGCTAAGGCGGGAATGGAACGCGGACCTCCACAATACCAAATGAAAACAATTATTAATAATATAATAAACAAATTTTGAAGAGTTAATCCAAACATATTTAGACCTGTGATTGGCTGGCAAAAATATTTCCAAAAATTTTAATATTTACATTTTTGTAGGTTAGTTATATGTCAAACGATACATAGTGAAGGAAAACCGTGTATATAATTATTATTAGATTGCATTAAAATTCGCCACCTGTCAAAAGTGACCTATGTTCTGTATACCATATGGGCACATGGTGCCCATGGGTGTCCCTAGTATATATACATAGGCGCTGACTTCATAAGGGCGGCGGGGGCCGACATCCCCACGGTCTACTAGCTGTAGAAGTATTTTTTTCACACTCATGCTAATAATTACAATATTTGCTTGGTTTATATTTTATATATACACCGATATACTTGTATATTCATTCCGGACAGTATACTAAATGATCAGAAAACTTTATACGTATATTCAACATATTCCCTCTATAAATTTCGCCGGCGAAACACTTCAAAATATTGAATGATTTGTATATGTGTATAAGGTTTCTAATATCTAATTAGTATGGCAACAAGTAAAATATGAAAATAAATAAATAGAGTAGAGCGAGCAGCATTTGGCGTAAGTAGCGTAGCGGCGCGTCGCGTCGCCGTCAGCGTCAGACACTTCTGCATATTATAATTTTAATGCATCTCTAGTTACATTTATTCCCGTCAGGTTGTGTTATTTATGCGCTGGCGCCACTGTGCCGCCCTTCTTATACATTCACTACACATTATTATAGTGTAGATGCAAGCGAAAGAGAAATAGAAAGAAGAAGCAGATAGTATTTAGTTATCACGTTCGCGAAATAAATATCTAGAGACTTACGATGTATATCACTTCGACTTGTGTTGCTCTTGTGTATGCTTAGTTCTCCCCGTCGCCATCGCCGCCGCCGTCTGCGTCGCTTCGCTCGTCTAAGTTCAAATTGTCTTTACACGATGTTGAATTTAATCAGAGTATTACACGATACGTGTTTACTACATAAATTCAAACGTGTAATTTGTACATTTTCCTCACAGCACTTCACTTTTATTGCCTTTATTGTCTGTTGAGGTTTTCATGTGATGCGAGTTGTTGCGATTTAAACACTAATCCCACCCACTTTACTCAACTAACGAATTATGCTCGTAAATACATGCTTAAACATCTATTGTGGCCAGCACCATACTTCCCATTACAATATAAATTTTCATTTTAAATAATTGATCGATTTCAGATTTCAAAGACGAAATAATATTGTTCTTCGATTTTAACCGATTATAAATCAACTAGATTAACCCATGGGCATATTGTACCCATATCATATACAGTCCATTCTTCATCGATATAATTATAATAATGTACAATTTTATAAAACTAAATATAATACCAACAATATTAAAAATATTTCTTGTACGCGTTTATTAAGACAGTTTCTATGAAATGTATTATTACATTCTATTCTGTATTGTTTGCCAATGTCAATGAATCAATAACATTTACTTAAGCTTCTACATTTTTTAATTGAATTGATTATTCAAAAATATATATTACATGACGCTAAACATTTTTGAGCACCAAATATGACAGCAATCCTTCTCCTCAGTCAGATCTAAAAATACTGCTCGGTTTCCTCGGCCCGACTGATCAGATTCACTTTACGAACACGAAGAGATCCATCTGACTGCATTTACGAACTTCTACAGACTGATCAGAGCAGTCCGATTTACTTTGCGTCGGCTTTCTTTTACAATACAACATATTATAGGTGTATTGGGTAGTAATAACGTCTTATTTCCACAACGTACTACCCAATACACCTATAATATATCCACAACAGGGTTAACTTTCTTCATCATACAACATATGTTTATATTTGTTTTTTGATCGGTCATTAACGCAAATGCGTAACAGAGAATCACAACTATTGAGAAAATGAAATATTCTGTACAAAATACACTATTACCGAAAAATTACGAATTTTTACCATGTACCATTATTTAGGGTTTTTAAAAACTCGGGTTTTTAGGACTTCCGGATCTAAATCTAAACTTAAATCAATAAGCGAAGTCGTTTAATATTTTGGAGTTCAATAACAATTCTCCTAACTGAAGTCTTAGTAACAAAGAAAATGACTTAAATTTGTTAAAATTAGAATTATTTATTACATTACAAGATTTCAACTGAGATTTGTGGTCGTGCCAAGAAATTGAAAAGAAAGTGTACTCAAATTTATTTATTAATCAATTTAATTATTTTCAAATATTGATCTTTAAAACTAAATATAACTATTTGAACATTTATTTGATTCAATTTGAGAAATACTCACGAAATACGAAATAACGAATGAAATACTCTATACAAACATTTCAGGGTAATTATATATATATATATATATATATATATATATATATATATATATATATATATATATATATATATATATTATATAGTTACCGACTAATGTCAGCCAGTATACTCTACTAAACAACTATATGCTCATAAATATACGACAAACATTTGAAAAATTATATACATACATATATATATATATATATATATATATATATATATATATATATATATATATATATATATATATACATTTATATATATATATATATATATATATATATATATATATATATATATATATATATATGTCCGCAGCAATGTGTATAATTAAAAAGAAAGAACATAAATCTAGAAATTGGTCAAAACATTCCTATATACGTACCTTTTGAATTTACTGGTTTTTGCCAAATTTTTAAAACTTGAACTCGTCGAGTATTAGAGTCAAGTCCCGGATTCGAGTAACTACCCTAATACTCGACGACTCCGAGTCGAGTCTAATCGAGTACAGAAACCCTACCATTATTGCAGTCAAATTTAAATTTTCCTTATTGAGTTAATTCTACAAAATGATTACTTTCCATCTTTATTATAATCTACTTTATTATATACACAACTCGATAAGCAACAAATTGTCGGTATTTTTATATTCATACAGTATATTTATATTAACATGTATTAATTATTTAACGATTAAGAATATAGCACTTGTTTTTTTTACAATATAGACTGATTGATTAAATATTTATTAATTTCAATTATCTGGCGTTGTGGAACGATTCTCGCCTTTCACGGTGATAGTTGGGGTTCGATTCCTGCCCATGCGTTTGCATTTTTACAAAAAAATGCGTTCTACACATAAATATGAACATAAAAACACATACATCTGGGTGTTTACATACATACATATATATATATATATATATATATATATATATATATATATATATATATAATTTGAGTTTTGGTTTTGGAGCGTTCACACACAGACACAAACATAGACATCATTTTGAAAATAGTTAGATTCAATTCAAGGATGGTCAATTTCCGTTAAAAACTCGAGTTCGAAAATAAGTATGACTACAATATATTTGTTTAGTCTTCGATCGTCGTCCAAGAAAGTAAAAAACGTGTAGGTATATAGAACAAATTGAACGTATCGAGACGATACATCAAAAAGAAAAACATCAAATATATTTCATGAATATAAAACACGAAAAACTAAAGCCCTATAGTCAATTATATTGCCATAAATCTTTGATATGGGGCACACAATCTATCGATACACTGTGTATATATATATATATATATATATATATGGGCGAGCCCTATCCCTGTCCCTGTCGCTGGTGCCCAACGAATCTCCCTTCTCTCAAAATATGCAAATCGATAGGGCATCCCACTAAATGATAGTAGCTGGTGTGTTGTACGCTGCGCCGCGCCGTCTGCCGGGCCCAAATAAACTAAAGATAAATGCAATGTCGCAACCCCGCACATAAATATCAACAGTGCCGCGTGCCCACCCCACTCACACCACCACTGTCACGCTTTACATTTTACATTGCTACTACCTGATGTAAAATTATTAGTTGCCGCCGTTGCCGCTGTTGCCGCCACGGTAGTCAACGGCGCTGCTGCGATTGCAAACGAATGTTACAATTATTATAAATTAGTGGTCATAAATTCATAATACTAAATAAATATAGAAATTACTTTGGTTGTTATTATATTGTAACGTTTTTCACGTGTTCGGTAGAGAATTATAAATCACTTAATTCCAACTTAAACGCTACGCTATTTATTTATTTATACACTGATATTAACTTAACCGACTATATCTATTTCTATTATAAAGCAATCATTTCACACCATTCTTAGATATTCACTTAGTTATTGATTTTTCACTAACACATTAACAATGTCTATTCTTATGTAAATTTCTGTCTGCACGCGAGCACTATTTATTTCTCCCTGTCCGCGAGGCATGCTTATATATGTGGACACAATATTTCTCCAATCATCTAGCGTTATTCCACAAAGACTGAATTTATAATTAATCTGCGACATATTTATATGAAAATCAAAACAAATGTGATATTTTGAAGAATCTTTCATTATGCAGTGGCGATGCGATAAATACCAAAATTCGAATAAATTAAGTGCATACAAATAGGAACACACAAATTGTATTATTAGTAGAAGGAAATTCTGGCACATGTTCAGAAGTACATAAAATAATCTACAAATAAAAATAATAAAAAATACCATACGATGTTTTGGCATTAAATAGCGAGCGTTTTTTTTTCAACATTGGCCGATTGTGGCCGTAGTTTTTATTTTGAAAATATAGGCGCGTATTTATAACATAAAAATACATATTTCTTCCAATTTTCGTAAGAATCTGATTATTTTTAAGTTAGTTATTGCATTATTAGTAAATAAAAAAATTAAATTAGGTAATTTTTGCAGTTTTAATGTAAATATATGCAGTTCGAGTCTAATTACTAATGAATATTTTAGTATTTTTTTATTTTTCAAAGACAAATAGAATTAGAGATATTTTAAAAATAGTGTAGCCATGCACAAATGGCAATATTGGCCACCAACACTGACACCATACAACACGCTGAAGAGGGAACCCTAAAGCCATACGTATAAAAAAAAAAAAAAAATCGAAAAGCATCAAAATAGCACTATTATGCACTTTTCTTTGGGGATTTTACTGTTTTTTCGGTTTTCAACTCATTTTCGAATATAAAAAGGTATAAACACAAACAAGATTCGGTACGTACAACGCACCGATGCGTCCAAATATATGTATACAACGCCAAATAAAATTTTTACAGCTGTATTTCCCATCTGAAAGAGTAAGAATCCCATTTTACAGGTAGTTACAGTCTCCGTCGTCAAATCTCCAACCAAAATAAAGAAAAGCAAATACAAGTTTCATCTTCATCCCAAGGTATATAGACATTGCATGTTTTTCTCATGTAATCCTTTATATATATATATATATATATATATATATATATATATATATATATATATATATATAAGCCTAGTAATATTTGCAAATCATTATTTAAACACATACCTCCAGAATTTCTGATATCTCGAAGCCAGGCTAAAGTAAACATAGCTCGAAATGTGCGGTTAGGTATCGTGCGATGCTTTGCTTTAAAGGGGGTGGTCGGGGGGTAAGTATGAGTGTATAGGTACGTATGTAATTAGTGTATCGACTAAAATAATAGTGTATGTGTGTGTGTGTGTGTGTGCTATCGTTGATTGCATTATGGTTGATTCGATGATGTAGTTGAAAATGGTGTTGACAAAGAGATGGCTTGGGCACATATACTATTATATATTCTAGATATAGACTATATCGCAACTAGCAAAAATTGCTTACAGCTGCACTTTCACATAATGAATGCTGCTGATCTGGTGAACTGTCGAAATATGAGATGCTTCGCTACCGCCACCAATTACAACAGCCACGGATTCAGCTAACATTTGCAAACCAACGTTTTATCAATATACACTATCCCCCCCGACTATCTTAATACTGAAATATACCCTCTGATCGAATTGTACTATCCAAATTTAATTTAAAATAATTTACTAAAATGGTACGTTTGGTTGGAAATTTTAATATTCTATCCCTAACACATGCCGTTTCCAATTCATTTTTGTTATTATTTCGCTCAATACAATAGCAAAAAGAATTAAAATCGATTTTCAAAAATAAAAAATTACGTAAACCGTATGGGACCTATTTAATTTAATTTCTTAATTACTTAATTCTTGATGACTTAATTCAATTTCACACATTATCTATAATGATAAATGATAATATTATTACGGAAAGATGAACCTAGAAACATAAAATAGAATGTTCTGAATGCGGTCCTGTTTTAATCTTAAATGTTAAACGCTACTGATGAGTTTAGTGCAGCTTTCCCCGTAGCCATGTTTGATGCCCGTAGTCCCCCACCGTTCAGTAACTCTTGTACCCCCTACGCAAGTGAACAAGTCAGTTTCCCCCCAACTGACTGAAAACTGAAGGGACAGATTACTGAAGCGAATATATTCAGTTAGAAAGGGGTGTGTGTGTGTGGGTGTATTTGCAAAGTTTCAATTTACATTTCGAATACGAAAGAAGAACTTTTTGAATGTCATCTCTGTTAAACGATCACAGAAGCAGCAAAAAATATATAACGAAAAGCTAAGAAAATAACCGTATATATACTTACTTTTTGTATTTAAACAAGACACGAACAGAAGTAGATATATATATATATATATATATATATATATATATATATATATATATATATATATATATATACATATATATATATATATATATATATATATATATATATATATATATATATATATATATACATATATATATATATATATATATATATATATATATATATATATATATATATATGTATATATATAACTCATATACTTGGATGCATGTATCTCGCTCGGTCGATCGTAAGACCTGAGTTTGTGACCGCAACTACTCTGAAGGTACTGGGCCGATTTTAATGAAATTTGATAAACATATAATTTTCACGCCCGTGAAGTTCCCGTCGCATTTTAAATTCAATCGTCAGTACATTGCCGGAGTTATAGGGCCCCGAAATTTAAAACCCTCATAAATACTGCACTTAGTCAACTTTTAAAATTTTCTACTAAACAGTCTAAGATATTTTATGTCATTAAAGTTTTTTCATATTGTGAGCCCATAGGCTTAAAAAAAAAAAAATTTTTTAGTAAATCAGACATTGAACGGCATCTATAGGTGAAACGAAGAAATCATGTGACAGTTATATCTTTGGTTACAAACATTATATTTTCCAATATATTAACTATTTGCTTCTGTGATTTAATTAATAAAATTAGGAAATGTTCATCAAATAATTTTCAATATCCTTGGCTAATCACGAAACGAACGATATTAACGTTTAAAAGTGGGGTTAAAGAAATAAATAAATCTCGGGATCATAATTGGTTGGATTGGTTCAGTCGGCTCTGTGAGTATAATGTCGATGATTTAGAATTATATTCGTAAACTCAGAAATTCATTTATTTCATATTAAGTGCAGAAGAAATGTCACCAAATATTCAAGACAACATAAACCAAATTTTAAAGACTCGTCGTATATTAATACATTATTGTATAATACAATAATATGAGTATTAGAGAAACTTGAATTTGGATATGTTTGTTAATATATTCCCATAATGATTTGCTATCGCTTTTAGTCTTGTATTTATTGCGATTGGACTCGCCAAAACGGCGAGCTGGTAGCACTGGCGCTTACGCCAGTTCTTGTTTCTAATCCAATACGTAATTTTTGAGACAATTTTCGTCATTTGTAGGGAATATCTGCCAAAGCTAGAAAAACTAATTTTGTGTAATGATTCAGATGCAATATTTTATAGCCGCAAACTTATAAATGGAGCTTTTTCCTCTAAAACTATTTTGGAAACAATGCCTACGGAATAACTGTTTTATTATGTTAACTTTTCATGATGCAAATATTCTTGTGCTAATTCTCAATTTATATTACATATTCAGTGAAAACTAAGTATAAGAGAGTCGAGTCCAGATTATTTGATACGTTTTTCGGTCGTAGTAAAGAGCTACAGTGTTGTTGGTGTTTGAAAACTTGAAACATGTATTTTGAAGTGGAAACAAAAAGGGGTAGGCAGCAAAACCGTTGATACTTATTTAGTAACAATGAAATGACTATTTGAGGTTTGGAAGATTACAAACTTAATTATAATACGTAAGACACAAAGGCAGTTGGGCAAACGCAAGCGACAAGATGCCAATGCTGCCAATAACTGAATAACTTTGTGTTATTTACATTGCGGTGCGTGGTGGCTAGACAGAAGAACTACTAACAAACCACTGACTGCCTGGCGGGAACTTATCTCATTAAACTATTGTACAAGTCGCTAATCTGCACAGTCACAACTATAAATTACGAATTTACCGACATGTACTCAACATCTTACATGCACAACTACATATGTACAGGAGATGTACACGGATTCGCAGAAAGATTTATTGGGTACCGTGCACTGCTGCGCCGAATTCATATTGTCTAGAACTTCTCTACACAACTTTACATCATACATATAAGTCGCTTCGAATTATTATCACGAAATATGACTAACTTTACTGATAGATAACCTTATTGAGCCACGCTAAGGGTGCATTTATAATAGAATTTCTCTACAGCAACTTAAATAGCTATCTTTATCTAGCGCACACGAATAACAACCATCTTGCTTGCACACTAAACTTGGTGGAAGTAGGACAGCTTGTCCTTATTGGTGCGTTAGATAAAGATAACCAATTTTTACGAGGAAACTAGACGTGAAACAAGGCAATTATAAACAGTCCTTAACATCAGTGACGGATCCACGTATAAGTATAGAGGGGTAAATTCAATACAATTGGCGGATCTAGAGCATTTTCCACCTAGGGTGCCCCAATTTTCCGCCCTATCTTACTCAAGTGGCCTTAACTCGACTTTCTTTACCTTTCACTACCTGTATTAAGGGTTTACATACGTTCAGTACCCGTTACATTATTCAATTAGATAGTTATGGACCAGAGAAGAGCGAACTGTATTCTGTATATCATATGGGCACACCGGGTTAACCTAGTGTACTAGAATGACTCTTGAATTTGGTAATTATTTTTGTTGTATCCTTGGATACGCTCAACCAAATAATACAATATTTTAAATTTAATATCGAAATAGCAATATATTATCTTGTAGTAACAAGCTTAGGTACAACGCACCTATGCGTCCAGCTTGCCTTATAAATAATAAATGCGTTGCGAGCTTTAATTATTATGGCCTTTTGGTTAACAATTTGAAAAAATGTTATAGATATAAAAAAACTTGCAATTTTTTGTCGATTATTTGATAAAAGAAAATTTTTAGTGCATATTTTAAAATCCAAAATTATAATATTAAATAAATTTGTACGGCCTTTGGGTTAACAATATGAAAAAATCTTGTAGACATATTAAGGGGGGCTTCAAATTTTGGGGCCCTATAAGTCGGGAAGTATACGGGCGATTTTGATTTGAACTGCGAGCGGATTCAAATAGGATGCCAAGTAATATGTGTCTCAAATTTGGTGTGAATCGCTCCGGTACCTTCAGTGGAGTAGAGGGCACAAATTTGGTGTTACGAGCGAGCGACGACTAACATCCAAGTATATAAGTTACATATATATTTTTGGATCCAGGGCGACGAGACAAGCACTTTTTGTTAATGAAATTTTTTAATCCGAGAATGCTACAGACACACGACCGAATGCTTTAGCTTCTTCGGTACTTCGTACGGCGAGCTAAAGATGTACACATTTTTGTTAATATATGATGTACAAGAAAGTCCAGTGTAGGCCACTGCAAATGTTTTTATTGTGTAGATAAGTAGACGAGGAGATCATTTGAAACATCCTTGGCATTTGATTTATTTATTTTGCTTAACAAACAAATTTTTCTGTACAGCTTCACTTTACTTAATGCACTCACTCACTCACTCACTCGCTCACTAGGATATTATCATCAGTGCGCTGACTCTAATGACTTGCACATTTGACGTTTGGCAAATTTTACACTGACACATCCACACTTTTTCAAATTTTTACATTCTTATACGAATGTAATTTATTTGTAAAGAAGAATATTTCCAACCCTGAAATAAATCTAACTATTTCCAACATGACGTCTGTGTGTGTGTGTGCGCTCTAGAGTCAAGACTGTGAATACACCTTAAAAGTGTATTCACAGCGATCCCATTAGTAATAACGAATAGAAAATGCAAATTGTATTAAAAGAGAAATATATATATATATATATATATATATATATATATATATATATATATATATATATATATATAAATAATATATATAATCACAAGATGTAGTATGTGTTTATATTATGTATGTGTAGATCGCATTTATCTTGTACTGATATTGTTTAAATATCAAAAAGCCGGCAGTTTGTTGAATATCGAGTTATGTAAATAATAAAGTAGATTATAATTTTGTTGGAAATGTATCATTTTATAGACATACATGGGTTCCATAAAACCATTTGCGATGGACTCTCTTAATAGAAGTATTCATGCAATGCAAATGTTAATAAGGAAAATTTAATTTTAAAGTGTTGGTATCACTGCTCCACAATATGGTACATATTTAAAAATGTCTAAATTCTAACAAATTTTCAAGACGATCCGGATACAAACATCTAAGTATTTATTTATATATATATATATATATATATATATATATATATATATATATATATATATATTGTGGTTTGATCGTTTAATTATCAATATTAAATAAGCGCAATATGATTAAATACAATTTTATTGTGAAAATAACAAATACAAACGTGATATTTCGTTAAAGATAATAACAAAAACACTTTACTAGTTCACTTGCTAGATTTGTAGCAATTAAGTTAAATATCCGTAATAATGAAAATTAAAATTATACAACAATTTGTTTAATGTAGGAATTACTTCATCTCCATAAGGAGCAATTTTATTTTCTTTCATTTTCTAATAAATATTCAATGCGTTCCGGAAACACATATATTTATTTATATTTATTATAAAATTTTAAATTAAAGTGCGATTCTTTTACTGTTTGTTATACTGCTCGGCATAAGGTATTTATTTAAATATATGATAATTCTTTCAAATTTCACATTTATTTACTATACGTTACGTAAATATATCTCCATTATATGAAGCCATGCATACGTAAATATATACCCATTAAATGTTGTCTGTAGAAAAAAAGAAAAGACTGATTTGGGGTTTGTTCATTGCGTTTAAATATCTAATTTGAAGATTATATTTACATACAGATTGGCCAAAATTATCAAATCAATATCATACTTAATACATGTACAAAATTGTTTCATAATAATCGTTGCGTCATCGATTGTGTGTAAATTTATTAAAAAAAAATCATTACCCAGTACTAAATTTCAATAAATGTATTTTTTGGTGGAGGACTCACAATACTATACTAATCGAATTACGGTTGAAAAACAGCTTACGCGTTTATTTAAAATGATCTCACACACAGACACACATACGAGTACGTACATTAATGTCTTCTTTACTGAATCTTCGTCGGGTTGTGATCTCTAATGTTAAACGACGACCAAGACGATATGGCTGAGGGGGTATTTTTGGGATGGTATTTTCGTGGATGGGGTGATGGAGGGAAGGGGATTTAAACAGCCATGGTGCTAGTGTGTGTGTGTGCGATTAGTATCAGCTTGTGTTGAACAAGCACACCGTGGAAATTTCTTATTGCTATTCACGTCACAAGTTTGTGGTTGTCGGATGTTGTTAATGGCCGCGTGGCGTTTGAGCTCGTTGCTGGAAAACTCCCCACTTCCCCCCACTACCGCCCATACGACGAAAGTTCACTAGGTGTATATTTGCGGATAATTGAATTCTAAATAAATTAGATACGTAATATATTAAAGAAAGTTTTAGGATCCCTAAAGAAACTGACCACGCCAAATTAATGAAAATATTAATTTTTAGGGTCTTTTTAACTATTTTTTCAAAGTATGTCTATGTGTGAACGCTCTACAGCCAATACTGTTGAACATAACAACATGCTGTTTTGAATTTGAGATTTATATATCCCAGGAAAGTAATACCCTATTTTTGAAATCAATATTTCAACCGGAAGTTATTTCTTGCATATCTCGAAAACGCAATGAGTTAGAGAAAAAGTTATAGATATTAATATTTCTAGCAACTTTTGTTTGAAAAATGTATTCGATAAAAATACTTTGTATATTTACCACACATATTTATATTGTTTCATAGCACTGGCAGTATGAATTTAAAACACATAAGGACTGTTTATAATTGCCTTGTTTCACGTCAAGTTTCCATGTAAAAATTGGCTATCTTTATCTAACGCAACAAAATGGACAACCTGTCCTACTCCCACCACGTTTAGTGTGCAAGCAGGATGGTTGTCATTCGTGTTCGCTAGATAAGGATAGCTATGACGCGCCGTGGAAATATTCTATTATAACTACACCCATAAAGATTCGTAATAGAATATATTGGTGAACATTTTTCGCAGATATAGATACTGAAAGTATAAGAAATTCGAGTGAATGCCATTCTAGCTATTTTACTTTCTTGAGCGAAGGCTATTAGGAAGCATTGTAATCAATAAAATGTTCAAACTCGAGATTTTAACAGAAATACACGTTTTGAGCATCCCTTAGCGAATGACATTTGTGTGTGTTTGTATGTGAATGCTCTGGAAACAAAACTGTTGAATTGTAGAGTGAATTTAAAACAAAAATGGGTTGTGGCCAACGCGGGACTTTCTTTTACGTAGTTTTCATCAACATTTATTGATTATAAAAATATTTTATTAGGAAATAATAATCCAACAGAAACAATATGAAAACCAAGCTTACCTTAAATAAATGAATGCGTAGAAAATTATACCAATACCAATTTGTAATGGTTTTGAAGTACTAACTATCAAAACTAACCAATTATATCTACAGAAATATTCTGAAATGTCATTTATCTAATTCAGACTATTTTGTTTTCTTGTCGAAATATTGACAGGCCCAGATGATCCGATTTTATATGCTACATTCGAATCCATGACAACGTAAACAAGATTCTTAAATTTTTCGGTAGCGGTTTTCTCGTAACTGGTACATTTATTGAAGAAACTTTTCAAACAAAAGTTGTGCGAAATATTAATATCTTTCATTATGAACACAAGTGCAGCCGTTCTAGTGATATTGGAGATAGAACAAAAAATACATAGAGTAAACATGCACTGCCGGTTTGAATATTCTTTTCAAAAATAGAAGGTGCACAACTAGACCATATACAAGTCTTAAGTTTGAAATCTCATAATTTTACGTTGGACCGTTTCGGCTCTAGAGCGTTCACATACACACACACTCACACACGCACACACACACACACACACACACACACACACACAGACGTCACTCCAAAATAGTCACATTCGATTCAGAGAAGCTCAAAACGTGTATATCCGTTGAAATCTCGAGTTCGATTTTTTTGGTGATCCCTATACTTACTTATTACTCTGTAAAAGAAAGTAAAAACATTATTTTGAAATCAGATAGTGAAAGGACAAGAAAGTCGAGTGAAGGCCACTACAGTCTTCTTGTGTCAGATTTCAAGAAAAAATTGTTTATTTAGTAAATAATGAATGCTCAATATCGAATGCACGAATAAGAATTCGAAAACTTCAATTAGCTTTTGCAAATTGAACAATGTTTAGGGCAGAGGCGTCAAATCGGCGGTTTTGTTAATGCTTTGTTTACTGGAGTCAACTATTAAATAAATCCCATATTTGAATTCAGCTTAATTAAACTAGAGTTATATTAAGGGGTCTTTCTACCTATTTCTCGACCTCAAAAATGGGTTTTCTTGAAAAACGACCTCCATTTTGTTATATTTCGATGAAAAAAGTTCCTTTTAGTTCGAGCTAAAGCGATTTACACTTAATAATTTTTCATGTCAACCGTCATTTTTTTTCTTTTGAAAAAATTCGTCTGACTAAAAAAAAAAATCAATATAAAAATCCAAAAAAAAAATATTTTTTGTACTTATAAAGTGTGAATAAATATACATGAAAAATTTCAAAGGAATATCTTGATTCCTTCTGTAAAAAAAAAAAGTTTAAATCATTTTTTTTTCATTTTCAAGGTAGAAAGATCCCTTAAATAAATACTATATTTGCCAACCCCAGATAAGCTTTCTTTCATATAAATAGATCTTATTACCGTATTAGCTACATAAATGCACTACATATTTTTATTGATAATACATTTTATTTGCGTAAAATATACTATATACAATTTTGCTGCATTTAATCGCAAATTTATTACTATGATATACATAGCTTACTATCTTATTACAAAGATAGACATTTCAAATAAATTGTATTTTATTTTATTAACAGTTTTGAGTAATAATAAAGATAATTTTTTGGAATTAGAAATTTCTCCAAAGATATGCTCAAATTAAAATATATTAATAATATTTTTTTTTTGTCGGTGTGAGTTATATTTATAGGCCCTAGGGGAGAGTGAGAGAGTGACAGATATATATATATATATATATATATATATATATATATATATATATATATATATATATATATATATATATATATACCAATTGTTTTGTAAAATATAACTCAGTACCGAGGGAAAACCGTGTAAAATGTTTTTATTTATTTTTCTAGACCGTGTCAAATCAAAACCGTGTAAATTAAAAGCGAAATTGAGTATATTAATTTACACGGTTTTGATTTGACACGGTCTAGAAAAATAAATAAAAACATTTTACACGGTTTTCCCTCGGTACTGAGTTATATTTTACAAAACAATTGGTATATATTTACACGTATTCCGGTTAAAGTTTTCAAAAGAATTGCCAAAAATGTTCATATATTCGAGTTATTTTACCAAGCTATTGGTAAATATTTACTCGATTCTTTATTAAATTTGGAAAGGAATATAAAGGAACACCAGAAAAAAGTAATTAAATCATATTAATAAAACCTTTAATAATTGTCAGAAATTAATACATTATTTGTAATTGGGCAAGCGAAAATATTAATATCACTCAAATTTGAAATGTCTATCTGTATTTCAATATATTTATCTTTTAATGCTACAAAAATGTGCGGACACATAACGGAATATATAAGAAAATTGCATTTTATAGTCTATTTTTAAATATTTATCACGATTTGTTTGGTTTTTGTAATTCTATGACATAAAAACCATTTAAACAAAGATTTCTTTCATTTGGAAGTTTGATGAAATATATTATGAAAATTTTCAAAATTGAGTGTTTCTTTCTACTAGGGGGATTTCGGCGCCGTGTAGCAGGTAGTCTGGAGTGAATGTGGTTAGCATACTCCAGTAAGTTGGGTTAGCAAAGGCGACACGACATACGTACATACAGCGTACAATGTTGTACTTGTACATGCATTCACATCCGGTGTGACTTGGTTTAAGACGTTAAGTTAACCATCACCAACAGCAGCAGCGGCAGCAGTAGCACAGGTAAATTATGCGTTCCGGGCTTTTACCTATTCTTCTCCTTCTTATTTGTCTTGTTCTTGTTTTTGGCTCGATAAAGACGGCCACTGTTACTACGTATCTCTCTCACACATACACGCACGTGTAAACGGAGATCGTCTTTGCTGAACATTTGTCACGGATTCACAGCTACAGGCAGCAGAATCCTTCGAAAAAACGTGCTGATACAACGGATCTCTGACATGAATCGATTTCGGATTATTGATGGACTACTCATTCACTCATTTTTCATTTTATTTCCCCTAACCTAGCGTTTTAATTGACAACAGATTGTACACTAATCTAACAAGCATTGCTACATACATCAATGCCTTCAGCTCAATTAATCTAACCAGGAATTGCTAAATGAAATTAATGTTTATAATGTATGGTCTCTGTAAGATTAATCATATTGAATATTTCAGTAAAATCTAAAGTATCAGAACGGAATTCCATAGAACAGTCTGCGCCGTGAATTGTTCCAGAACCTTGTGGAGAGTTTCCAGATGTGTTCTGGAACAATTGTGTTTCGTATACATATAAGTATGCCTCGGCGATACGGTGACAGGCAGATTGAAATAAATAGTGGTCATGTACAGTAAGAAATAAATATGTGAATAGTCATTCTTTGTGCGTGAGTCAGGGATTTATATCATGAGAGAGAGAAACGGTTATAGTTTGTGAGAAATCAATAACCAAGTGAATAATATGTGAATGGCGTTGTAAAATAAATACTTTATAGTTGAAATATATATATATATATATATATATATATATATATATATATATATATATATATATATATATATATATATTGCCACGGCAAATCCACACCGGCTAGCTCGTAGGTGGATTTGGCACACACCCTTTATAATTATGACGTCGTTGGTAAGAAATGTAAACGAAATCGGGATTAAAGAAATTTATTACAAAATAGAAATCGGGACTTAACTGGGCTTAACGCCAATACAATACTAAAATAATAAAATAAATAAAATAATTAAACGGGGAAAAGGATACGGATACTCTACCCGGTTTCTTGATGACGGAAGACTTTAGACTGGATGGTGCGTCTGCGCCAGTTCTCTTGGGAGAACGCCTTCCGTATTCTTCTGTAGAGTATCCGCTCCAAACAAAATCAAATGAACAAATAAACGGTAGAACAGCGGTAGAACAACGGTAGAACAACGGTAGAATAAAGAATGAATCACGGTAGAATAACGAATGAGAAAGCGGAACGATAAACGAGATTAGCGGCAAAAAGTATCGTGACAGATAATAATTTTCTAATCAACAAACTCTAAAACAAAACCAATTGCAACGCATACCAATAAATTCCAAAAACGTGACAATATATATATATATAATAATAAACTATATATATATATATATAATAATAAACTATATATATATATATATAATAATAAACTATATATATATATATATATATATATATATATATATATATATATATATATATATATATATATATATATATATATATATATATATATATATATATATATATATATATATATATATATATATATATATATATATATATATATATATATATATATATATATATATATATATATATATATATATATATATATATATATATATATATATATATATATATATATATATATATATATATATATATATATATATATATATATATATATATATATATATATATATATATATATATATATATATATATATATATATATATATATATATATATATATATATATATATATATATATATATATATATATATATATATATATATATATATATATATATATATATATATATATATATATATATATATATATATATATATATATATATATATATATATATATATATATATATATATATATATATATATATATATATATATATATATATATATATATATATATATATATATATATATATATATATATATATATATATATATATATATATATATATATATATATATATATATATATATATATATAGTTTATTAAGAATTGTAGAATAAGGATTATAATTATAAATAAATAAATTTCGTAGCAATTAGTTAGGAATAGGTGTTTTAAGGGATGTGCAGCCGATTAACTCTCCGACATACGCTATACAACGTATATGCTCCAGAATAAATTAGATTGTGTAAGTTGCGTTTCTCAAATATCTCCGGTTCTACTCGCTCTACGTTTTGAAGTTTTTAAATGCAATTTTCACACATTTGCCAAAGAGGTGCAATTTCTTTTATTTTTTATTTTGAAGCTTTTTTTACCGTTTTTTAAATGGGATAATGAATTTTTTCTTTTTCCTTGACAAAGGCATCAAAAATTTGAAAATATCATTTTTGACCCATTTTTCTCGACTTTTCTCTATTGCACGTGAATTGGTAGGGGGCACGGGTGCATATACGACCCTGGACGTCCTTTATTGAAGTGAAAATTAGTGTCCAAAGTATGCGGTAGAGAGAAAAAATTACCACGAGATTATCCCTATAAGACCTTTCGAATGCATCAAACCGCATGTCAAAAAGTTGAGTAGACCCGGAGATATTTGAGAGAGAAAGAAAAACGTATTTTTGAGGTTATGGGTGCTAGGAATGATTTTCGAAGCTGAAAATCTAGGGAAATGATTTTCTCTCGAAAATGAATCGAATATTCTATCTTGGCCCTTAATCCGTTTGGGGGGACTTTTCACTATCTTATCTTGGTATATCCTTTGGGATATAGTCTTAAGGGGTTACATGGGTAAATAAAAAAGAAACACTATTTTTCGGAAATTTTTTTCGCAAAATAAATAAATATGGTTTATTCTAAGTTTTGTTCAAATTATTTACTTTTATAAACCATATTTATTAATTTGTGAAAAAAAAAATCCGAAAAATAATGTTTATTTTTATTTTTTAAAATGGAAATAATCTAATTTAAAAGAAATATTTCAATAACCGATATGGCCCTTTGTTGTTATAAGTCATAACTTCTGTAGAATATTAGTTAAAATGTATAAATAAGGATAGTAATTTCGTAAAATGGAGTATTGCGAAATCTAATTATCGCATGAAAATTTCAGCAAGTGTACAGCGTTACAATGTGAACAAAAACGCAATGATACAAGCTGGAAGCGTTGGTACAAGGTTAGCAACTTTATTCCCACCATAATAATAATAATTTCCCTTCCCCCCTCGTGCCACAATAAACTAATATAACCAATAATTTCTCGTGAACATGCAAGAAGACCGGGCAAGAGTAGCATCAAGCAACCGGAAACCGGAAATAAACTCTCGAAGAGATCTTATATAACATTTAACGAGATTCAAGTTTCCGGTCCCCCCCGCCCCTCTCAGCCAGCACACCCCGTGCGCGTGAACCATCTGGCATAGAGTACTCAGCATTTATCAGCACGAAATTTTAATAACCAAATTGAATCTGCGATTTAAATTTCCAGAATATATAAATGCCAGTAGAATTATCACCCCACATAGCGAACAGCACAGCCACACTCTCTCGCTGTCTCTGTCTGTCGTTGTCTTCTTCGTCGCCGTTGCCGTTGCCGTCCCCGTCTTGTTCATCTTCTTGCGCGATGAAAACAATAAAAACTAATTATATTAAATCATCTGTGCCCGCTTTGGTGGCGCAATGGAGTTTTCTGTCTGTCTGTCTGCCTGTGTGTGTGTGTGTGTGTGTCGCTGTGTGTGCGTGTGGTCGTTTTATCAATTTAATTAGCAAAATTAATTGTGCAATTAGAGAGGCATGGACGGGAACGGAAAGAATGGTTTAACTTTTTCATTCTGAATGACACGTCAATTAAAAGTATTGTGATGATGGGCCCGGCCACAGTCAGCTGAATGACGTTTATTTCCTTAGATATTTTGACGGGATTCACATCAAGATGTATACTCATTTTATTATATTCTGCCAAAACAATTTTGATTACAATTCTTCGCCCATTTACGCATTTCCTGAACAATTAACGCATTTAGAAATCATCAAATAAATACTTAAATGCATTGCCACATTTTACTGACTCTATTTTATTTAGGCCAAGGTTTCAGTAAAAATTACGCTGTTACCACAATATATACAATTTGCCCAAACTTATTAGCTTTATTACTCGCATTCAATATTCCATTCGTTGTTTATTAAATAATCAGATTTAATTTTGAAATTTACAAAAAAATATTACCTACTTAAAACAAGATTTGGTACGCGTAAAACGCACCAATGCGTAGAGCTCGCCATTAAGTATAAGATTTGCGATGCGAGTAGTGCTTTTTAATAATTATGGCCTTTTGGTTAACAATTTGAAATAAAGTTATAGATATAAAAAGTCTTACAATACTTTGTTGTGCATATTTTAAATTTCAAAATTATTATATATAATAATTTTTTTGGGCTTTGGGTTAACAATATGGAAAAATCTTGTAGATATAAAATATCTTAGAATATTTAGTAAAATTCTTGAGTGTTTTAATTATTTTTATAAGGGTAGTATTAAGGGGAGCTTTAAATGTTGGGGCCCTATAACTTGGGAAGTATACGAGCGATTGGATTTAATCTGCGAGTGGATTCAAATGGGATGCCAAATAATATGTGTACCAAATTTGGTGGGAATCGCTTCAGTACCTTCAGGGGAGTAGAGGCCACAAATTTGGTCTTACGAGTGACGACTAACATCCAGTTATATATATTTTTGGATTCAGAGCGACGAGACAAACACTTTTTGTTCATGAAACTTTTTGATACGAGAATGCTACAGACACACGACCGAATGCTTTAGCTTCTTCGGTATTTCGTACGACGAGCTAAAAAACTGGAGTGTCCTTCACTCAACTTCTTTATACTTAATTTGATTTAGTCTAATTTATATTTATTCTACCATTGCCAGGAAATAATATCAATATGTGTGCTAACTAAAGCTGCATTCACAGTAATTAAGATTAGAAATTACAAATAATAATCCAATTTGTTTAATGATACGCAATGCTAGTAAAATTAACGCTTACATTATAAAAAGCAAACTGGGTTATTATTTGTAATTTCTAATCTTGTATTATGTATGTACATCATTTCGCACCACATCCACCATCATCATTATTATTCATTGCTAATAAAGACAATACATTTGTCGAAATAATCAAACAATTCTTATTTTGACTTTCATGATCATTACTTAATAATATCGATTTTTTATATTCAACAATCGATATAGCCTGTACAACGTTCACACACACACACACACACAGACGTCATTGCGAAAATAGTCAAAATGGATTCAAGTACCGTTAGAACGGATATTTCCATAAACATTTTTAGCTCGCTTTTTTTGTGATCACAATACTTTCTGTTATACAAAACGTAAAAGTAATGTAAAATGAAATGACATGACGAAGTATTTTAAAATTTAAAACATATAAAAATGTGTCTTATGACAAGGGAAACTTTTAAGACGTCAACGGAAATAAAAGTGTAGCCAACATTGATGTAAATACAACATGAGTACAGCCGTTAGTAGAACAACATAAGCGACTGCTGCGTGTACGTCGTTTACTACTATACATGCCTTTGTCTCGTTCCATAAGTTTTATTATCCACTCTCTGAGCCCAGAGATGGCGCTGTGTCTACTCAACACTTTTCACATTTTCACCTAAATAAAAATTCGAATAAAAACAGATGTATATTTCGTGTCCGTAAGGCAAAATTCGTTCGGTTTTTGTTTTCGAGCAAATAAGTGGCTATAAACACGTACGGCCACACGTCGAAACGTATCTAGTTACAGAAATGAACAGTATGGACCATTAACGCTCTTACTATATTCTTAGTGCATTAAGGGGATTAAAAAGCTATCAAAGAAATACTTGGAAAGCTAAGGGACATATACGTTTTTAAATGAAAAATAAATTATATATATATACACCCATATGTATGTACTTATGTATATATATATATATATATAACAAATAAAAGAGAGGGAGAGGTACATAAGTAGTCGAAGCAGGGGGGAAGAAGAAAAAAGGAAGTTGGTTCCTTTTAAACGAAAAAACGCGTTGCCGATAAACGATAAAATATATGGCAACAGTGCATCACTTAACGCTCTAAAACATGAAAAACATTATTTGATGGATGACGGCATCAACGTATATATATATTTTCTACATTGTTGCCAGCCATGGCTTAGAAAATCATATCGAAGACGATATCAAGACCATGACATTTTTTATACACATTTTCAACTTGAATGGAAAATGTAGTACATATACATATACATATATATATATATATATATATATATATATATATATATATATATATATATATATATATATATATATATATATCTAAATATATATATATATATATATATATATATATATATATATATATATATATATGCGGCCCACAATCTCTCAGACATATCTTAAAAATAATAATAAAACCAAGTAAAAGACAGTCATAGTGTAAGTAAGGTTGTGTTCGTGAGGGAATTGTAGTTTGTCAATTGGCCGCACCGTAATGCTGCGAAAGCGAATGGTGGCGCTACTTGTCATTGCTGATTAAATTCGAAATCCGGATTTGTGGCCTTGTCAACCTGTCTGCCTCATGGTTTATCCATTTTATTATTATTGCTGATAACAACGACAGAAACTGCTTATTGCTGTAAATCCTTTCAACATTCTTAAGAAATATTTTTTTAGCAAGCTATTCGACCAGTATTTACACAGAAAAAAATATAAAATTCGTTTGTGCATTGTGTTTAGCCCCGAATTGTTGGTAATTGTGTTTATTTTATTTCGTTTGGCTATTTGCCTGTTGTGGTGCGGTATGGTAGCACCCAGCCATTGACCACAGCACTGAGGTCTGTGGCTTGTCTTCCGCGCATACCCTTCCCTTCCCTTCCCTCCCCAGAGTGCACTGGAACCAACCCCAAACAGATCGTGTGTCACGCCACGCCAAGCCACTCCACTCCACGCCGAATGCAACCAAAACAAACTTTGACTTTGTTTAACATCACAGAAACACCAAGCCATTTGTACATTCACCATTATACATACATACATATATGCATACATACTCGTACATTGTGATATGTTGGATAATATATTGGTTGGAATTGCCTACTTGTGATGTTTCTTTAGCGAATACTAGATGGCATTGGGGAAGGGGAAGCAATTCATATATGTGTGACATTGCAATTCATAAATTACTTTCCGTTACAACAGTGTACATACGTATTATACGTAGGTATCCGTAGGGAAAGTTACGGAAAAACTGTTATAGGAAAACCGAAATGGCCTACAGTCGACTTTCTTGTACATTCACTATCCTATATATATATATATATATATCATTAATATAATAACCCAGAAATGTTTGTATGTGAGTGTGTATGTGAGTGAATATGTGAGTGTGTATGTGAGTGAGTATGTGAGTATGTATGTGAGTGTGCATGTGAGTGAGTGTGTATGTGTAGAACGCTTTTTTTGTAAAAATGCAGATTGACATAGACGGGGATCGAACTCACGACCTCCAGGGTGAAAGGCATGACACTTAGCCACTGCACCATGACGACTGTTAATAATGTTATAAAAAATAATCAAATAGTTTATACTGAAATAAAACAATCACTACGATTCTGAAGTTCAGTCTGCTTTGAAATAGACAAAAACGAATCAAACGTCAGAATGAAATGTCAATATTGGTTTTTGTGATAAATCTTCAATTCAAAGTTTAATCTTAAGTTTAAGGGGAGTACCATGTGTGTTTCTGTTCATTTATTTTAATTCATAGTTAATATTTTTCACTTCAAAATGGCCAAGAAGCAGTGATTTTTGAAAATATGAGTTGCGGTAAGATTTTATAGTTCGTCAAATTATAATAACTGCAAGTAAGTAAATTTATAATACTGATTATTAGAGAAATAAAATCTTGAAGAGATAATTCAAACATATTTAGAAACTGTTTGGTTGGCAATTTTATTCTTTTATTTTTGATGGCACAATCCATTGTATTTTAGCATATAACTAATTATCATCACTTTTAAAACTGCATCAGTTTAATACTGCAAAATTCAGAATCTAGCCTGATTATTTAATTCAAAAACAATAATGAATCAAATGTCAAATCATTAAAAATGTTGTGTAAAAAGGGTTTGAATTACATATTTTTTGAATAATCAATTCAAATAAACAGCAATCGTAAGTAAATTTATAATCCTGTTTTTTATATACAATCATAGAAACTGTCTAAATGATACAACACATATGCACCATACAAGGTTAAAATCAAAGTTAAACAAAATAAGCGATCGATTAGTTAATCTCAGCATAGTGATCTAAGAACAAAATAGCGTTCAAAGAAAGAACTCGATTTTTTCTTTATTATTATTTGCGATATGGAAATTTGTATTACTATTATAGTCAAACGATACAAAATGAAGAAAAACCGTGTTATTATTATTAAATTACATGAAAATTCGCCATCAGTCAAAACTGACCTATGTTCTGTGTACCATATGGGCACATGGTGCCCACGGGTGACCCTAGTATCATTAATATAATAACCCAGAAATGTTTGTATGTGAGTGTGTATGTGAGTGTGTATGTGAGTGAGTGTGTATGTGTAGAACGCTTTTTTTGTAAAATTGCAGATTGGCATAGACGGGGATCGAACTCACGACCTCCAGGGTGAAAGGCATGACACTTAGCCACTGCACCATGGCGACTGTTAATAATGTTATAAAAAATAATCAAATAGTTTATACTGAAATAAAACAATCACTACGATTCTGAAGTTCAGTCTGCTTTGAAATAGACAAAAACGAATCAAACGTCAGAATGAAATCAGTCAAAAAAGTTTTTGTGATAAATCTTCAATTCAAAGTTTAATCTTAAGTTTAAGTTTAAGGGGCTTTTTTGTGTTTAGACCACAATGCTGAGATTAACAAATCGATCACTTATCATGCACTGTGTAACATCCGATAAATTTAAACTAAATTTTGTTTAACTTTGATTTTAACCTTGTATGGTGCGTGCATATGTGTTGTATCATTTAGACAGTTTCTATGATTGTATATGAAAAACAGGATTATAAATTTACTTACGATTGCTGTTTATTTGAATTGATTATTCAAAAAATATGTAATTCAAACCCTTTTTACACAACATTTTTAATGATTTGACATTTGATTCATTATTGTTTTTGAATTAAATAATCAGGCTAGATTCTGAATTTTGCAGTATAGAACTGCTGCAGTGTCACAACCGCAGTTTTAAAAGTGATAATTAGTTATATGCTAAAATACAATGGATTGTGCCATCAAAAATAAAAGAATAAAATTGCCAACCAAATATGTTTCTAAATATGTTTGAATTATCTCTTCAAGATTTTAATTCTCTAATAATCAGAATTATAAATTTACTTCCTTGCAGTTATTATAATTTGACGAACTATAAAATCTTACCGCAACTCATATTTTCAAAAATTACTGCTTCTTGGCCATTTTGAATTGAGAATATTAACTATGATTTAAAATAAATGTACGGAAACACGTATTTGCTAAAAATATATGCAAATTAGGCAATAATATGCACTTATTTCATATTAAGTACTTAAAAATTGAATAATAACATGTTACTCCCCTTAAACTTAAGATTAATCTTCAAACAGTGTTTCCGTAACTCGTACGTTGAAATACTATTCTTGACGCTCACGTGGTAGAACTTTTATTTATATTTGTTCTTTGGTCGAACATTTTAACATAAATGCTTAATAGCGACTCACAAACTTCAAATTAGAATAAATAAGACTTAATTTTATTAACTAACAATTATTTATATTTCTCATTGACATACAATATCAATATAATATAGTAGATGCCACTCTGTGTAAAGTACACAACACACTGAAAACACTTCAAATCATCAAATTAATTGAAAATTTTTCACAAAAACTTTTTTGACATTTCATTCTGACATTTGATTCGTTTTTGTCTATTTCAAAGCAGACTGAACTTCAGAAGAGTAGTGCTTGTTTTATTTCAGTATAAACTATTTGATTATTTTTTTATAACATTATTAAAAGTCGCCATGGTGCAGTGGCTAAGTGTCATGCCTTTCACCTTGGAGGTCGTGCGTCCGATCCCAGTCTATGCCAATTTGCATTTTTACAAAAAAAAAAAAGCGTTCTACACACACTCACACACAAACAAACAAACATTTCTGGGTTATTATATTAATGATATATAATTTGCAAAATTTAAATGATCAGAATGCATTTTCTGCGCATTTATTTGATGGCTTCCTAATTCCCTGTAATAGTGAGGGTGGAAGAGCCAAAGTAACAGAGAAGCGATCAGTTTGAATTCATATATAGGTCCGGATATGGGCAACGTAATAATGGTTAGTTAATTAATGCACCGTCAGAGTTCGGGCCAATGCGAGATTTGTGGACGTGTTAAGGTTATGTTGACACAATCGGTTAGTTCCCTGCGCTGCCACTAGCTACCTTCCTAAACCAATCCGTCGGTAAATAGAGCTTCCGCCTTCCTGCGACCGACGCGACGTCTTCTTCCTCCTTAGCAGAGGGTCCATGCAGTCGGATGGAAATTGATTAGCCGTGGGACAACTGCTCTAATGTTCATGCCATGTATATTATCTAGAAACCTATTAAATTATTGGCTCTGCATAATTGCTTTTCAAACATATTTGATGGAAAATCGATAACGGGGGCTAGTTCATATTTAATTCATTTTTAGTTCACAATTTTTACTATACACTTACAGGCTCGACTTTAGCCTCTTAGAGGCCCTAGAAAGCCAATGATTAATCACCTTCACTAATAAATACAATTTTATCACAAAATCATCAATTTGTCAAAACATAATTGAAAAAAAAAAAAAAAAGTTCTCACATTCGATCTTCCTCTTATTGTTAAAGAAAAATTTCTTGTAATTTAAGATAAAACATGATTAGGTACAAGGCACCTATGCCTTCAACTCGCAATGAACTTCCCCCATTTACTCAACGCTTGGCATTAAAAATTATAAAAAAATGTATTTAATTATTAAGGCCTATAGGATCCAATTTGAAAAAAAAATTTAAACATGATTTGGTATGTATAACGCACCAATGCGTCCAGCTCGCCATTAGGTAAGATATGCGATGAGATCAGTGGTTTTTAATAACTATGGCCTTTTTGTTAATTTGAAAAAATGTAAAGGTTATAAATAGTCTTACAATTTATTGTAGATTAAATTAATAATAAAAAAAAAAATTAGTACATATTTCAAATTTCAAAATTATAATTCTTAATATTTTTTATGGCCTTTGGGTTAACAATATGATAAAATATCTTAGAATCATTAGTAAAATTTTTACGTGTTATAATTATTTTTATTAGGGCAGTATTAAGGGGGGCTCTAAATTTTGGGGGCCCTATAACTCGGGAAGTGTACGGGCGATTGGATTTAAACTGCAAGCGGATTCAAATGGGATTCCAAATAATTTGTGTAGCAAATTTGGTTTAAATCGCTTCGGTACCTTCAGAGGAGGAGAGGTCACAAATTTGGTCTTACGAGCGAGCGACGACTAACCTCCAAGTATATAAGTTATATATATTTTTGAATCAAGGCGATGAAACAAACACTTTTTGTTAGGAAAAATTTTTGATCCGAGAATGCTACAAACACACAACCGAATGCTTTAGCTCTTTTGAACTTTGAACGGCGAGTTAAAAATTGTTAAATCAAGGCGTAAAATATATAACAATGAATCATTATAGAATGAACGATATACTGTAAGCTTTATCTCATAATTTATCAATTTTGATGCATACATATTTACCTATTATAAAATATTTTATTTTAAGCTTATCAAATATTTCAATTTTATTAGTTTCTTACAGGTCGATGACGCAAGTCCGTACTTTCAGTATCTTGACTATAGCATAAACTTGTGGCCTACACTCGACTTTCCAATATTTGGTGTTTACTATCGTATTTGTGGAAATAAATGATGTGGTTTTCTAACGGATTCTTTCATTATTAGCACCTGACATTAGCCATATGTTATTATTCTAGTAACTGCAAGCAATAGTGCAACCAGCATTTGTATATTTTATGGTTATTTCGTAATATATATATATACTAGTTCGGTTACAGAGACAGATATAAATTTATTTGGTTGTGAGTATGGAAAAATCTTGTGCAAATGTTCGTGGAGAAAATGTTCCAGAATGGAAAAGCAAGTGATTAGTATGCGGCACGAGGCGCCTGGCGGAAAAATGGAGAGGCCACATTATTGAAACTGGAGAAACTGGAGACACCGGCATGGCAGCAGACACTCGCGCGCCGCACAAAAAGAGAATTATTATTATTATTTTTATGGGCGGAGGGAACGCTGTGTGCGGCAATCGTTTCAATTACAATTCGAATTGTGTGCTTGCAAATTGTTTTTATTAAGAGACAATTCATATAAACTTGTTACGCGAACTTTATATTTTTCAATAATTGTACAAAGAATTCTTTGTGGCTTATTTTATTACTAAAATTCAATTACTTACACAATACTTTATGTTTTTGATAAAGCTTTTTGATATTTTTGTGGATTTATACTGCATATTATGCGTTTATAGCCACGCATAGGCCCGCTTTGCGCCCCTAGGCCATTAATAAAGCACTTTTAGGCCCAATATTACAGTTAATGTTAACTATTTTCTTGGTTACGATTAATGTTATTCAAAGGACACTTCAAGCAAAATCTTAAACTAAAACCAAAACTGGAGTTTAAGCCATGACGGTAATACTGGGCCTTAGTAAAAGAAAATACAAAATATTTTATTTGCCATTCAATTTTAAGATTTAAAACAAACATTTCAACCAATATATTTAAAAAAATCTGGAGTGCCCTTCACTCGACTTATACTTAGTGTTCTCAATACATGTAATATAGCTTTATTAATTTTACCATTGTCATGAAACAACTGTAACGTAAATGTAACTTGGCTATATTTTCAGACGATTTTTCAGTAAATTTTTAGAAATAAATTCATTCAAAAGTTACCAGAAATATCTTCTTTACATCTTTAACATTTGCAAGATTACTTTATTTTTAACTCAAGCTTTTTTCGAGATATGTGAAAAATTGCATGAGTAGCAGCTTTGCTTAAAATATTCCTTTTATAAATAGATTTATAAATACATATAGAAGTCCTAAATTCTAAATATCATATGTTTATAAACAGACACCCATTTTTTATTGTGTTTAAATGAATGGTCAAAACGAATATTATATATATATATATATATATATATATATATATATATATATATATATATATATATATATATATATATATATATATATATACATATATCTATATGTGTATATATATATCTATATGTGTATATATATCTATATATACATGTTTGTTTGTATTTGTAGGACGTATTTTTTTGGAAAAATGCAAATTAGCATAGACGAGATATATAAAAAACATCATTAATATAATAACCCAGAAATGTTTGTATATGAGTGTGTATGTGAGTGAGTGTGTATGTGTAGAACGCTTTTCTGTAAAAATGCAGATTGGCATAGACGGGGATCGAACTCACGACCTCCAGGGTGAAAGGCATGACACTTAGCCACTGCACCATGGCGACTGTTAATAATGTTATAAAAAATAATCAAATAGTTTATACTGAAATAAAACAATCACTACGATTCTGAAGTTCAGTCTGCTTTGAAATAGACAAAAACGAATCAAACGTCAGAATGAAATGTCAAAAAAGTTTTTGTGATAAATCTTCAATTCAAAGTTTAATCTTAAGTTTAAGGGGAGTAGCATGCTATAATTTCAATTTTTAAGTATATAATATGAAATAAGTGCATATTATTGCCTAATTATCATATATTTTTAGCAAATACGTGTTTCTGTACATTTATTTTAATTCATAGTTAATATTTTTCACTTCAAAATGGCCAAGAAGCAGTGATTTTTGAAAATATGAGTCGCGGTAAGATTTTATAGTTTGTCAAATTATAATAACTGCAAGTAAATTTATAATTCTGATTATTAGAGAAATAAAATCTTGAAGAAATAATTCAAACATATTTAGTTTTGTTGGCAATTTTATTCTTTTATTTTTGATGGCACAATCC